>JAPPVO010000031.1:57217037-57352796 GCA_030407325.1 Camellia japonica | reverse complement strand
ACTGGCCGGTTATGTCCTTAACCCTTAGGGGCGGGTTCGGGTCATGACAGAGTGGTATCAGAGCACGAGTTAATAACTCACACACTTGTCCAAAGAGCGCAATAGGCGTCTAGATAAGATCTAAGATGCATTCATGTGTTAGATATGAACGTTGAAGACCTCATGAACATGCTTAATTATTTTGATTTGTGAAACTGTGTGCTATAAGATGTGGCCTACTTGCATTGCAAATTATCTGGATGTGTTCATTCTTGCTACGTACATACTTGTGTATATCCTGTATGAAATATAATGCAAGTCTAATCAGATGGTGAGAACAAGAGGCGATGAGTTGGAGGAATCCTCTACAGCCAGAATAGACAGGATGGAAAGGTTGCTACAGGAAATGGCCGAACCTTGAGACAGCAACAGGGAGTGGCAACAACAGTGGCAGCAACCACATCCGCCACCTCCACCACCGCACCTCCTGTGCCAGATAATCAGAACGATGACCGAATCATAGCCCTCACCAAAGAGTTCAAGAAAATGAAACCGCCACAGTTCCACGGGGGATTAGATCCTTTGAAAGCCGAAGCGTGGGTCCTCGGCATTGAGAATTGTTTGAGGTGTTTCCCTGTTCAGAAACTCAGAAAGTGCTTCTAGCTACTTTTATGCTAGAAGATGAAGCAAGAAGATGGTGGATGTTAATGCGGGGAGAGTTACAGAGATGCTGATTGGGCAAAGTTTTTAGAAATCTTTTATGACAAGTACTTTCCGCAGTGTGTTCGGGATAGAAAAGTGGCGGAATTTATGGAATTGAAACAAGGCAGCTTGACAGTAGCCGAGTATGAGGCCAAATTCACCGAATTGGCCAGGTTTGCGCCACATGTGATTGACACAGATTATAAGAAGGCACGACATTTTGAAGGTGGGCTCCGAGATGACATCCTAGAGAGGGTGAATGTTCTAAAGTTGGAAACCTACATTGGGGTACTTGATAGAGCCATCATATCAGAGGCTAATATAGCTAGACAAGCTAAGCCAGCGACGGAATGGAAGGGCAGCAAAAGGCAGGGCTTCTTCTCAAAGAAGAAGTTTTCAAAGAAGCAAAATACGGGCTCCTCGAATACTTCAAATTCTTCCCGAGATACAACCCCGTTGTGTACAAATTGTGGTAATAGGCATCGTGGGGTTTGCTACCGTGTGACAGGAGCATGTTTTAATTGTGGTAAGCAAGGGCATATGGCCAGAGACTGTAAGCAGAACCGTGGAAAATTTGCTGCTAGTTCAACAGTGTCAGTCCCAAAACCAGGAAATGTTACGGGGCCTACTCCCACCGGAGATACCGTAAGACAGGGGAGAGTTTTTGCGCTTGTTCCGGGTGATACACGGAATGCCAATGCCGTGGTCTCAGGTACTATCTCAATATGTAATCAGGATGCTTTTTTGTTAATTGATTCTGGATCGACGCACTCATTTGTGACATAGCATTTGCATCTAGATTGAAAAGACCCCTAGAATTGTTACCATATTTGTTATGTGTGTCTGCTCCATCGGGGGAATCTGTGTTATGTGATTATATATATCGGTTTTGTGACATGCAATTGAGGATGCTACCTTATATGTAGATTTATTGCCTTAAACTTTAGACACTTCGATGTAATCTTGGGCATGGATTGGTTGACCAAATATTGTGCCACCATAGATTGTGTGGCAAAGAGGGTTGTGTTTAAACCACTAGAACAGAAGGAAATTGTGTTTGTGGGTAATGGGGTAGTGCCTCCACCTTATCTGATATCTGCAATGAAAGCATGTAAATTGATCAGGAAAGGGTGCCAGGGTTATTTGTGTTATGTATTGACTGAACAATCCGTGAATGTTAATTGAATGATATTCCCATTGTTAGAGAATTTCCAGATGTGTTTCCAAATGAATTACCAGGGGAATTGGTAGACAGAGAGATAGAGTTTACTATTGAAACTGTGCCAGGCACCCAGCCTATTTCTAAAACTCCCTACAGAATGGCTATCGCCGAAATGAAAGAATTAAAGGAACAGTTGCAGGACCTTCTTAGTAAAGGGTTTATCCGGCCTAGCACGCCTTGGGGCGCGCCGGTACTATTTGTGAAAAAGAAGGATGGTACTTTGCGCCTGTGCATCGACTATCGGGAATTGAACAAGGTAACGATCAAGAACAAATATCCCCTACCCCGTATCGATGATTTATTTGACCAGTTGCAGGGCACAGGTGTTTTCTAAGATTGATTTAAGGTCTGGGTATCATCAGTTGAAAGTCAAGGCAGAGGATGTTGAGAAAACAGCATTCAGGACGAGGTATGGTCACTTTGAGTTTCTTGTTATGCCATTTGGAGTGACTAACGCTCCGGCAGCATTCATGGACTTAATGAATAGAGTTTTTAAAACCTACCTCGATGAATTTGTTGTAGTCTTCATTGATGATATTTTGATATACTCTAGAGATAGACTTGAGCATGAACATCACTTGAGGATTGTTTTACAAGTACTTCGGGAAAGAAAATTATTTGCTAAACTAAAGAAATGCGAGTTTTGGTTGGATGAAATTGTTTCTTAGGGCATGTGATCAACAAGGAAGGAATTTCAGTGGACCCGCAGAAAATAGAGGCAATTGTGAATTGGCCTACACCCACTAATGTGACGGAGGTCCGTAGCTTCATGGGCTTAGCAGGGTACTACAGGAGGTTTGTGAAAGATTTTCGAAACTAGCTGTACCTCTTACCCAATTGACACGTAAAGGGCAACCGTTTGAATGGAATAATGAAAGAGATCGCTTTTCAAGAGCTGAAAACAAGATTGACCACCGCACCAATTTTGACACTACCTTCAGGTACGGAAAATTTTGTAATTTTCAGTGACGCATCTTACAAGGGATTGGGTTGTGTGTTAATGCAGAACGGAAGGGTTATTGCTTATGCCTCCCGACAATTGAGGCCACATGAGAAGAATTATCCGACGCATGACCTGGAATTGGCCGCAGTTGTTTTTGCCTTGAAAATCTGGCGGCATTATTTGTATGGGGCAAAATGCGAAGTCTACACGGACCATAAAAGCTTAAAATACTTCTTCACGCAGAAAGAGCTGAATATGCGTCAGAGAAGATGGCTGGAATTGATAAAAGACTATGATCTTGAAATTCAGTACCACCCCGGCAAAGCTAATTCAGTTGCTGATGCCTTGAGCAGAAAATCAACAGGGGGTATGGCTTGTTTGCTTACGAACAAAAGAAATTTGCAAGATTTTGAGAAGTCTGAAATTGAGGTAGTGGTATGCGAACGGGGCGGATTGATGGCCGCTATTACAGCCGAGCCGGCAATTATTGAGGAGATCAAGCAGAAACAGAAAGAGGACGAGTTCCTCAGAAAAGTAATCAATGAATTCGAGACGAGTCCAAAAGCAGAATTTAGCATGGAGAATGGAGTGTTGAGATTCCGAAACAGAATGTGTGTCCCCGATTCCAGAATTAAAGAAGAGGGTCTTAGATGAAGCTCACAGATCCGTATTTGCTATGCATCCGGGCAACAATAAAATGTACCGGGATTTGAAACAGACCTACTGGTGGCCTAAAATGAAGAAAGAGATTGCAGAATATGTGTCTAAGTGTCTTCAGTGTCAGCAAGTTAAGGCTGAACACCAGAAACCAGGCGGTCTACTTCAACCCCTCTCTATTCCTGAATGGAAGTGGGAACATGTGACTATGGATTTCGTTGTTGGCCTACCTCGGACTCCTCGAGGTATGGATTCTGTTTGGGTTGTAGTTGATAGATTGACTAAGTCTGCACATTTTCTGCCTGTCAAAACTACATTTACTGCTTATAGATTGGCCACTATTTATGTTGACGAGATCGTCCGTTTACACGGAGTTCCGGTATCTATTGTGTCGGATAGAGATCCGAAATTTGTATCTAGGTTGTGGAAGTGTTTGCAGGAAGCTATGGGAACAGAATTGAGGTTCAGTACTGCATTCCACCCGCAGACAGATGGGCAGTCAGAACGAACGATACAAACTTTGGAAGACATGCTTCGCATGTGTGCTTTGGATTTCAGGGGAGTTGGGAAGATTATTTGCCGCTTGCAGAATTTGCCTATAATAATAGTTTCCACTCCAGCATTGGTATGGCACCATACGAGGCTTTGTATGGTAGGAGGTGTAGATCACCTATTTGTTGGACAGAGGTCGGGGATAGAGCTTTGCTTGGGCCAGAAATTGTGCAGGACACTTCTGAGAAAATCAAGACTATTCGCCAAAGGCTCAAAACAGCTCAGGACCGGCAAAAGAATTATGCAGACGTTCGGAGGAGACCTCTTGAGTATGAGGTTGGTGACCATGTATTCATCCGTGTCTCTCCGATGATGAAAGGCCAAGTCAGATTTGGGAAAAAGGGCAAGTTGTCGCCCCGTTACATCGGGCCGTTCCAGATTCTGGGAGACTTGGCCCAGTTGCTTATAGAGTTGCCTTGCCACCGGGATTCGAGCAAATCCATAATGTGTTTCACGTGTCGATGTTGAGGGGTTACCTCCGAGACCCGTTTCATGTATGTAATTGATTATCACCGGATTGCTATCGATGAAAATATGGAATATGCTGAATGGCCGGAACGGATTGTAGACAGGCAAGTGAAACAGTTGAGAAGTAAGTCCATCCCCATGGTGAAAGTAGAATGGAAAGAACACTATGGGACGGATGCTACAGGGGAAAAAGAGGAGGAAATGCGATTAAGCTACCCACATTTGTTTCCCGACGAAGGTAAATCAAGTTTGGAGGACCAAACTTCCTAAAGGAGGAAGACTGTAATACCCCTATTCTGTATTGTGCTAAACTGGTCCTTAATTTGTTTATAGTTATGTGTTTAGCATGATTTTGTGTGCCAATATGTGATTTTGGATTCATATCTGTTTTTGCCGTAGGAATATCTGTTTGAATAGTCCCCTTCGGGGATTAAATTGAGGGCCTAATCGGCCACAGAACCCAAAATTGTTACGCCATTGTAATTGGCTAATTTTTAAAGCCTACGGTGAAATTTAATTGAAAAATTGATTCTGGTCAATTTAAAACTGATTGAATTGATTAATTAAGTACCCCATTATTCTATATTAAAATATTTGCTAGTGGGGGCTTTTTGTGTGTATTGGCATTGCACTCTCCTTTAGCTCTCTAAGAACTCAAAATCTGAGTTAGACATTGAGAGAGAGGGAGATTCGGCTCTAGTGAGAGAAAGGGAGAGGGAGTTGTGCAAATTTAACTCAAAGCTTGGGAACCTTGAAGATTTATCAAGATTTGATCATAGATTGTGAGAATCAAGCTCCTTGGTAAGTAATCCATGGGTTTAAATAGGCAATTTTGTGTATTCAAAGTTGATTTATGGTCAAGAATGAGGATTGAAAGGAAATTGAATTATGTGTTGGATGAAGGTCAATGTTTACATGCATGTATGTATTTGCTTTGAATTTTCATGGTTGAACACTAAATCCATGATCTATGTGAGTTTTTAGTTGAAGAACATGTTCTTGACCATCTCTTCATCACATAAGTTGAGATTGAGAGTAATGTACCACATGCATGTACAGATTATAAGAGTACAAGGGTAAAATGCATGAAATGGTTGTATTGGTAATGGGTTTGGGCAATTTGAGCCATGCAGTATCTATTTTGAGAAATTGAGCCTTCTAATGTTGTAAATTGTATTGGTATCATGTTAGTATGTGTATAGTGATATTTGGGCTTTTGTATGCAAGAAATGTGGTTGAATGTCGAGTTTGGAGCTCAAGAACACATTCTGGGTTTTCCAGAATTTTGAGGTCCGCTCGAGCGGGAGACTGCCGCTCGAGCGGAGAAAATCGAGCTCTCAGCATAATTTTTCTGCAGACATGACGCACGCTCGAGCGGATAAATTGGCGCTCGAGCGGGGAGCTATGTGACATGGCGTCCGCTCGAGCGGAATAATGCACGCTCGAGCGGGGATTGGAGACAACCAGTACTTCTGCAGGCCTAAGGGTCCGCTCGAGCGGGGAAGTCTACGCTCGAGCGGGGACCCTGTTTCAGAAATTCTATTTTGCATTCTGTGTTCCGTTTTCCGTTCTCTTTCACTTGTGAACACTCTTAGGCATATGTTAAGCATTGTAAATGAGTTAATGAGATAATAATAAGGCCTAAAGAGGAAAATGTGAATTTGGAACGGATTGAATTGTTAATGACCCTCTTATGTTCATGGCATGTGTAGGGTCGAGTTCCAGGGCGAACCAGTCAACCGATCACTGTGAGTAATATCTTAATAAGATATGTGAAGTATACCGTTGTCCAATTGTTACTTGTATGTAAGTTTTGTAATTCCATTATTGTGATGGAGACAACGATTGATATAACTGATTGGGCCAAAGGCCGATGGATATGAACGATTGATATAACTGATTGGCCAAAGGCCGATGGATATGAACGATTGATATAATTGATTGGGCAAAGGCCGATGGATATGAACGATTGATATAACTGATTGGGCCAAAGGCCGATGGATATGGACGATTGATATAACTGATTGGGCCAAAGGCCGATGGAAATGGATGGTTGGGCCAGAGGGCCGATGGAAATGGATAACTGGGTAAAGGCCGATTGAAATGAATGATTGGGCCAAGGCCGATTGACATGAATGATTGGGCGAAGGCCGATTGTTGCAATGTTTCAATAATTGCTTTCGTAATTTATTTATTTGATATTATTCACTGGGCGTCCGCTCACGCTCATTCATGTAATTGTAGGTGAGCCAAGTGAGGTCCAACCCCAGCCCCAGTGAAGTTAGCCAAGAACAGCAGGAGTTTTGGGAGAGTCAGTCTTGTGTCTCACGCACGAGACCTAACCTTGCCATTTTGTCGCGCAACTATATTCTGTCCTTGTTGGCAAGGATTTTGTGTATATTTACCAATGGGTTGTTATGAGTTGACTCAGTTTAGATGATTCTGTCTGTAAAGAAGCTTATACTACTACACTTTTGATGTGTGGTTATTAATGTGTATGTGTATGGTTTGTTTGGGTGCATATAAGCACAGCTCTATGGACAAAGTTTTAAATTTTACTTCCGTTCGGCCCCTTTACTCTGATAAGTTATGTTTATTGTATGGAGGCCGTAGGTAATCTCAGGATTACTGGCCGGTTATGTCCTTAACCCTTAGGGGCGGGTGTGGGTCATGACAGGCATACGGAATGCAATGATGCTAAAATGATATGGAAAACATGCCAATGGAATTTCAGCACTGAAATATGGGGGAAAACAGTCCCGAAGATGGCGAAATGACACCAAATGCAAGGAATGGTCCCGAAATGCGAATCTAGGCACCCGAAACGGCCTATAGCTATGCAATGCATGCACAAATATGGACATGGAATGAAAATACAGTAGCGAGGCAGCCCCAAGAGCAGAATTTTCTCAGTACAAAATATGGCCAAACAGCAAGCATAGATAGAGCAACAATGGCATGCAAAATGAGGCTCAAAAGAGGGTATAACATGAAGTGGGCCAAACACTCATCAAACAAGCAAAGACCCTTCATGAAATATATCCAGGGGGTCAAAATATGACCATTTCCAGTTCTGATCATGGTCCAAAAACAGAAGCAAATGGGCTAGCAAAGCATGCAAAAACAAGGGTAAAACATGGATTCAAAGCAAGTGGCATATGGAGCATGAAAAAAGGTTGAGCCCTTCTTCAATGTTGAAGAGGGGCTCAAAATAAGCACAATATCAGTTCATGAGATGCTCCAAAACAGATCACATATAGGCCAAACAAGTCATGTAAATTTACGGTAAATAGGAGAGATTATGAAGTAAGTGCATCATGGGGGGCTCAAACAGTGTTGAGCCCTTCTTCAATGTTGAAGAGGGGCTCAAAATAGGCCCTCTTACAGTTTACATTATGCTCGAAAACAGATCACTCATAGACTAGAAATTCCATGCAAAAATATGACATACCAAGAGGTATTGAAGCAAGTACCAAATGGAGGGCCCAAACAGGGTTGAGCCCTTAAACAAACATAAAATATGGCTCAAAATAATGACCTTTTCAGTTCTGGTCGGAGCCTAAAATAGCAAGCAAACAGGCTAGAAGAATGGTACAAAAATGGGGAATAAAGAGGGAAAAGTGTTACCCTTGAAGAACACCTCAAGAACAGCAAGTGCAGACCTCTCCTTCTGATCAAAACCACCTCAAAACCTCAAGAACAAGCCCTCAAGGCCTCTCAAGTCGAGGTGTGGTGTAATGGTGTGTGTGTTGGTGCAATACTATGGTAAAAATGCACTTTTATGCCACAAAACACACACAAGGGAGGAGAGAGAGGGAAAAATATAGAGAGAGAATGTGTAGGGCAGATATATATCTGTATATCTGGTTTTGGTTCAAAGACTCTAACCCCATCAAAGGGAGAGAGAAGTGCTTATATAGGCCAAGTAATGCTAAGAAACTTAATGGCTAAGCAAAGGAAAAAGGGTCAAGGGGGCCAAGGGGTTCAAAGGGAGGTGCAAGGCTTCTAGAGGAAGCTAGTACAGCTGGCCAAGCTTCTCCAAGAAGCTTGGCCAAAGGGTTCAAGCTCCTAGAAGCAAAAGGGGGTCAAAAGGCTCAAAAGGGTGCAAAATAGCCACACATGTGTATGGGGAGCAGAGTCTGTGCATTCCAGCTGGCACAGCTAGCATCTATTCAATCTGTAGAATACTCCGGAAGGTCGTCGGCTAGCAAACTTGGTCGGTCGGCCATCGTTACTGGCCGGTCGGCACTCTATTTGGCCGGTCGGCCATCTATTTGGCCGGTCGGCACTTTGTTCTGGCCGGTCGGCAGGAAAAATCTGCTCTGCAGGTCCAACTTCAAACGGGCATAACTTCTTCATATGAACTCCTTTTTAGGTCATTCTTGTGTCAAAATTGAAGCCTCGGAAGTCTTCTTTCCAATGGTGGTGGCCTCATAGCTAAACCCCAAGTGTATAGACAGATGAGCTTGATTTAGCGAGGACTGCTCGTCCCTCTCTTAGCGGTTCTTGCCTGTCTTCTTCTTCAACTTGTTTTCTCCCCTCTTCTCCTCTTTTCTTCAACTTCAAGCCCCTAAGAAAGGTGTTTTGAAAGATTTCTCAAAGATTTCATCTCTCCTTCACTCATCTCCACTTTGTCCTTGCTCGGTTTACCGAAAAGCGCAACATTTACCGAAATGCGAGCGTTGGAACATCGTGGGAATTTTGTTCAAAAATGTTTTGAAAGAGAGGGTTTTAAGGTCTAAAAACCATTCAAAATAATTTTTGTCCAAAATGGGGTGTGAAGTTGATATTTCTCTCTCCTTGCCGAAGAAATTGAACCTTTCCCCTGCACACCTTTCATCACCGAGCAAACCATCAGTAACGCCCAAGTCTTGAGGGCAGTCAAAAATGGGGTGTCTACAGTTACCGGATTCCAAAACCTCACCGCGGCATGGAGGATTAGAAGATACAGCGGAGTGCGGCTCAACGTGAATAGTGCATTCAAGCCGAAGCCCCGGAAGTTCAACTTTTCCGAGCCGTCTAAAGTAGCAATCCAAGCTGCGAGATTTTCGATGAGGAATGCCTCCATTTTGATGCAAAACTGAGATGAAATGAAAGAACCACGAAGCTGGAACTTTTATAGAGGATAAGGCACTGTTCGGGGGACACGTGTCGAAAATCTAGTGGTCGCCAAACCAGGTGGTCGGCCGACCACCCCTTTGGTCTCCAAGGCAGAAAGCTGGTCGACCAGCTCTCTCTGGTGGTCGGCCATGGAGAAAATTTGGGCTTTGGTCATGTCCTAGCTTCTAGAAGAAAGTTCCTAGCCTTTCCATGTTTTCCTCAGTTTCGGAAGCATTCCATCGCCCGTTATGTCCGAAATGCATTTGTTTATCGAGTTGTTGTTGAGTCTTGCTTATCGAGTTGTTGTTTTTCTTATCGAGTTGTTTGTTTTGGCTTACCGAGTTGTTTTGTTTATCGAGTCGTTAAGTTTTACCGGATTGTCAAGTTTTGTTCGTCAAATTGTTGTTTGTTGTTTATCGACATTTCCGGGATTTGCTTATCGAGTTGTAAACTTGCTAAGGTTTTGTTGTTTCTTAGTAAGTTAGGTTGTTTAGTTTATTGCGTTGGTTCACTGCCTGACTTGGCAATTTTCGACGCTCAATTTTCATTCAATCTCATCTTTGTGCAAAGTGATGCGATGCGATGCTAAGAACATAAAATATAACACTTTTTAAACAAAAAGCTGTTTCATTCCATCATGCTTCCTTTGTTACAACATTTTACAACAAGGGTACAAGTTTTACAGAAAATAAAACTGCCTAATAATGTACAATGTGCTACAACTACTAGTAAAAAAGGCAAATAAAGTAGGAACAGCTGCATCAGTGCTATCAAGCGCAAGAATAAGAGGCCCTCTTCGTCCCCGTCTGTGAAATAACCTCTGCACCATCATCATCATCTGAATCAGAGGCACCGTCCTCTGAACCCTCCTCAACATCATCTCCACTACCAGAATCAAAACCATAGTCACCCTCTCTGTCTGCGGATGTCTCTGACTGGGGATGTGCAGGCTCCTCCTCCTCGCTAGACTCCTCCTCTATGACAGGCGCTCTGCGTCCACCTCGGCTGTGAGTCGAACCCCCTCTCCCAGCTCCCCGAGAAGGCCTAGATGGCCTGGCCTGTGGCTCAGCCTATAGCGGAGGCATCTGAAAAGAAAGAGAGCAATTTGAATACATTAGCCAATATGTATATCAGGTGCAAAGACAAGAAAGCTACATAAGGTGGGTGCATGCAGATATAGTGTATGGATGTGGTGTGTGTCAGATGTGCTCTACACATACAATCAACCAACGCAGTGAAATAGTCAATTTCAGCATGTCATCAGAAGTATGATAAATGTAAGAAAATTGAAAAGTACCGGAACACCGGCAATGAACAGCTGCGTCTCTCTCCGCAGGACCATGCCCTCGAGCGATGCCACCAATCCGAGCATCCCATCCATGTACTCTATGGGAGGCTGCAGATGCAAGTGCAAGTTATCAGTAAATGAATGAATGTCCAAATATCTAAATGATAAGGCAAAACTATAAAGCATACCGGTGGCAAGTTAGGGTCTCTGACGTATCGGTGACCTGGCAGCGGACGCTCCAATGGAATCGGGTAAGATGTCCCGTATCGCCATCCTATCAACTCGGTCGGGATATCTGGCCATCCGGCGTGATGCTAAGTCAGAGGAATCGGGGGAACCAGTCCAGCCCCACCTCTCGACGTGCCGGCCCTGCTAGTCGAAGGGGCACCTGCAGCCTGGGCTCGACTCGACGATGGCATGCCAGCCGATCTCCTCGTGGGAGTGCGGACATCTGTCAATGGGGGCATCAAGTATGTATGGCGATAAGTCGCATACTCCCCCTCCTCCGTATGCAGAACCGCATCAGTGCCTGACATAGCCAAATCAACCTCCTAGGGAGTGAGTCCCTCAGTGGACCGCATGTCCTCTGGAGGTGCTGAAGGGACACTCTGCTCAGGGACGCCCATCGTCTGGCGCATGAAGCGGTCCCCCAGAAACCAGGCCCTGCCAACCGGTCCCTCAAATAAAGTCCTGTATAGAGAGGAGGCCCATCCCCTAGGAAACTGATATCGGGTATCTCCACCCAAGGGCGTCTAGGGCTGCCATGTGATCTGCAGATAACCAGTGCATGAGCTGATTAGATGTCGTAAATATGCAAGACGAATCAAAGCTGAAAATATGAAGAACTGAGAGTTCTGAAGTACCTCGGTCGCCCGCACCGTGTCAAAAAACTACCGCAGGTAGGGCAGAGTCTCCCTAGCCCTCTGTCGGTACTGGCCCTCAAATACAAGAGAGTAGGGAATCATAAGAGGCACCGCCACCTCGAGCTCCGGGGCTAGCGTCGGAAAGTACGAGAAAACCCATTGTTGTGGAAAACAGGGCAATAGCCATCAGAATACAGAATGTACAGATACAGAATACAGAATGCTGAGTGCATAATGTGAATATAGAATGTACAGAGAATGCAGAATGCTGAGAGCATAGTGCAAAGTACAGAATGTAAAGTGTGCCATGTGTGCAGTGTACAGGTAATGAAAAGCAAAAATGTTAATCAAGAGGGCAGAAAGTACCTCCCAAGCTCTCCAGTAACCGCTGACTATGTTCCCCCGCCCGCGGGAGGTCGCGCTTATGTAACAGTAGAGGGTAGCAAGGCCGGCGCCACCCCAATCATACTGGCTGACCCGTGATAGGTCTACCAGAGCACTCAGCAGATAAAGTCCAACTGTGTTCCCCCTGTCGGAGAACAAAGTGGTCCCAAGGAGGAACATCAAAAACCCTCGAGTGTACTGCTCTATCTCCTCGAGAGTCTCGGGCACAGTCTCTCTGAAATGTGTGGAAAACCAAGTGTACCTCACTCTGCCTGATGATCTGTCAGTCAGTGGATGGGCTCCTAACAGATAAATCCAAGTCGCCTCCCATTCGCCCATGTCCGCGTCGTAGGGAACCGGTCGGCCAGCCACGTCAAGGCTAGTCAGCATCGCAAAGTCAAATGGGGTCATCGTCATGTCCCCGGTAGCTGAGAAATAGAAGGAGTTGGTGGTGTCCCACCATTTCTCTACAAAGGCGTCCATCAAGGTCCTGCTCGCTAGATAACGTGATATCCCCGAGCAGAAGGGTCCGAACCCTGCCTGGTCAACTAGATCACGAACGGCCTCTGGGAGCTCTGCGTACCACTCCCTAGCGATGATCGAGCCGTAGCCTCGTGTAACGCGAGAAGATACCTGCATTCAAAATGAACACATGTATTCAGTTTCAGAATGAAAGTATGAACTGTGTACAAATCAAATCAGATACAATGTTGTTGACTGTGTGTTCGGTGTGAGCTGCATGTTCAACATAAAGTATATGAGCTGTGTGTTCAGAATTGAAGTGTGTGAGCTGTGTGTTCAACATAAAGTATATGAGCTGTGTGTTCAGAATTGAAGTGTGTGGGCTGCGTGTTCACCTCAAAAGTTTGGGCAGCGTGTTCAGATTTCAAAAACAGTGAGCTGCGTGTTCACCTCAAAAGTTTGGGCTGCGTGTTCAAATTTCAAAAATAGCGGGCTGTGTGTTCGCTATCAAAGTTTGGGCTGTGTGTTCAGATTTCAAAAATAGTGGGCTGTGTGTTCACCTCAAAAGTTTAGGTTGCGTGTTCAGATTTCAAAAACAGTGGGCTGTGTGTTCGCCATCAAAGTTTGGGCTGCGTGTTCAGATTTCAAAAACAGCGGGCTGTGTGTTCGCCATCAAAGTTTGGGCTGCGTGTTCCGATTTCAAAAACCATGGGCTGTGTGTTCACCTCAAAAGTTTGGGCTGCGTGTTCAGATTTCAAAAATAGTGAGCTGTGTGTTCACCTCAAAAGTTTGGGTTGCGTGTTCAGATTTCAAAAATAGCGGGCTGTGTGTTCGCCATCAAAGTTTGGGCTACGTGTTAAGATTTGAAAAACAGCGGGTTGTGTGTACGCCATCAAAGTTTGGGCTGCGTGTTCAGATTTCAAAAACCATGGGCTGTGTGTTCACCTCAAAAGTTTGGGCTGCGTGTTCAAATTTCAAAAATAGCGGGCTGTGTGTTCGCCATCAAAGTTTGGGCTGCGTGTTCAGATTTCAAAAATAGCGGGCTGTGTGTTCGCCGTTAAAGTTTGGGCTGCGTGTTCAGATTTCAAAAACAGCGGGCTGTGTGTTCGCCATCAAAGTTTGGGCTGCGTGTTCAGATTTCAAAAACAGTGGGCTGTGTGTTCACCTCAAACGTTTGGGCTGCGTGTTCAACTTTCAACAAACCAGTGGGCTGTGTGTTCACCTCAAAAGTTTAGGCTGCGTGTTCAGATTTCAAAAACTGTGGGATGTGTGTTCACTTCAAAAGTTTGGGCTGCGTGTTCAGATTTGATGCTGCATGTTCAGATTTGAAAAACAGTGGGCTGTGTGTTCACCTAAAAAGTTTGGGCTGCGTGTTCAGATTTCAAAAATAGTGGGCTGTGTGTTCTCCATAAAAGTTTGGGCTGCGTGTTCAAAAATTCAAGTGCTTGAGCTGTGTGTTTAAAATGCGAACAGAATGCTATGTTATAGACTAAGTATTCAGAACAAGCTGTATGCCAACTCAATGGAATTCTGTGTTATGAGATATGTGCTAAAATAAGCATAAGTACGGTGCGCAAATGTTTTCAGAACGAGTAGATAGGCATACATAACGAAACCATGAAATGCGCAAGAAATGCAGAATACATTGCAGAAAATGTAAAAATGAAGTACGTACCTCTCGTGCATGGTGAGAGAGGTGAGACTCCGGCTCCCGTAGTAGTAGATCCGCGTGCGCTCGTCGATCAAAATCGGTAAAATGATAGAAAGTGCTCACTGGAAGGATGTGCTCCGGAGGATCGTACCTCTCGGGATCGAAGGGCCGAACACTCGGGGGCAAGGACACGATGTCTGGGTCACCCTTGGCACCTGGAGGACCTCTGCTATGAGGAAAATGACCCACCATTTCGAGAAATCTGCAAAAAGGAGCAAAAATTTCATGACCCGAACCCGCCCCTATGGGTTAAGGATATAACCGGCCAGTAATCCTGAGATTACCTACGGCCTCAAACTAAAACAGATGTAACTCAACAGAGTAAAGGGGCCAAACGGAAGCAATAATTAAAAAACTTTGTCCATACAACCGTGCTTATATGCACTTTAAAACAAACCATATACATATACGTTAATAACCCACAACAAAATACAGTACCATAAAATCCTTTACAGACAGGATCATCCAAACTAAGTCAACCCATAACAAAACTATATATAGATATACACGAAGACCTTGCCAACAAGACAAAGTATAAATACATAACAAAATGGCAAGGATGGGTCTCGTGCGTGAGACACAAGGCTGACTCTCCCAAAACTCTTGTTGTTCCTGGCAGACTTCACTGGGGCTGGGTTTGGACTTCTCTTGGCTCACCTACAAACACATGAATGAGCGTGAGCGATAGCCCAGTGAATAATATCCAATACAGAACTTACATAACAATGTAGAACAACATGTTCCAAACGGCCTTAGGCCCAATCCATATTTCAATTTAACAGATATTTATAATTATACGAAATTCAAATCAAGTGACTATAGTTTCAAACATTCTGGCCCTTGGCCCTTTCAGATTTCCATTCATATCGAAACGGCCTTCGGCCCATTCATTTATGTCAAAATGGCCTTCGGCCCGTTCATTTCTGTCAAAATGGCCTTCGGCGTATTCATTTACGTCAAAACGGCCTTCGGCCCATACATTCGTCTCAAAACGGCCTTCGGCCCACTCATTCATGTCAAAACGACCTTAGGTCCATTCATATATGTCAGAACGACCTTCAGTCCACTCATTTCTATCAAAACGACCTTCGGTCCATTCGTTTCTATCAAAACGACCTTCGGTCCATTCATTTCTATCAAAACGACCTTTGGTCCATTTATTTATACTAGAATGACCTTTGGTCCATTCATCCGTTCATGTCAAACTTTTGTCCACAATCCCAATTTGCAACTCATAAAGCTTATAAGGGAATAAACAGTTGGACATTGCTAAGCTTTCAAATGTCGATATTACTCACAGTGATCGGCTTATAGATTCGCCCTGGAGCTTGACCCTATACATTCCATGAACACAAAAGGGTCATTAACAATTCAATCCGTTCCTTAATTCACATATTCCTCTTTAGGCTTTATTCTTATCTCATTAATTCATTTACAATGCTTAACATATGCCTAAGAGTGCTTACAAGTGAAAGAGAACGGAAAACGAAACACAAAACGCACGAACAAAATTTCAGAAAACAGGGTCCCCGCTCGAGTGGACCCAAGAGGCCTACAAAAGTACTAGTTACCTCAAAATTACGCTCGAGCGTGAGTTAGGGCACTCGAGCGGAAGGCCTGTCTATAAAAGCTCCCCGCTCGAGCGGGAACCATGTCTGCAAAAATTGTTGGGAGCACGATTTTCCCGCTCGAGCGGCACTTCCCCCGCTCGAGCGGACATAAAAAATCTGGGTTTTCCAGATTAAGTTCTTGAGCTCCAATTCGATTTTCCAGCCAATATTTCATGCATTATAAGGCTCAAATTTCGCATATACTTGTTCTAACATGGTATGAACACCAAAACACATTACAATGGAGCTCAATTTCACAATTAATTCACATGCATGCCCCAATCTCCCATCAAACTCATTCTAACATAACAAATTCATACATTCAAGCTTATATCTTCATAAATTGTACATGCATGTGATGAATTAGCCACATTCTCAACTTAGACAACACAAATGGTGATCAAAACATGAGTTTCAACCAAAACTCTACTTGAATCATGTATTTCAAGCTTAAACATGCAAATTCAAAGTAATTTCTTACATGCATGAGTTCTAAGACTTCAAACTCAACAAAAATCAACTCATTACATGCTCTTGATCACAAACAACCCTTGAACTTACAAGATCACAATTTCAAACTTATGAATTCAAGACCAAATGCTTACCTAGAGGCTCAATCTTCCAAACTATAGCAATTTCTTGAGTTTAATCCTCCAATTCTTCACAAATTTGAGCCAAACACCCAACTCTCCTCTTTTCCCTCTCTCTAGCCGACTCCCTTCTCTATTTCTTGAGTTTAATTCAGCCAAGAAGAATAACAAGGAGGGTATTTGAGTGTATAGTGCCCCACTAAGTCATAATATAATAATATAGAGTAATTGGGCACTAATTCATTAATTTAATCAACTTAATCTGGTCCGAATCAATTTTTCAATTAAACTTCACCGTAGGCTCTAAAAATTACGCTAATCACAATGGCGTAATCAATTTTGGGTTCTGTGGCCGATAAGGCTCAATTTAATTTCCAAAGCAGATTATTCAAACAGATATTCCTACGGTGAACAGATAGAATTTCAAAATCACATATATTCACAAAATGGCACATAAAATCATGCTAAACACATAATCATACGCAAATTAAGGACCAATTAGCATACTACGGAACAGGGGTATCACAGTCTTCCCCCCTTTAGGAAGTTTGGTCCTCCAAACTTAATTTACCTTCGTCGGGAAACAAATGTGGATAGCGTAGACGCATTTCCTCCTCTTTTTCCCACGTGGCATCTGTCCCATAGTGTTCCTTCCATTCCACTTTCACCATTGGATGGATTTGTTTCTCAATTCTTTCACTTGTCGGTCAACAATTCTTTCCGGCCATTCGGCGTATTCCATATTCTCATCAATAGCTACCCGGTGATAATCAATCACATGTAACGGGTCTCGGAGGTAACCCCTCAACATCGACACATGAAACACATTATGGATTTGCTCGAATCCCGGTGGCAAAGCAACTCTGTAGGCAACTGGACCAAGCCTCTCCAAAATCTGAAACGGCCCAATGTAACGGGGCGACAACTTGCCCTTTTTCCCAAATCTGACTTGGCCTTTCATCGGAGAAACACGGATGAACACATGGTCACCAACCTCATACTCAAGAGGTCTTCTCCGAACGTCTGCATAATTCTTTTGTCGGTCCTGAGCTGTTTTGAGCCTTTGACGAATGGTCTTGATTTTCTCAGAAGTGTCTTGCACAATTTCGGCCCAAGCAAAGCTCTATCCCCGACCTCTGTCCAACAATAGGTGATCTACACCTCCTACCATACAAAGCCTCGTATGGTGCCATACCGATGCTGGAGTGGAAGCTGTTATTATAAGCAAATTCTGCAAGTGGCAAATAATCTTCCCAACTCCCCTGAAAATCCAAAGCACACATGCGAAGCATATCTTCCAAAGTTTGTATCGTTCGTTCTGATGCCCATCTGTCTGTGGGTGGAATGCAGTACTGAACCTTAGTTCTGTTCCCATAGCTTCCTGCAAACTCTTCCACAATCTAGATACAAATTTCGGATCTCTATCCGACACAATAGATACCGGAACTCCGTGTAAACGGACAATCTCATCAACATAAATGTAGCCAATCTAAAGCAGTAAATGTAGTTTTGACAGGCAGAAAATGTGCAGATTTAGTCAGTCTATCAACTACAACCCAAACAGAATCCATACCTCGAGAAGTCCGAGGTAGGCCAACAACGAAATCCATAGTCACATGTTCCCACTTCCATTCAGGAATAGGGAGAGGTTGAAGTAGACCGCCTGGTTTCTGATGTTCAGCCTTAACTTGCTGACACTGAAGGCACTTGGACACATATTCTGCAATCTCTTTCTTCATTTTAGGCCACCAATAGGTTTGTTTCAAATCCCGATACATTTTGTTGTTACCCGGATGCATAGCAAATACGGACCTGTGGGCTTCATCTAAAACCCTCTTCTTTAGTTCCGGGATATCAGGGACACATATTCGGTTCCGGAATTTCAACATTTCATTCTCAATACTGAATTCTGCTTTCGGGCTTGCCTCAAATTCGTCAATCACTTTCTTGAGGAACTCATCCTCTTTCTGTTTCTGCTTGATTTCATCAATGATCGCCGGCTCGGCTGTAATAGCGGCTATCAATCCGCCCTGTTCACACATTACCACTTCAATTTCAGACTTCTCAAAATCTTGCAAGATCTCTCTCTGTTCAGTAAGCAAACAGGCCATACTCCCCGTTGATTTCCTGCTCAAGGCATCAGCAACTGTATTAGCTTTCCCGGGGTGATACTGAATCTCCAGATCGTAGTCTTTTATCAGTTCCAGCCATCTTCTCTGACGCATATTCAACTCTTTCTGCGTGAAGAAGTATTTCAGGCTCTTATGATCCGTGTAGACTTCACATTTTGCTCCATACAGATAATGCCGCCAGATTTTCAAAGCAAAAACAACTGCGGCCAATTCTAGGTCATGTGTTGGATAATTCTTCTCTGTGGCCTCAACTGTCGGAGGCGTAAGCAATAACTTTCCGTTCTGCATTAACACACAACCCAAACCTTATAAGATGCATCACTGAAAATCACAAATTTTCCGTACCTGAAGGTAGTGTCAAAATTGGTGCAGTAGTCAATCTCGTCTTCAATTCATGAAAAGCTGATTCTCTTTCACTGTTCCACTCAAATTGTTGCCCTTTATGCATCAATTGGGTAAGAGGCACAGCTAATTTCGAAAAGTCTTTCACAAACCTCCTGTAGTACCCAGCCAAGCCCATGAAACTGCGAACTTTTGTCACATTTGTCGGTGTAGGCCAATTCACAATTGCCTCTATTTTCAGCGGGTCCACTGAAATTCCTTCCTTGTTGATCACGTGCCCTCAGAAAACAACTTCATCCAACCAAAACTCACATTTCTTTAGTTTAGCAAATAATTTTCTTTCTCGAAGTATTTGTAAAACAGTCCTCAAATGATGCTCATGTTCAAGTCTATCTTTAGAGTATATCAAAATATCATCGATGAAGACTACAACAAACTCATCAAGGTAGGTTTTAAAAATTCTATTCATTAAGTCCATAAATGCTGCCGGAGCATTAGTCACTCCAAATGGCATAACAAGAAACTCAAAATGACCATACCTCGTTCTGAATGCGGTTTTCTCAACATCCTCTGCCTTAACTTCAGCTGATGATACCCGGATCTCAAATCAATCTTAGAAAACACCTGTGATCCCTGTAGTTGGTCAAATAAATCATCAATACGGGGTAAAGGGTATTTGTTCTTTATCGTTACCTTGTTCAATTCCCGATAATCGATGCACAGGCGCAAAGTACCATCCTTCTTTTCACAAATAACACGGGTGCACCCCAAGGCGAAGTGCTAGGTCGGATAAACCCCTTGTCAGGTCTTGCAACTGTTCTTTCAATTCTTCATTTCAGCAGTAGCCATTCTGTAGGGAGTCTTAGAAATGGGCTGGGTGCCTGGCACAGTTTCAATGGTAAACTCTATCTCCCTGTCTACCAATTCCCCTGGTAATTCATTTGGAAACACATCTGGAAATTCTCTAACAATAGGAAT
Source organism: Camellia japonica (assembly GCA_030407325.1). NCBI lineage: Eukaryota > Viridiplantae > Streptophyta > Magnoliopsida > Ericales > Theaceae > Camellia > Camellia japonica. The sequence goes on along the minus strand of JAPPVO010000031.1, from coordinate 57,332,813 downwards.
ATCATTCAATTCAACATTCACAGATTGTTCAGTCAACACATAGCACAGATAACCCTGGCACCCTTTCCTGATCAGTTTGCATGCTTTCATTGCAGATATCAAATAAGGTGGAGGCACTACCCCATTACCCACAAACACAATCTCTTTCTGTTCTGGTGGTTTAAATACCCTTTTTGTCACACAATCTATGGTGGCACAATACTTGGTCAACCAATCCATGCCCAAAATTACATCAAAATCTAAAATTCAAGGGCAACAAATCTACATATAGGATAGCATCCTCAACACGCATTCACAAAACCGATATATAGATTCACATAACACAGATTCCCCCGATGGAGCAGACACACATAGCAAATATGGCAATAATCTAGGGGTCTATTTAGTCTAGATGCAAATGTACATGTCACAAATGAGTGTGTTGATCCAGAGTCAATTAATACAAAGGCATCCTGATTACATATTGAAATAGTACCTGAGACAACGGCATTGGCATTCCGTGTATCGCCCGGAACAAGCGCAAAAACTCTCCCCTGTCTCACGTATCCCCGTAATAGCGACCTCAAAGTGTTTCCCGGCTTTGGAACTGATGCAGTTGAACTAGCTGCTAGTTTCCCACTGTTCTGATTACATTCTCGGGCTATGTGCCCTTGCTTCCCACATTTGAAACAGGCTCCTGATGCACGGTAACAGACTCCACGGTGCCTTTTGCTGCAAATGTTGCACGTGGGAGCTGTGTCTCGGGAAGAACTTGAAGTAGTTGAGGAGCCCGTGTTTTGCTTTTTCAGAAATTTCTTCTTCGAAAAGAAGCCTTGCCTTTTATTGCCTTTCCATTCTGTTGTTGGCTTAGCTTGTCTAGCTATGTTAGCCTCTGATATGATGGCCCTGTCAAGCACCCTAATGTAGGTCTCCAACTTCAGGACATTCACTCTCTCTAGGATGTCACTTCGGAGCCCACCTTCAAAATGTCTTGCCTTCTTATAATCAGTGTCAATTACATGTGGTGCAAACCTGGCCAATTCAGTGAATTTGGCCTCATACTCAGCTACAGTCATGCTGTCTTGCTTGAGTTCCATGAACTCGGCTACTTTCCTATCCCGAACACATGCGGGAAGTACTTGTCATAAAAGATCTCCAGAAATTTCACCCAGTCACATCTTTATGATTCTCGCATTAACATCCACCATCTTCGCCTCGTCTTCTAGCATAAAAGTGGCTAGAAGCACTTTCTGTGTCTCTGAACAGGGGAACACTTCAAATAATTTCTCAATGCCGAGGACCCACGCTTCGGCTTTCAACGGATCTAATCCCCCGTGGAACTGTGGTGGTTTCATTTTCTTGAATTCCTTGGTGAGAGCTATTATCCGGTCATCATTTTGATTATCTGGCACGGGTGGTGCCGGAGGTGGAGGTGGCGGGTGTGGTTGCTGCCACTGTTGTTGCCACTCCTGTTGCTGTCTCAAAGCCTCTGCCATTTCCTGAATCAGTCTTTCCATTCTGTCCAGTCTGGCAGTAGAAGATTCCTCTATCTCATCACCTCTGGTTCTCACCATCTGATTAAACTTGCATTATATTTCATACAAAAGGTACACAAGTATGCATACACTAAGAAGCACATATTTCCAGATAATTTGCAATGCAAGTAGTTCACAACTTACACATATAATTGTTCATATCAAAACATTTAAGCATATAATCAATGCTTCCAAATTCATATTTATCACATGAATGCATCCTAGATCTTATCTAGACGCTTATTGCTCTTTTTGGACAAGTGTGTGAGTTATTAACTCGTGCTCTGATACCACTCTGTCATGACCCGAACCCGCCCCTATGGGTTAAGGACATAACCGCCAGTAATCCTGAGATTACCTACGGCCTCAAACCAAAACAGATCTCAACAGAGTAAAGGGGCCAAACGGAAGCAATAATTAAAAACTTTGTCCATAGAGCCGTGCTTATATGCACTTTAAAACAAACCATACGCATATACGTTAATAACCCACAACAAAATACAGTACCATAAAATCCTTTACAGACAGGATCATCCAAACTGAGTCAACCCATAACAAAACTATATACAGATATACACAAAGTCCTTGCCAACAAGACAAAATATAAATACATAACAAAATGGCAAGGATGGGTCTCGTGCGTGAGACACAAGGCTGACTCTCCAAAACTCATGTTGTTCCTGGCAGACTTCACTGGGGCTGGGTTTGGACTTCTCTTGGCTCACCTACAAACACATGAATGAGCGTGAGCGATAGCCCAGTGAATAATATCAAATACAGAAATTACATAACAATGTAGAACAACATGTTCCAAACGGCCTTGGGCCCAATCCATATTTCTATTTAACAGATATATACTATACGAAATTCAAATCAAGTGACTGTAGTTCAAACATTCTGGCCTTGGCCCATTCAGATTTCCATTCATGTCAAAACGGCCTTCGGCCCATTCATTTATGTCAAAATGGCCTTCGGCCCATTCATTACGTCAAAACGGCCTTGGTCCATACATTCATCTCAAAACGGCCTTCGGCCCACTCATTCATGTCAAAACGACCTAAGGTCCATTCATATATGTCAAAACGACCTTCAGTCCACTCATTTTTATCAAAACGACCTTCAGTCCATTCGTTTCTATCAAAACGACCTTCGGTCCATTCATTTCTATCAAAACGACCTTTGCTCCATTGATTTATACTAGAACGACCTTTGGTCCATTCATCCGTTCATGTCAGACTTTTGTCCACAATCCCAATTTGCAACTCATAAAGCTTATAAGGGAATAAACAGTTGGACATTGCTAAGCTTTCAAATGTCGATATTATTCACAGTGATCGGCTTGTGGATTCGCCCTGGTGCTTGACCATACACATTCCATGAACACAAAAGGGTCATTAACAATTCAATCCGTTCCTTAATTCACATATTCCTCTTTAGGCTTTATTCTTATCTCATTAATTCATTTCCAATGCTTAACATATGCCTAAGAGTGCTTACAAGTGAAAGAGAACGGAAAACGAAACACAGAACGCATGAACAAAATTTCAGAAAACAGGGTCCCCGCTCGAGCGTGGACTTCCCGCTCGAGCGGACCCAAGAGGCCTACAAAAGTACTGGTTACCTCAAAATTACGCTCGAGCATAAGTTAGGGCACTTGAGCGGAAGGCCTGTCTATAAAAGCTCCCCGTTCGAGCGGACATAAAAAATCTGGGTTTTCTAGATTAAGTTCTTGAGCTCCAATTCGATTTTCCAGCCAATATTTCATGCATTATAAGGCTCAAATTTCGCATATACTTGTTCTAACATGGTATGAATACCAAAACACATTACAATGGAGCTCAATTTCACAATTAATTCACATGCATGCCCCAATCTCCCACCAAACTCATTATAAACAACAAATTCATACATTCAAGCTTATATCTTCATAAATTGTACATGCATGTGATGAATTAGCCACATTCTCAACTTAGACAACACAAATGGTGATCAAAACATGAGTTTCAACCAAAACTCTACTTGAATCATGTATTTCAAGCTTAAACATGCAAATTCAAAGTAATTTCTTACATGCATGAGTTCTAAGACTTCAAACTCAACAAAAATCAACTCATTACATGCTCTTGATCACAAACAACCCTTGAACTTACAAGATCACAATTTCAAACTTATGAATTCAAGACCAAATGCTTACCTATAGCAATTTCTTGAGTTTAATCCTCCAATTCTTTACAAATTTGAGCCAAACACCCAACTCTCCTTTTTTCCCTCTCTCTAGCCGACTCCCTTCTCTATTTCTTGAGTTTAATTCAGCCAAGAAGAATAACAAGGAGGGTATTTGAGTGTATAGTGCCCCACTAAGTCATAATATAATAATATAGAGTAATTGGGCACTAATTCATTAATTTAATCAACTTAATCTGGTCCGAATCAATTTTTCAATTAAACTTCACCGTACGCTCTAAAAATTACGCTAATCACAATGGCGTAATCAATTTTGGGTTTGTGGCCGATAAGGCTTCCAATTTAATTTCCAAAGCAGATTATTCAAACAGATATTCCTACGGTGAACAGATAGAACTTCAAAATCACATATATTCACAAAATGGCACATAAAATCATGCTAAACACATAATCATACGCAAATTAAGGACCAATTAGCATACTACGGAACAGGGATATCACAAAAAATGAGCAAAATGAGCCAAGATTGAAAAAAGTCTTATTTTGAGCTTCTTAACATGTTTGTTTAATGGCCTAGGAAGGAAGGAGAGTTGATTTCGGCCTTGGGTTATGAGGAATAGTGATTGGGACATATGGATTTAAAGAAACAAGTGTAAAAAGACAAAATTGTCCCGGATCTGGACAGGTGGTCGGCCGACCACCTTTTTTGGTAGGCCGACCACCCCCTTGCACCAAACCTGGTCGGTGGCCCTCTAGGGTGGTCAGTGGCCCTCCTGGGTGGTCTCCATTGCCTCTTTGTTCTCCCTGCAAATTTTGGTGGTGATCGGAGTCCCCGGCTCTCGAGAAAGTACAAGGAAAGTGCACTTTTCAGCGCGAAATCCCTCCGCAAAAGCTTCAAATCCAATCTTCGACGCGTGGCTAGTTGTTGCTCGCCAAGAGCAAGGTGTATCCTTTTTGAGTACGTTGCGACCCCTCCGAGCGGTAAACCGAAGGTCGCACTTAAGTTGCCCTCGTCGAGGCTTGCATTTCTTCGCTCGATGTTTTGTTTCAAATATGCTTTTGAAGTTGCACTTATCTTGCATGGTTATGCACGTCACTTGCATTATTACGCACATTTCATTGGCATTGTCATGCCTTCCATGTTTAACTTGCGTTGTCGCGCACGTTTCTTCTTGCATTGCGATGCACTTTTTCATCGGCACCATGTTTGTCTGCGTTCGATATAACGTTGAACATATATTGCTAACTATGTTGTGCTTGTTAAGTTTCTCTCTTTTGCAGGCACGATATTGTATGTACGGTTCATTTGAAGCTGGTGCAACCAGACGAGCCACACATGTATTGTATCTTCTTCGTGTGAGACGTAGCGAGAATTGTAATTCTCTTACACTCTTACTGCATGAAATGTAGTTTTGCTTCGCATTCTTGCTTAGAACTGTTGCATTTATTATGAATATTTGTTTCATTACAGCTTGCTACTTTGCATGGCCATGAGTTACGTTCGGCTTTGTGCATATCATTTTACATTTTGCCCCCTGCCTGAGAGCATGCCTGCGGACACATCTCTTTGTTTATCTCGTCTATTTGTCTAAGTCTTCGGCCTTGTCAAAAATGGGTCGTCTCTGGGCTTTGACATTCACTCCTGTCACGAATGACTTCCGAGTTCTGTCAAAGAGGGGCAACTGTAGACACCCCATTTTTGACCGACCTTAAGACTCAGACGTCATCGATTGAGCGCTCGGTGATTGCGCATGTTGTGCTCGTTCGGAGGTTTCAGAGTCTCGGCTGAAAACCTTGCCTCCGAGCCTCAGAATCTTTTGTGCTTTGCCTCGGTTTGTGAACCAAGTTCTGTCTTCTCTTCCCGAAGGGAGAGAGAGGTCTTGTAGACCATCTCTTAGTGGCTGTAGGCTACGTTTCGTGGTCGTAGACCACTGTTGCCGTTTGGAGTCCAGTTTCCAGTTTTCGGAGCCGTCGGCCGTGCGCCTCGGTTCGGGACCGCTTAACTTTCTCCGTTTGCTCCGATTTTTGGTGCACACCTTGTTTTCTCTCTCTAGAGGGACACTGTGGCCCGGGAGACCACCTTCGTCGTTGCACGCCACTTTCGATGCTTAACAGTCAGTTTTCGGGACCTCCGGCCGCGCGTTTTGACCCCTGAACCATCGTTTTGCATCCGTCATGGTTCATTTTTGGCATGGACCCTAGTTTCATTGTTTGGAAGGTGGTACAAGGGTGGGAGACCACCTTTTCTCCTTGGAGATCACCTTTCCCCGGTCGGCCGGTTTTCTTGACAGGCAAGTGGTCTCCCTCACGTTTGGGCCACAATTACTGGTCTCCCATCACACCACTGGCTTGCATTCACTTGGGAGACCACCCTAGGAGGAGGCCGACCACCTGGACCTTTTGAACCTAGTCGGCCAACCAGAGGGAGTGGTCGGCCGACCACCTGAACTGGTCTGCTAGTTTTCTCCTTTTTTGTCTCAATGAGTTGTTGCCAGCTGTGCCAGCTGGAAGCCTAAGATTGCATCCTCCATACAAGATGTTTAAAGTTGGTGTTAAGCTTCTTGAAGAAGCTTTAGGCCCTTGGCTCTATAAAGGAAAAGCCCCTCTTCCTTTGCATGGGTTGAGGAATTGTTTTAAGGCATACATACACTCCCCTCCCTTTGTCTCCATTTAGCTTCAAAAGCCCTTTGTTCTTGGCCCTTTACACACCACCTCACAACCACACACCTCCACCATCACTCTAAGCACCTTGGAGCTGGTTTTCAGAGGTTGAAGGTTTGCTATTTTGGTCCAGAAGCTGCTGGAGGTCTTCTCTACAAGGGTAACACTTCTTTCCCTCTTTTTAAGCATTGTTTTGCTTCATACATTAGCTATATTTGCAAGCATTTTGGGCTTTGTCATAAACTAAAAAAAGTCTTATTTTGAGCTTCTTAACATTTTTGTTTCAGACCATTTTTCTGTTGGGGGTCATCTACCCCTTTGCATGCTTCATTTCCATTTGTTTTGAGCCATGCATTAGGGCCTTTGTGTTGAGCTTTGTTGGCCCTTTTGACCACTGAAATCCAGCAGATTTTCAGTGGTTATTATGTATTTTTGAGTGCCAAAATTAGAGAGGGGTGACCCTCTCACCCTTGTCTTGTTTTCAAGCATCTTTGGCCTAACAAAGGAGCCCTTATTTGCATGCTTTCAAGCATGTTTTAGGCCATTTTTGGTGGGTTTTAGGACCTTCATAGGCTCTGTCCAGAGCCCATTTTGCCATTTTAGGTGTCCATCTTGCATGTGTAGAACAACCCTCTTTTTAGCCTATCAAAGGGGCCTATCATTCTTGCATGCATGGACCATATTTCAGTGGGTTTTTGGGCTTTATTTGGCATTTCATACCTCTGACTTTTTCTGGTTTGGTGGCCACTTGATTGCCTCATATACTTGTAGTGCAAATCCTCTTTACTAGCTTGTGTTGCATGCTATTTTGGTCCTTGATTCTAGCACTTTTTGGCCATGCTTTAAACTGATTTTGTGCATGTTTTGGACTACCTTAGCTCTGTTTTTTATGCCTCATGGTCAAATAATGCTTGCTATGCATGGCTGTAGTTCAATACCCTTGCCTAGCTTTGTGTTTTGGAGCCTATTGCATGCTCATGTTGAGGTGTTTCCATATTTTAGGGCCATTGTATATCATATTTCAGAGCTTATATGTATGCCATATTTCCATGTTTTCCACTCTTTAAATGCGTTTGAGAGTTGTGCATAAATGCCTCGTTTGCGGACCATTACATGAGCTTCATTTCTATGCATGTTGAGCCATCATTTAGTCCATTTGCTACTGTTTTGGTCTGCATAGGGACTGTTTGGGGGTGGTTTGGTCATTTGAGCATCGCTTTGCTTACCTCTAGTGTAACGCACTTCACTAGTTTCGGTATTCGGGCCATCTAGCATGCATTGTGTGATATTTGCATGATTCGGGACCATTGTGCATCATGTTTCAGAGCTGGAAAATGTTTTTTTGTATGCCATATTTCATCCCTTGCCATGCTTTGATAGAGTGGCATTTGATGCCTTAGGTTCGGTCCCTTGTATGTTTGCATGAGTATTCCTACCTTTCATTCCCTCATGTTTGGCCACTGATTTGAGCATGGCTGAGGCTCATTCATTTTAGTTTAAGTCCATCTTGCATTATGTATGCCGTATCCATGTTGTCGCATGCTTGATCGTCGCATTGTGTATGTCTTGTTCATGTCTTCGTGCATGTCCGTCTTCGTATGTGCATTGCGTATGCCATATAGTTCATGTGCATTGAGTATGCCATTCGTAGTTCGTAGCATTGTGTATGCTAGTTGCACCTTTGCATGTCATTCCTTGCATGTTTGCATGTCTTAGTTGCATTTCGTTTAGGATTGCATGCTAGTTGTTGCATCGTGTTTGCATGACATGCCATTCTAGTTGTTGTATAGTGTTTGGAGTAGAGTTTAGTTCAAACATGGGAAACGAGAGGCGTTTCGTACTCAAAGTGACGAAACGTGCCTCGATTCTCGGTCGCCGACACTCTGAATTACCCATGATGGAGTTTAGGCCTTGTTGTGTTTATGTGTGCATTCATTTTACATCGAGTCGTGCAATCCGACTCCCTCGACCATCATGCATCGAGATGCGTGATTGGTGGCACGAGGATCGAGGACTACGCTCCCTAGAGCTTGTGCAATGATGGGGAGAGTAGTTGTGCATACATATGTTGAAAATACACTGCCATGCCCCTTTCTTGCTCTTTGTTACAGCAAATCGGAAACCAGCAGCAAAAAATGGTCAAGCAGCCTTCTGAAGCTTTGTACAATATTTCGGGACCAGTCGCAAATAGAGGCAAATCGGGGCATCGCGATGGATTTCCCGACAAGGCGGCCCGAGCATGCATGCATCCTTATCATTCGGAACAGAGCTGAGGCAGTCCGTTTTATTTAAATTAGCATGCTAGCTTATTTATCTTAGTTAATTTGTTAATTAATTAGGGCTGTGTAATAATTAGCTGTAGTTCATTATTCATTCGGTTATGTATTATTATTCGGACCCTCCGAGGAGGGCAATGTTGTAATAAGTGTGCGTGTGTGTGATGTATGTCTTCCAACCCCACGTCTTTCTCCCTTTTATTTACTAGCTTATGGGTTAGTTTAGGGCATGTTTCAATCAGCATACTTATGTTCCCATGTTTGCATTCATTCATCTGTTTTGCATACACCGGGCTCGCTGCATCATACTAACTGCATTGTATCTCAATTTCAAAGTTGAATACATGTTATCTGTTGCATTTCATATGCCATGTTTAGAATAGCCGAGCCTATCTTAATTGCATTTTTGCATGTGTTGCATTAGGCATTTCAGCATAGTTAGGATTCATGCATGTTTTCTAATTAGCTTCTTCTTTGGCTTGGAGTACTCAATAAGTATTTATGCTTTAGCATCCTTGCATGTGTGTGAGTGACTACCATGATAGCATGCTTACCATGAGGCTATGTGCTTATGTGATATATCTGCCTGAATGCCCGTGGGTGGAGGTTGGGTTATTTCAATTGGAACAATGCATTGATTGTGCGTTTTAAGCCCACTTGAGAGTGGCAAATCATCATGTTTTCTTAAGCCCACCTGAGGGTGGCAAATCCACGTCTTAGCCTACTGTAGACGCGCCCGTGGGCTTCACTCTACAGTTCGGACTCCCTTTTGTGTTGCGGTTCTAAATCTTGAACCAAAGAGTCCAAATCCGGCAAATCGTTTTGAAGAAAAACAGATTTTTGAAAAGTAGTGCCAAACATGGACTGCTTTGCCAGATTACAGAGTCGCCACCTAAATATTTTTTTTTATGGGGGAATTTAGGAAACCCTGACTCGGTGCCGAAGGCTACGTGTCCGTCATCACCAAATGTCTTGGCTCGGGAGCTTGGGTACGATTGGGGAAGGTCAGCTATGAGCACCCCCTTTCGCCCGGTTCGAAGACCGGCCTCTACTAACCGTGATATCCGATTTTGAAAACATTACATGCTCTTATTCCGATTATTAGCCTAGAATTACTATGTTGTGCGCACAGCAAACAAGCATAGACTAGATTGCCTAATTTGGAAACAAGCATTGCATATCCGTTTGTTTTGAAAAGCGTTTCGGGTTTGCTACTCGCAAGTAGGCTAAAATACGGATTTCAATGAGTTTTTCCAACTCAAGCAATCCAACCTCCACCCACAGGCATTCAAACAGTTTATCTCACATAAGCACTTAGCCGCATGGTAAGCATACTGTCATGGCAACATTCACACGCATGTGGTATGCTAAAGCGTAAATACTTACATCGTACTCCGTGCCAAAACAAAACTAGTTAGCAAACATGCGTGCCCTAGTTCATGTTAAGATGACTAATGCATCGCAGGCAAGGTGCAATCTAGAGTAGGCTCGGCTAACCCTAAAATGGCATGTGAAATGCAATCGTTCGATGAACGTATTCAATTTGGAAATTGAGAGTACGATGCAATTTGTATGATATACCGAGCCCGGTGCATGTTTAGACAAATGCATGGATGTACGCATGTATTGCATAAGGTATGCTAAAATAGACGTGCCCTAACTCTACCATCATAAGCAGGTAAATAAAAGGGAGAAAGAAGTGGGGGTTGGAAGACATACAAACCACTCACCCACACTTATTAACAATTATGCCCTCGCTCGGAGGGACCAAAAGAATATACAGATTAATTAACTACGCAAGCTAATTAAAATATTACAGTCCAACTAAATTAATCAATAAATTAATTAATCTAATTAAAACAGTAAACCGCCCCGAGATGAGGGCCGGATGCAGCGCATGCTCGGACTTGCTCAGAATTGCACTGCCATGCCTAGCTTGCCTCTGTTTCCCTGCTTTGTTCCTCTGAAAACTGCCAAAGTCTCAGAACTACTCCTCAAGCACTGGGGGATACCACCGGCTGAGGGGAAACACCATCGGCTGAAGTATGGGTCACCGGGCACAAATTAATCCATCGGCCATCAATAGACTGCCGGTCGGCACTAAATACTACCGGCCGGCACTGAATGTGGCAGAACCTGCAACTCATAGCAGCAGAGGGCAAAATCTTGCATGGCACTCAATTCAAGTAATATATGCACCAAACACATTCCTTATCATGTTTGTGACTCAAAGGGGCATGTGCCTCGATTCTCGGGCCACCAATCACGCATTTCTATGCATGATGGCCCAAAGAAACAAGTGTGCAATTTCATGTCAAATAAAATGCAAACTAAGCAAACAAAACAAGGCCCAATTCCTATCACCAAGTTAAGGAACAAGGCATGCATGCAAGATGCATTTCAACCTAATCATGTCAGCTAGGGATGCAATATGAGCATGTGGACAAATAATGTAAGCATACAAGCATACATGAGGTAAGCATGCAAACAAGTAAATGATAATCTTAAACATGACTTAGGCAACTCCAAATAGGCCTAAAATCAGTGGCCAAAGTGCCCAAAAATGAAGGCCAACACACACACACACATGCATATGTTTAAGACTTAACACTTAGGCGCTAAGTAAGCAACCTCAAGCACACTTGAAAGGGGATATCATGGACAACTAGCATGCAATATAAGCTCTGAAATTGCACAAAATAGAGATGCCAAACCAACTAATTCAAGCAATTAAAGCATGCAAATGGCCCAAGTACTTGAGGCTCACCAAAGAGGCAATGAACTACGCTTAACACAACCATACATGGCATGTATTAGGCAACCCAAAACAGAGTTTTAACACATAAAACTAGTCCAAAAGACCACCTAGATGGCATCTATATGGTTTAAATTAAAAGGCATACACACATGCACTCCCAAGGAACATACAACATGAGCTCTTGAAACATCAAAGAGGCATGCAATGCAAACATATGAGCATGTTAAAGGGACTGAAATAGCATGCTAAATGGTTCCAAACCATTGAAAATAATGCAAGCAAGGCATGCTACACATTCATGCTCAAGGCTAACAAGCCTAAAATGCAAAGAGGCTATACTAAGCATGCCAAGACCAACCCAACCTTATGGACAGACCTAAAACATGTCAAGATAAGCACAAAATCTTCATGAATCTAAGCCTAAAGCATGCTCAAATTAGGGCTAACAACCTAAGGCATGTTAAGGCATTTACAAGCATTACATGGCAACTATGCTAAGCATGCATAAGGGACCAAAACCAACTTAATACAAAGTTAAAACATGGCAATATAAGTATAAAATACAGCCATGGCATGCTCAACACACACTTGAAACATAGGCTCTCTTAGGAGGCCAAAACTTGTCCTTTTCAAGGGCAACAAGGAGAGGGGGTGGCCCTCTCCTTCTTGGGACTTCAAGGCATCATCTTCACCACTGAAATCCCTCAAGATTTCAGTGGTGAAGAGACCCCAACACCAAAATCCCGGAGCTCTCACAAATAGCACAAAAATGAGGCCTTTGAAGGCCTAAGAGGGCTAAACTTCCCCAAAGCACAAGCACCCTTAATAAACTATCAAAGGACTAAAAAATAGAACTTTTTTGTATTAAACACCAAGCACAAAAACAGTTCAAAGATAGGTAAAAAAAGGAATGCAAGAATGGGGGAAATAAAGCAAGTTTCTCACCTTGTTGACCTTCTCCACCAAAGATGATGTTGTTGCTTCCTTAAGCTCTAATCCAACCAAAAACACAAGAACAACCTCTTGGAACCTCAGTAGCCAAGGAAAGGTGAAACAGGTGTTGATGTGCAATAGTGAGACACAAAACACCTAGTGTACAAACAAGAGAGCAAAAGAGAGATAGAATAGATATAGAATTCAAACCCTAAAACCAGAGCTTCTTCTCTGTCTTTTCTCTCTAAAATGTTAACTCCTCTAACCTTTGAGCCAAGAGAAGAGAGCCTTCTCTTATAGGCAACAAAGCTTACAAGCTAAGCAAACCAAAGGTTCATCCCTCCATACACTGTATGGAGGGGAAACAAATGCTATACAGCTGCTTCAAAATATCTCAAAAAGCAACTGCACAGTAGTCGGCAGGGCAAAATTGTCATTTTGACAAAATTGACTGCCGACCGGCACAAAAGGTGCCGACCGGCACATATAGTGCCGATGGCATCATCAACCAGCCGGTGGCCTCTAGCCACTGCCGGTGGTGGTGTGGGGATGCCTCACAAGGCATTCCCTGCCCCTCCAAGGCAAAGCACAAGTGTTTGGTGCAAAACCAGACACAAAACGGTCAAGTTCGGAGGTCTTGAGGCAAGGCGCGTAGCCGAGAACTCCGGGAACTCCAAACGAACACGAATATGGATAATCACCGAGTGTTCAAGCGGTGATGTCCAAGTCTTGAGGACGGTCAAAAATGGGGTGTCTACACCTACTTGCGAGTAGCACTATCAAACCATCTTTCAAATAAACAAACATGAAATGTTTTGTTCCAACTCAAACGATCCAGTCTATATTTGTATGATGTGTGCATCACATAGTAATTCTAGGCTAATAACCGGAATAGGAGCACATAATGTTTTCAAAACTCGATATCATGTTTAATATAGGCCGATCTTTGATCGGGCGAGTGGGGGTGCTCACGAAGTGACCTTTCCCAATTGTACCCAAGTTCCCGAGCCGAGGCAACTTTGGTGATCACGGATACGTGGCCTTAGGCAACGAGTCAGGGTTTCCTAAATTCCCCCAAAAATAAAATATTTAGGTGGCGACTCTGTATCTGGCAAAGCAGTCCATGTTTGGCACTTCTTTCAAAAAAATATGTTTTCAAAACAATTTGCCAGATTTGGACTCTTTGATGATTCATTGGTCTTGCATTGCACTCTGCGAGATTAGATACAGGACCGTGACATTGAGTCCTGAACTGTAGTGACCCCAATGAACAAAACGGGGGATTCTCTCCCGGGACGTTTGGAGACGTCTACACTAGGCCTTAACATTCTGAAGGCTGCAAGGATATGGATTCATGTCTTCATAACTCTTCCTCTTTCGAGAGGACGAGGCCTCTACTTGCGACTGGCTCCCTCCTATAGAGGTTACCGTAGCAACTCTACTACTGCGAGAGTAGTAGTGGCTGTCACGAGATCTGTGTAAAGGATAAGTGGTGCTGAGGTTTCTAGTTGTCTCAATCAAGGCTGAAAATGTAGGCAGATTATGGTTCACTAAAAAACTTTTGTAGTCATGTATGGCACCCTCTACACATATGCTGACTAAGTGAGCCTTATCCACCGGCTCATGACAGTCAATAGCCTTGTCTTGGAACTGCTTAACATAGTCCAGTATATCTTCGCCTTCTTTTTGGACAACTCGCCCAAGTGTGAGGGTTGTAACTTTCTCTTGGACTTGGAAGAACTTCGTGTGGAACTTCTTCACCATCTCCTCCCAACTCTTGATTGAGTTGGGAGCCAAGTTCACATACCAACTGTAAGCCCTTTCAACAAGTGATTTGGAGAACTCCCAAAGGCGTAGAGAGTGGTCACTGCCATGGGCGCCAAGAGTTTCAATGAACCTCACCACATGTTCTCTGGTATTACCTTGTTTTCATCAAACTTAATGAATTTGGGCACTGTATACCCAGTTGGGTATGGCATGGTCAATATCTCCTGAGAGTATGGGGCTTCACATCTGGGTCTGGAAGAGATGGAAGTTGTTTCTTGTTGCGCTCTTGCTCGAGCATAGCTTGTATGTTGGCTAGAGTAACAAAGTGAGTGGGCTGAAATGGTCCAATCTGCTCCTGAGTAGCTAAACCAACGGCCGTTCCGTTCGCCTAAGGTACCACCAAAGGCACTTGGATCGGAGCCCAAACCTTAGGGAACAAGTTAGGCACTGGGTTTGGGACTGCTACAGGAGGAGGTTCTTGCACCAGAGTTGGCCTAGAAGCCATGGCCATAATAGCCTCAGTGAGAGTTTGCAAAGCTGCCAGGATCTCCCTCTGTGTATCCTGGAGTGACTGAACTACCTCAATCACAACATTGTGGTCATGGTCCTCCGCATGTGGTGCTCCGCCATTGGAAGAGCCTTGCTGCCGTGGGGGTTGCTGAACTTCATCTTCTACCATCTTTTCCAGCGAAGTGTGTAAGCCACTGTGGGTATGAACCATCAACAAAGCAGCCTCCCTAGCGGAGTCGCTAGAAAACTAGGAAGGTTCAAGGTTAGAGAGGTGATTACAGAGGCAAAACTATGTTAATGGTCCAATAGTGGTGGAAGTGGCTGAAGGATAAGTAACAGCAACTATCTGGGAGTTTAAGAGTGTGTAGTTGGATGAGGGTGAAACAAGTGGCTCAAGAAGAAATGTATGGCAGTACCAAAATGGGCAGTATCTCCCCCAAATCTCCAAAATTCTTCCTTATTGAACCTTGGGAAATGGGTCCTATTTATAGGCTTTTCCTTGGTACCAAGAGGATACCAGGTGGCCAAATAGAGGAAAAACATGTGTCCCAAGAGATTACATGGAATATTCTTCCTTGAGCCACCAGGCTGAAGGTGCCACATGTCCCTCTGCATCTACTGTGTACTATCTGTTTGCCTTCGCAACTACCTTTTGAGCCCCAACAAGTGTAGTTACGACGGGAGTGTTTAGCGCTGCAACTCCTTTTTGAGCCTCAGCAAGTGCAATTACAACGGGAGTGTTTGCCTCTGCACTTGCCTTCTCAGCTTCAACCTCGGCAAGTGCACTTGCAACGGTGAACCTCACCGCTGCACTTGCCTTCTCGGTTCTATTTGGTCAGTACATGCATTCTCAAGGCTCCATTAGCTTGCTATCAGCTATGTTCGTGTTCACCTCAGCGAAACCTCCACCCTTAGCCACCTAACCACAAACTCCCCAGCTTCCCAAGGCGAAGGCCACAGCCAAGCCTACTATCAGCCATGTTGTGCCTTAGTACCAAGCCCAAGGGGGCTTCCTTAGTCTTGCCTGTGCGACTAAGCAGGTCTATGACCTGGGTAAATGGAAAGGGAATCCTTTATGTTTGGGCTACCTTGCTCCCATCTTCGTAGGGTTGCCACGGTAAACTGGTATTTCTAGGCCTACTATCAGCTCCAACCAGTAAGTCTTCGGGCCTGCTATTAGCGCCAAGTTAATAAACTGTGGAGCCTGCTATCAGCCCTAGGCTAGTAATGTCTTGGGGCCTGCTTTCGGCGCCAAGCATTAGCCTCTACTTGCAGAGGGAAGCCTCTCTCAAAGGCTGCTATCACCTGGGTGGGATATTCCCTCTGCAACTTAGTTGCTGCGATAGTAGTTGTTGCGGTAGTCATTTCCCATGGCAAGTTCAAACAGTATGACCGAAGATATTAGAGATGGCGGCGCCGACAGAATGCCTTTGCAACTTGGGTGCTGCAAGTATTGCCTCGGCAACTTAGTCGCTTCGGTTTTATCTTTCCCTCAGCAATTTCAGATGGCAGCAGAACCGAAGATATTATTAATGGCGGCGCTGAGGCAAAGTGCCTTAGCAACTTTGCCGCTGCACATGTTCCCTTTGCAACTTCACCGCTGCAGGTGTTGCCCCTGCAACTTAACTTGGGCATTTTTCTTCGCGGAGTCTATCTAGAGCCTTGGTGGGTCGGACCTGCCTCGGCCCACTTGTTGGCCCACTTCCCTTGGGCTTTGGCCCATGCTCCTTTTTTTATCCCTGGTCGCCTCTTTGGGGCGATCTCAGTGCTTAGGTCTATATTTAGTTTGGGTTTTAATTTCTGACCCTCTATAGTAAGAAATCTTTTTTTTTCTCTCTCTCAAATGGCTTCATGGGTTGGTTTTGGGTTTCCTCCATTGGTGCTCATTGTTCTTGTTCAACTTGCAAAAGTAAAGAACTGTTTAGGTGCCTATGACTTGTACCAGGGGAGTTGGGTGAGTGACCCATCATACCCTATACAATGCCACCACGTGTTCATTGAGAAAGAGTTCAATTGCCAGAGGAATGGTCGTCCTAATACCAGCTACCTCAAATATAGGTGGCACCCCAAATTGGCTGTGATTTACCAAGGTACCCATTTTACCATTAATAATTTACGATTATTTATATGTTATATACATAATGGTTTTTCTTCAAGAAAATTATTTGAAAATAGAGTTTTTATACAAAAAGTTGTAAAAGAATGATGAGTTAATGACATTTTAAAGTGTAAACTATACTGATTTTCTTTGAAATTTGGAGAAAATATAACAAGTCCAACAGTTTTCACATTATATATTAGATTCCCTAAGATTTTAATTCACATAATACTTTGTCTTCTTTTCATCAATAATTCATTAGTCATATGAATGAAGAAAATAATATTTTTCAGATCTTTTACTAAATATATATATATATAGTCTTATGTTTTTATATAATCTAAATTAATTTCGATCATTTTAACCATATTAAAAGAGAATTCAATGTAATTATGTTAAAACAGTAGAGTTTGGGAGGGCAGTGTCATTTCCTTTTAAAATGTAGAATGTTAATGCCGGAATATGTATAAAAGTTGAATAGAAATATATAACAAAATGCATAGAATATATATATAATATCTATATAATAAGGGAGAGTGGTTTTTGAATTGTGACAAGACTTTTGTCTATTTGTCAAAATATACACCATCAGATTGATTCAATCCAATGGTTGAAAATGTCTCACTTTTCAATGGTTCAGATTTTTTTTTGGTGAATATCAATGCTCCAAATCAGTTTTGGGTGAAAATGTCTCTCTCTCTCTCTCTCTCTCTCTCTCTCTCTCTCTTACTCTCAGAATTGAATCACACGACGTCTTCACTCTTTTTCTCTCTGATTTTGATTTCAAAATTTGAAACTCCATTCTCTCTCATACCTCTTCCTCTTTTCCTTCCTCTTCCCACCACACATCTTCCTCTTTCCACCAAGTTTGATCTCCTATGGTGATTTCCGGAATATAGCCCCGGTGGTGATTTCTACCATCTCGCCTCCTCTCTCTCTCTCTCTCCTCATTTCAACGCACCATGTTCACACCACACGCCACAAAGGCAAAACCCAACGGTTCAAATCCAACTGTACTACAAAAACAAAATTACATCACCTTCCATGTTCAGAGAGAGAGAAACAGTGGAGTCAATCTGAAGGAGGAGCAATCTTGCCCACCAACTGTTCGATAAAAATGATGTGAGACAGAGGTGCTAAATTTAGACTCCATTAATGTGTACACATTAACCCTTATTTCCATGTTGGTAAGGTTTTCTTGAATCTGGTGATTTGTTTCCATATTAACCCTTATTTCTTGGTGATTTCTTGAATCAATTTGGTGATTTGGTGATTTGTTTCCATATTAACCCTTATTTCCATATTTGTACACATTAACCCTTATTTCTTGAATCGATTTGTACACATTAACCCTTGTTTCCATATTTATACTAAATCTGGTAATTTGGTGATTTGTTTGAAATACCCAATTGAGGGTTTATTGGGTTTTGTGAGCAAATGCAGAGGAAGTCAATAACCAATCTGGTGATTTGGCTGTTTTGTGGAGTTTTGGCAAAGATTTATTTGTTGATACATTTGAAGAATTCAGACTTCAATTTTGAGACTTTGTGAGCTTTTCATACTCTTAGACCTTGCTATGCTAAGAAAAGAACTATCCAGGTGAGATCACTCATGCTTACTAGCTTGCTTCCTTTCAAGTTTTTAATTTTTATTTTTAGTCAATTGGAAGGGAATATTTACAAAATATATTAGAAATCAGTTCTTCAGAATATCCAGGTGAGATCACTTTATTTTTATTCTTCAATTCTTTGAGAATCCTGAGGCTTCAGTTCTTCAGTTTTAGGTGCTTAAAGAAATCATAACCCTAAACTTTGTATCTACTACTATGGAAAATCTCCAACCTTTTTATGGAAAGCAAGTATTGATTGTGATCTTGCCCAATTAGTGGAGTGAGTATTGAAAATTACTATAGAATTAATGACCACGATTGTTTTATGTGATTGATTTTTTGTCTATATTTTTGCTCATTTCTATATTAATAACACTATGCATACAAAATTGGCAAAATAATTAATCACATAAAATAGTTATGACCATACATACTCTATGGTGGAATCTATCACGAGAGATACAATTTTACATTTTACTTATATTTTATGGGATTGATTCTGTGTTTTATGTGATTAAGTTGCTACTTTTACTTTCTAAAATTACAATCATCAAAAAGGCAGAAAGAAAGACAAAGATGGAATGGGATTTTGTAAATTGTAGTGATTGTTTTTGATTCCTTTAGAGCTTCTTCAGTTATTGGCTGCAAATGGTGGTCTACATAACATAATATTAAGGGACAATTAGATATCAGAGGATTTCAACAAAAAATATATAAAAAATAATAAATATTATCAATATTAATATTTAAAATTATAATTTTATTATTATTTTTTTTATAATTTTTGAAAATACTCTCTGAATAGTAATTTCACATAATAATAAGAGTTATACTAAGGACTCCAAATTATCTACCAAATTTTTTACTAAATCTCTCACATGGGTATGAGATCCACACACATGTGGGTTTGTGTGGGTCTCATACCCATGTGAGAAGTTTGGTAAAAAAATTGATAGATTATTTAGAGTTTATAACATTTTCCTAATATTAATACCCCACTGTTGCAAGATATAATATGTATTTTGTATTAAATTGTACTAGCTTCAAATAAATAATTAATAATCAATTTTAAAATTAAAATTAAACAGTAAAAAACATAAATTACTTAAATTTTAACTATGTTTATCACAATTTTGGTTTTTTTTTTTTTTTTTTTTCCCCAACCATTAATGCTATGTTTTAAGTTCTAAATAACAATAACATGAATCATAATGTAATTTGTAAAATTAAATAAAAATTATGATAAATTATAGTTTTTGAATTAATCATCCTCCACAATTAACTGGTTTGTCTATATGGTTGTGAAGATCATCATTGAGTGTATGAACTGGTTGTTTATCTTTGCTCTTTATCTCTGTTGTTGGTTGATTATTAAATCGCAAACCTGATTGAACAAAAAGGGCAAGCCTTGGTGTATATTATATATATGTATAATATATATAATCAAATCAATTTGAATGCTTGGAAGCTTGGAAGCTATCTCCTATGATCAAGCAATCCTTATTCTCACCTTCACTGTATATTTTTTCTCTGCTTTGTGAGTCCTTGATATTGTTTGGAATTCGAAGGGACTCAATAAACAGTTTATTCCTTTATTTATTATGAATAGCATTTAGATAGCCAAATAACAGAGGACAAAACATTTTTCCAAACGAGTTCACTGATCCATTTCCATTTTCTCTATCTAGAAAATAATATTTTAAAATAATACAAAACATCTCTAGATTTTGAATAAATATACTTGATCATAGGAGGATTGCGGTTATGAAAGATAATTATTCCCTTTGCCTACAGAAAACAATGCAAACAATTAAGCCCAAAAAAATATAATATACAGATGCCACTGTCAATTAGGACAATGAAAGAAAAAAAATTAAACAAAGATGAATGCCTCCTTCATCATTTTGATGAGACAGAAGATGTGCATAGGGGAGGAAAAACACCATATGGGTCATTTTCCATACTATTATAATTTATGGGTCCTTTAGTTTCCATTCTCTCTCAGCTTTTGTAGTTTCCTCTTTCTTTACCCCCATCAGAGCTCACTCCGGTAGGTTATTTTCTCTCTCAAATTTTGTTGTTTCACTCCTCTCCTTTTTCATCTCTCAGCTTTTGTTGTTTTAGCTTTTAATGTTATGGTCTGTGTGTTATTGTTATTTTTTGTATTTTTTTCTTCAGTTCTTTGTGGGTTATGTACATATTGTTTTTAGCTTTGAGAGCATCCCCTCCCGTGAAATTTAATTTTAAAGTTTCCTTTTCCCCTTCCCTTCTACCTCTGTTACATTAATTTTGTTTTCCTACCAATTGACTAAATGAAGAATTATGTTCGAAATCAAATTTCATTAATTTTTTAGATAACTAAATGAATAATTCTGTTCTTCCTTGCTGATAGAAAATTTACGAACTGAATACAGGAAGAATTTCCCTTGCTGCAATTCAAATGACGCTGCTCTCCTTCGGCTCCTCGAAACTCCCCGCACTCACAAGTTAAGATTTCAAACTCTCTCCCTTTCTTTGCTCTTCATCGCTGTGTTGAGTTGTTTGAATTGTTTGAATTCTGTTTGATGTGAATCCTTGATATTGTTTGGAATTTTAGCAAAAATCTGATTGCAGTGGCGTTTATTAAATTTTTGGTTATATAAATCTTATACATACTCTTTTGCATGGCTGATGTGAGTTTTATTACTCTATTTAAAGAAGCTTTGACTGTTTTCCAGAGTTTTGTCTGGTTTAACTCTGAATCCTGCTAAGAGTGATGAGTCTTCTAATATGACGTTTCTAGCTTAATGTCTTCCAAGTTCGGACATATCCCATACTCTTACGCAAGTGTTAACTGTCCAACACATATACTTCATAAATTTAGAAGAGCCCATATAATATTGATCAATGTAGTGTTATTTCTATTCAAATATACTGAAAAACAGTTTTTGAGTTTGTTCTATATCACATGATCAAACTGTTATATGTTTATAGAAATGGGATTGTGAGAGAAACATGGATTTAAAAAATAATATAAATAAAACTCTAGTGATTGATTATATGGGGTAAATAGTATAATTATCACTTGGCTGGTTCTGTTTTTGATTAAATATCGTTCAGGTAATTTCAGTGTTTTTTTATGTTGTGTTTTACTCAATTTCTGCCTCTCACTTCTCTTTCTGTGTTGCTACAATTCAAACCCATCGTTCTTCAGTTCAACAGAGGCAAGTTCTCTAGTTCTTTGTGTTGACAATCCAGTTCTTTGTGTTGACTGTTTATGGGCCAGTTACATTATGTTATTTTAGATTGTTATTATTAGAATTCCATTCTCCCAAACCCACAATTTTTTGAATCAATCTAATACATTTTTTTGAATCAATCTAATACATTTTTTAAACAAAATATAAACCCACAATTGTTTATTAAACCCATCCAAGCCCCAAAACTACATTTTTTTTTGAACTGGTTGAGCAAGAGTTGGGACCAATTTTGTTGTAAACTGGTTAGATTTTTTTTTTTTTTTTTTTTTTTTTTTTTTTTTTTGCACCATTTAGTGTTTTTCTCATTACCACTGGTTAGTTTTTTTTTCCCCCCCTATTAGTTAGGGTCGTTTGGTTTTTTTCCCCCCTAATTACAACTTGTTATAGTTTTGTATCTTCGTATAGGACTTAATTAAAAGCCAACAGCTACTTTAGAGCCATACTCTCAGAATTTTTTTCCAACAGCCTTAACTTCAATAATTTATCTGCCTAACTTCCCACATCGAATAACTTCCCACCTTTCACAAACATCACCATCATGGACTTAGCCATCTAGATTCAGCAAAAACAGAGGCTATCCCATCCAAATTCAGCATCCCATTCAGTGTAACATTTCTTTTGGAGCATTTTGTTTTTTTTATTTTGTTTGTAACATTGAGGGCGCTGAGTTGATCGATCCTGTTCTCGATGTTGTTCGCAAAGAGGCTGATAATTGTGATTGTTCACAAAGCAATAACAAATTGTGATTGTTTGCAAGGTGACTGTTCTTGGTAGCCATGTGCATGTAAAGCAGCATATAAGTTGTAGAAGTAAAGAAAACCCCAAATAATCCCACAACCCGCTCATTTATGATATTAATTGAAACGCACTTACTCGTTGGTATATAAAAAATCCATCAGATCACTGCCTGTTTCCTTTGGTATTGTGCGACCAAATTTTTGAAGCGTTGAAGCTTCAATCTCCAAGTAGTACACTCATACTTCTCAACATTATGTTCACTTTTTCCTTTCACTTTAATTTTGATGTCTTATAAATCTGTGTTTTTATCAAATTCTTGGCAGGTTAGCTTAGCAATGCAAAGTTCATAAGAGCATCCAATCTAGGTATTGTAGTTCTATTTTGTGGTCGAAAAATGGGAAAGTTCTTAAGTTGTGGTCCAATCTAGGCATTGCAAAGTTTTAAGTTTCATGTTTTTATAGGTTTATAAATTGTTGAACATGGTAAAGTTTGGGAGCATTGTATTGTATGAGTGGTAAAAAAAACTATTGCTAAATAATATTTATCACATTGTAGATTGAAAATTCACAATTTTGTTTATTTTGGATTCAAATTAATGTATACTGCAATCTTATGTGTTTTGATGCAATGTTTGGATTTGATTTATTTGTTTTTGTTAGATTTTATTTTCTCATTGTAAGTGTACATCATTGTAAGGTATATCATTATTCTCTTCATTAATAGTGTTTAGTGTTCGTAAAATTGATTTTTTGTAAAAAAAAAATTTAAAATTGTGAAGTGATTTTTTGCGTTGATTTTTCTACTTATTGTTTTGTAAATCCATATTTTCATTGGGTTTGTCCCAAAATTAAATTCTGTGAGGGAAAGGTACAGGACGAAAATAGGCGTACCGGCGGTGTATGGGAGGACAACAACTATTTTTGTTTTTGCTTTGTTAGAAAATACGTGTTTAGTATTTATGACTAAGTAAGTTGTTCTTACCTATTCCTGATTTTGAGTTTTTCATTGACAATCTATTTATGATTTAATTTTTATGGCTGTTGAGAACAGAGTGTTCCTAGAAGTTTGAATTTGCACATGACACTGATAGCTGAACTAATAATTCATGTCTTATGAATTTCTATTTATTGTTTCTTTTACACTGTATTTGAAAACTAGATGAATAACTTTACATTTTCTGAAAACTAGAGATTCAGTTTTTGGATTGGAAACTTTGCAAGGGTAGTGGAGGTCAACAGCGTTTCACCCACTGATTAATCCAGATATGGGTTGTGAATTACACCGTGCCTTCAGGCACGGGCATATGCTAGTATATATATAAATGTGTGTGTGTGTGAAATGTATATTAGATTTAATTTTTTTTTGGTGACATTATTTATTGGGCGGTGGCTATTATCATTGATGTATTGTATTATTGTATCCTACCTGTCGTTTTTTTTTTTTAATTTTTTATAATGACATTACTTTTTATTTTTATTTTTTTGCAACACAATCTTTTGATAGGAAAATCTAAGAACCTGTTTGGTTTCCTTTTTAAAACAGAATGACGAAAAGTTCAAAAAAAGACGCCTCATTTTATATTTGCACGCAAATATTTTCAAACTTTTTGAAACCGATTTAAAGTTTTAAAAACGGATGGTTTGGTGAAATTTTCAAGAAACTACTTTTTTGGAAAGAATTTGCCACATTGTTTTTTTATGGTTTCTAAAATAAAAAAAAAATAGAAATTAAAAATGACACAAAATAGAAATTTTTGTACTTTCTTACTTGTTTTCCAAGCTGTTGTTGTTTGGTGGATTTTCTTCTGGTACCACTACAAGAAATTTCACTTTTGGCGATCAAATTTTTAGTTGCCAAAAGTACGATTTTAGTCGCCAAAAATTTTGCCCAACTAAATATTTTGGTCACGAGAAGGTTGTCAGGGAAGGTATTAGCGACTAAAAAATATTTAGTCACCAAAAGTCCTATAAATGGCAACTAATATTTTTAATTGTCAAAAATAATATTTTAGTCGCCAAAAATCTTATTTTCCTCTACTAAAACTTTGGTCACCAAAACTTGAAGTATCTACGGCGACCAAATTTTAGTCGCCAAAGGGTTTTTTTTTTCATCTTATTTTTTTTTTTTTCATTTTTTTTTAGATACTAAACTCTTGGTCGCCTAAAGTCTGCTTTTATTTTAGCTACTAAATATTACTAGCCAAAAGTTTTTCTCCATTGTATTTTTATTTTTAGCTACTAATATTTAGTAGCCAAAAGTTTTTTTCCATTTTATTTTTATTTTAGCTACTAACTATTTAGTCGCTAAAATATTTACTTCATTTTTTCTAATAATTGTTTAGTCGCCAAAAAACATTTGATTTTTTTTTTTTAATTAATTTGTCCACAGCATGTATGTATTCCATGCAACCTATATCGTATATATAAATAAAACAATACATATATTATCAATCATTCTGCAATTTGCATTCATTTCACTTCCAATCATCCAAAAAGGAATAACTTTTAATGTCAAATTTCATACAAATTAAGTATATTCCAACCTAAAATAATAATATTATTCCATAGAAAACAGATAATCATACCAAAACATGTCCTCCAACCTAAAATAATAATATTATTCCGTACAAAACATAGAATCATACCAAAACATGTCCTCCACACACAAATATATTCACTATCATACCAAATATATTCCCTAAAGAAGATATCTTTATTGCTGTAAAGTGAGTTGATATTGATGTCCATAAGCCGAGACACCTCACCCTGAAATTCAAACTTCTCTGCTTTACTGTGGAGTGATCTCTTCGACAAGTTCCCTAAACCACATAATTACAGAATATGTTAGAAGAAGAAAAAGAAAACAAAAATGGAGAGATGGAGACAGAGAGAGGGGAAGGTAAAGAATTAGAAAATTCCAGTTCTTAGAGAAAAAATGTCCATACATTCCAACAACATATTTGGCATTTGAAATATAAGCAAGGGGTCACTTTCAATAATCAGAGACACTAAGAAATAAAGGTAGTTCACGTACCATATCAAAATACACAAAAGGGAAATACTAAAAACTTCTTAAATTATGTCATATCATCAATTGATACACTAGTTAGTACACTAATTGGTATATATAACATTATTTCAGGGAGAAAATAAGAGAAGAACATATGGATCTACTACCCAACTGTTTTTGAAACAATTATGAAATATATCCATTATAGGATTTTCTATTTATGTGATAAAATAAAAAAATAATTTATTTTATTTTTTGTGTATTAATCTGTGTTGGTCCATTATAGGATTTCCTCCACAAATGTGTGTTTGGATTATTCATTCTCCAAGGTGTCTGCAAGAAAGACTCCAATTAATAAGTACATATAGTTCTTTTAAAATTGTTTCTTACTTGTAAGAAAATAACAATGCACATACACACTACCATAGAAAGATGCTAATACATACGCATCTCATGTTAGTTCCATTAAAGCATTGTTCTAAAAGCTAATAATAATTGTGTAGAAAGATTTTTTTTATTTTTTATTTTGTAGTTTTCTTAAGAAACAATACTAATGACTTATATTTCAAGAGATCTATAAAAGGCATTTCCATGAAGAAACCAGTAACAAATTCTAGAGGTTTTTCTCCAAACTAATGGAAATTACAACGATGTTGACAAGGAGTATGACAAATAGCTTGCAATGGTAACATTAATAGTGTTCTTTAGTGAGGCATGATAGTAGGAAATTTATAATAGAAAATCAAAAGATTTAGCAAAATTTGAAGTTCTAGACAGTGCTCAAACCCTACAAACATTCATATATGAAAACAACAAAACAAATGTTTTAGTAGCCAAAACTCAATATACAACGACTAAACGTTTGGTCGCCAAAGATAAAAAATAATTTTTTATTTTACATTCGGCGACTAAATTATTTTAGTAGCCAAAACTCAATATACGGCAACTAAAATATTTTTTTTGTCACCAATTCTTTTATTTTTAGCAACAAAAGTTTTTTAGTCACTAATAATCAATATACCCCAACTAAAAAAATTAGTAGCTAAATATTATACTTTTGCTGACTAAAAAAAATTTTGGTCACCAATTCTACAACTTTTGGCGACTAAATTTTTTTTAGTCGCCAATTTTGGTCGCCAAAGGTGCATTTTGTTGTGTAAAGCTGCATGCAATGTCCATGTATAATACATTAATCACTTGATTGCAGATTCAATTTACTGAGTTTTTTTTTTTTTTTATCGGCAAAAAAAGACTTTATTGATGTAAGGAACAAGTACATGGTACAAAATAAATTACACCAATAAAGAAAATGGAAGTGCAAGAGCATCACAATGAGCTAAATCATCCTAATTAGGTTGGCACCAAAAAGCTCATCCTATCATTTGCTAGCACCCCCAAAGTTGGTGAGAAACCAATGAAAGAAACAGACCAAAACACCACAGCAACAACACACTGAACCACTACTGCTGCTAGACCCCAAACCAATGAAAACAGATCAACACAAATCAGCAAACAGCCCACTAGAGTCCAACATAGACCTTAGACAAAACAACCAACCACCAGAGTCCATCATAGCAGTAGCCATGCTCAGATCACCCTCAGTCAAGATGCAAGCTCAACAAACAATAACACCGCATAACTAACCAGAGCATAACTGAGCAGTCAACAGGCAAAACACCCAAACAGAACTAGAGTCAGTAGCAGCTGAGCATATCAGATCAGCAGCATAGCACTAGCTGAACATATCATATCAGCAGCATAACAATCTTATATAACATCATTAGCAACCACTAACTACAAAATGTACATCAAAGTCTAATATAGAAAACTAGGTAAACTCTAAGATAATACATAATGCACCAACTTTGCCTTTAGTCAAAAACTTTTCAAGATCCTCAATTTCATATTTTCTGCCATCACCAAGTTATCCCATTCCCATAAGCCACTCTCTTGGATTCCTTTGGTCCACAAGTTGTTGTCTTGTAAACTATTCAGCAATTAAATCAGGGCCAAATAGCCAAGTAGCCACCCAACTCTGACAAACAACCATTCATCAAGACAGACCAACCAGCATAATAGCCCTACAAACAGCCATTCATCCACCATTTGCTATTTGCTAGCACCTCAGCATAGCAGTCCATTTATAGCAGAAAAAACTCCCCAAAATAGCAGCGAGAGGCAGCAACCAAAGCATAACAGTTCAGACAGCTCCACTCTAGCTTAGCCACCATTTCAAAGGTAAAAAAAGACCAGAGCAATCCATCAGCAATCAGCCAATCATCTGAGACAGACCATACAATAATCCTACCAATGCTAGCACCTAAGCATATAAGTCCAACATCAAGCAAAACAGACTACTAGATAGATAAGGCAAAATAAGAACACAGTAGAGCAAACAACTAGACACCTAAGGCAATAAGACCTCAGCATAGCAGCAGACACATTTCAGATCAAAATATAGAACTAAATCACCCCAGAAAACAAAGCAAATATTCAGATATTCAGATCAAAGTGTAGGACTAAAACAACACCAGAGAGCACCACTGAGTCATTAAGACCTCAGCAAAGCAGCAGACACATTTCAGATCAAAATGTATAACTAAAACACAGCTCAGAGTCAACCTCAGACAGCAGCCATGGTCAAACCATGATGCACACTTTAACCAGCTACAGATTATTCACTATGTCATTAACAGAGTAACTAAAGGAAGGGTTAGAAGCTCTGACCCACAATGCAATCTTGACCTTGATAAGCTCACACAACCCTTCCAAGTCCACTTGAGAACCATTAAAAATACTCTCGTTCCTCTGCCTCCAAATGGACCATAACACTGCCAATGGAATGACCTTCCAAATAGCTTTCCCCATTTTTTTTATTCTATATCCCTCCCATCATTGCAATAGACTTGCCACTGACCCCGGCATAGCCCAGGAAACTCTCCACCAGTTGATAATATTGGACCAGATCCTCCAAGTAAGATGGCAACACAGCAACACATGATTTACAGTTTCCATATCATTCCTGCAAAAAATGCAGTTTACATTTGATGCTTCACTTAGAACTCCAAGTCTTGGAGATAACAGGCTGTCTTGATTCTCTCTCTCCATGCTAACCACCCAAAAAATTGTACCTTTGGTGGAGCCACATTCTTCCAAATGAATTCCCCTAATTTTACATTAACTTCAGATTGTGGTTCACTTCCCTTGTAGATTGAAGCAACTATAAACCTACCAGACTTATCTGCATTCCAGATTAATGTATCTAACAGTTCCTTCCTGTGAACTAGTGCATTTTGTATCATCATCATCAACCTCCTCAGTTGTTCACTTTCCCATTGAAACAGAGTTCTTCTAAAGACCAATCCCCACTCTTCATTCCCACCTCTCCTGCTAGTGATCTCTACCACTGATTCACCTTTATCAAGAGCCACAGAGAATAATCTAGGAAATACATCTTTTAGACACCCATTACCAACCGAATTATCAAGCCAGAATCTTGTTCTCCTCCCATCACCAATACTAATTTTTATGTTAGCCTTGAAAAAATCCACCACCTCAGGGTAAGATCCAGCAACCCCCAATATATCTCTCCAAACCATAGACAACCTTGTACTTGCAACAGGTAGTGGCCACCAACGCCCACCACCCTCTAGGTATTTGCTACAAATCACTTTTTTCCATAGAGTGTCATTTTCACACCCAAATCTCCACCACCATTTCAAAAGAAGATAGATATTCATGAGTCTCACCTTTCTAATGTCTAAACCCCCTTTACTTTTGCTTTGAGTGATTTCCCCCCATTTGACCAAATGTATTTTCCTTCTAGCCCATCACCTCCTCAAAGAAAACTAGACTGAATTTTATCTATCTCCTTTATAACCCCTTCAGGCATTTTAAACAGGGATAAGTCGAAAATAGGTAGGGAGGAGAGCACTGACTTTATCATTGTCAACCTACCAGCAACAGACAAAAATCTTCTTTTCCAAGAAGCCAACTTTTTTTTGAAATTGTCAATAACAGGTTGCCAAGTCCTTCTTCTCTTTGGATTAGCACCCAAAGGCATACCCAAATATTTCAATGGTAAACCTTGATGTAGACAATTGAAGATGGCAGCATATTCTTTACTTTGCTCCTCATGAATACCAATGCCACAAACCACACTCTTATGGTAGTTAATCTTTAGTCCAGACATTATCTCAAAGCACCTCAAAATCCTTTTAATATTAAGCACCTCCTCCCTTTTTGCCTCAGAAAATAATATTGTGTCATCTGCAAACTGTAAGTGGGTGATGTTTAGATCATTTGAACCAACAGTTACACCTTTAATCAACCCCAACTGTACAGCTCTATTCAGTAAAATGTTGATACCTTCAGCCACTATATTAAAGAGAAAAGGTGATAATGAATCACCTTGCCGATGACCCTTTTGGGGGCTGAATTCAAAAGTTGGTGATCCATTCACCAAGATGGAAATTTTAGCTGTTGAAACACACTCCTTCATCCAATTTATCCATTTTGTGCCAAACCCAAAATTTGAGAGCATAGAAAATAGAAACTCCCAATTAATTGAGTCATATGCTTTCTCAAAATCACGTTTTAAAACTATGCCTTGTTTTTTCTTCTTCTTCCAACCATCAACAATTTCATTTGCCACCAGCACTCCATCCAAGATGTTTCTTCCACCTATAAAAGCTGATTGAGACTCACTTATAATCTTTGGCAATACTAGTTTAATCCTACTAGCTAATACTTTCGTAAGAACTTTGTACAGCAAACCTATGAGACTAATGGGCCTGTATTCACTAAGACAAGTAGGATTATCATTTTTTGGAATCAAAGCAATAAATGAGCTGTTAAGACCTCTCAGCAACTTAGAATTTTGGTGAAACTCTTCCATAAACTGCATCACATCCCCTTTTATTATCTACCAACATTTTTGAAACATCATCAACTTGAAACCATCTGGACCTGGGGCTTTGTTGCCATCACAATTTTGAACTGTTGCAGCAACTTCTGATTCTAAAAACTCAGCTTCCAGTGCAACTCTAACTTCATCACCCCCAATTGATTTAACAGGACCTGATAGCCTTGGCCTATTGAACCATGATTCTAAAAATTGCTTCTTGAAATGACTCAAAACTTCATCTCTTACTTCTTCAGGATCATCCTTCAACACCCCATTGGCAGTAACTGAACACAGAGCATTCCTATTGCTTCTAGAGGTAGCCATAACATGAAAAATTTTGTATTTCTATCCCCATTCAAGACCCAGTTAGCTCTAGACTTCTGCAACCATATCCACTCCACCAATTTACTCAATTTCCATGCCTCACCTTTTGCCTCTCTTCTCTACTTATCTCTAATTCAGTCAATGGCCTTTCTTCCGCTGCCAAATCAAAAACATGTAATTCCTCCTCTAGAAGTTTTAGTTTAAAGTTCACATTACCAAAATTTCATTATTCCATTGTTTCAGTGCCAGTCTAAGTGATTGAAATCTCCTTAGACACTTGAATCCTGCCCAACCATTTACATTAGTTTTAACCCACCTTTTCTTCACAAAAGCTTTGAAATTCAGATGAAGTGACCAGGCATTCAGAAATCTAAATGGCTTTGGACCCAAATCCCTTTCATCCCATGAGTAAAATAGGGCAATGATTTGAGAGCCTTCTAGGTAATCCCCACAATTTGAAATTGAAATTCTGCAACCAATCTGGACTGAGTAAGAACCTGTCCAATCTACTCCATTTTTCTCCTTCTTGGGAGTTACACCAAGTAAATTTTCTCCCCATCATTGGAATATCATACACTTCCAGACTATCAATTAACTCATTGAAGTCACTGATTTCTCTATTTCTTATAGAACAAACCATCCTCTCAGAAACAGTCCTCACTTCATTAAAATCACCCCCCAAACACCAAGGTTTGTCATATATTTGCTTTAGATTTTTCAATATACCCCAAACCTGTTTCCTACTTGCACCATCATTTGGGCCATATACATTTACAACAACACATTCAAAGCTACTATAAAGAGTACCTGACAAAATGATGAAATTCCTATTGCTACAGCAGTCCACCAATGAGAATACTTCTGGATTCCAGATGCATAATAATCCACCAGCTACTCCCTCTGAATCCACTGCCATGAATTTCATTTTCTCACCAGGCCAACGTGATCTACAAATTCCTCATTGATTATTGACCTCTTTGTTTCTTGAAAGTAACACCATATCCGCTTTCCTCTCATAGAATATATTTTTGATCTTCCTTCTTTTGATAGGCTTGCCTAGCCCTCTAACATTCCAGGTTAATAACTTCATTAAAA
Source organism: Camellia japonica (assembly GCA_030407325.1). Lineage (NCBI taxonomy): Eukaryota > Viridiplantae > Streptophyta > Magnoliopsida > Ericales > Theaceae > Camellia > Camellia japonica. Next base: position 57,301,192 of record JAPPVO010000031.1, on the reverse strand, counting down.
ACAAGTGCACTCATCAATTCACCAGAGGGACAGATTAATCTGCCTTCCCACTCTTTGATGCTAGCTTCTCCTTGTCTTTTACTTCCAGTTCCATCAATTTGCTGAGCACTTCCTCCTCATTTCCATTACATTTCATCCGAAGAACTTGCCCTATTTGGAGGATGCTTCAGCCTCATTAAGTAATAGCTGACCACTCCCAGATTTCTTGCCATTAATAAAGAAATTGATGTAACTGCAGACCTGAATATAGCTCCTTTTTTGAGTTGCCGAGATGGTCCAACCCCCAATTGTAAATTACCTTTCTTTCCCCTGAAATTTCGCAGCCCCTTTTGCTTTCTCTTGTTGTCTTGTTTTTCTTTTTTGAACTGTCAGTGCAAATTTGCTTTTTACCACATTGATGCTCTTGTTCAATTTTCTTCGTGGGCTTCTCTCCCCTCTGTGTTGATATCCAGTCTCCTTTGGAGATTGTATTTCTGAGTCCCTTACCTCAGATACTCTATGGCCCACTATATCACCACACTCAACTGCATTGGCCTTATTAAAGAACCTCAATGTTTAGCCCATGCCCATTATTCTCAAACCACTTAGACTCCTCATGAAACCTGAAGTAGGATCCATCATCAACGACCTGATTTCCTTCTTTTTGAATGGCCAGATTTTGACTCTAATTGGACTGGCCTTCCCCGCATGCGTCCCCACTGCTTACATTTTGAATCTGCATACAGGTTGTCTTCTCTATGTTCATGACAGTCTCCGCCACCACAGACACGCTTGGCATCGTACATGACCATCCATGTCAATATGATCATCATTTCTGACCCATATTCCTCCTGCCTCCTCAGCACCTCCTTTGTCCAGATCACCACCAACCTGGCCCTCTACATCAGCTTCATCATCAACTTTCTTGCTTCCCACTTCAGATCTTTGCTCTTGTTCATCACAGTAGAGGTTTGCTTAACCCTGTGTTCTGCCCAGTATAGCACTTGCACTATTTATAGATCACCTCTGAGATAACCACTTGTTCTTCGCATACTCGCACTGGATAAGATGTCTCCTTGCATCTCAAGTTGATTGTTCTATTTATGGACTCCATACATTTAGTGGCTATCCTCACTTTCCCACTGTGGCATGAGTTCGATCTAACTGTATCATCATCTAAACTTATGACTTCTCCCCACAGCCTTCCAATGCTACTGAACGTTTTACTACTCCAGAGATTTAATGGCACACCATAACATGTAATCCAAGCCAGCCTTTCTTGTTCAATTGTCATCCCCTGCTTCCATTCCTTAATTGACTACTCCAATCATGTACCCACCTTCATTAATTTCAGCTTCTCTTTCAGGCTTCCCACTGATTCAAAAGTTAAGACCATATCTCTACCACCACCATCTCTAACTTGAATGTCTCCCATGCCTCTAATTTTTCTCCTCTTTAAATGCTTCTGCACAGTGTATTGGCTTAAGTCGAACATTCACACTTTCATAAGCCAACCATTTCCTTCCTCAAAAGCATTTACAGTAATGCTTGTATTAGTCACTAGCCCTCTGCCACTTAAAGCTTGAGCATATGACTTCCCACCTTGTATAGATTTGGAGCTCGATTGGTACTGCCAATATCCCTTCTTCCACCTGTTACATTTAATGGCCTCTGTTTTTCCTCCTTACCTTTTACAAAACTTGCTTCTTTTACTTTCAACGCTCTGTTATCACACCAGATTCCATGAGCTTTTTGGACTGCCATATGCTGCCACTGAACATGCATAAAACAAAACCAAATCTTGATCTAGTCATCTTCCTTCTTTTGTTTGGGATAAACACATCCTTTACAATCCCAAAGTTGGTAAATACTTTATACAGCCCTTTTGGATCCATAGAGTCTGGTAGATTATCCACAAAGATCGTGTGAATCTCATTCTCCATGGCATTATTCCTAAAACCTTGCCCCCCATGTTTTCTTAGCACCGACTTCCACCCTGCATTGACCTCCATCTTCAACTCCTAATTTAAATGCCCATTTACTGAGTTCTAGAGTAAGAATAAGATTATTTTATATATTTGTACTTGTGATCTATAACCCTAGTACTATGTATGTACTTGGAGAGCACAACTATCTCTATATCTCATTTGTAACTTTTATTATTTATTTTTATCACAATGAAAGTATAAGGTTTCGTTTGGGAACATGTTATTTCAGTAATTTTTTGACTTTTTACAAAAATGTGGCAGAAAAATAGAGAGAGTGATGTGACAATTTTTAATGACTTTTTAACTAAAATGTTTAATCCCCAAACATGCCAATATAGACATAAGGCTTTGGCTCACCCTATTGGGAAAAACCATTTTCAAGTGCTGGCGACATGTCTCCCCCAAGACAGTAGTGTGGAGAGACTTGGAGCAAGCGCTCGTTTTTGTTGTATTTAATTTGTATAGCCAATGGCTTTAACTATATTGACCTAGACTCATTTTGTTGTAACTAAGGAATGACTTGGAAAGGTGTAAGTCGTTAGAGCATTTAATTATCTTTTCAACTTTCATATTTTGATTATTAGTAAATTCAGGATAGGACATTTATGAATGTATATCACATGTGTCACCTTTTGTATATTAACTCTGATGAATGAAAGTGTGTTGTTCCAATTCTACTTCTGCAAATGGGATGGGTTTGTCATATTTATTTTGGGGCATTACAGGTTTGTCTTTTACTGCAATAGTTGTGGTACTTAGTTTGTTGATCTTGATGGGATTATATGTAGAGTATAATATATCTAAATTATTAATTTTATAATTGTTATAATTTGAAACGTCAATTTTATTAAATAAGTGCTAATGGTTAAATTTTTTTTCTTTTTTCTTTTTTTACAGATTGCTTTTGCATGGGTTATTGTGGATATGTACGAAAAGCATTTGTTCTATATATGGAAGACATTTATTTTGGAATAATCCTTTGTTTTGGAAATCCAGTGTTTTTGTATGTAATTTTTAATTTAGATGGATTATACTTGGTTTGTATGGATTTATATGATATTTGGAATATGATGTTACAAGTTAAAGTTTTTGAATAGTTGATAATGAAATAGGTATTATTGATAATGGATTTAGATTATAATTGATAGATATATTATTCTGTATATGTACAAGTTACAGGTTGCATTGATAATGAAATGTATATAATTTATAAATTAATGAAAAATATTCAATTTGTGCATTTAAAAAAAAAATTAATAAATAGAGCTTGAGCTTTTGGCGACAAAATATTTAGTAGCCAAAAAATAAAAAAGGAACTTATTGGCGACTAAACAGTTAGTAGCCAAAAAAAAAAAAAAAAAGTTTTTGATGACTAAAAAATTGGTAGCCAAAAAGGAGTGTCATGTTTTTAGCGACTAAAAAATTGGTAGCTAAAAAACTGAAGATGGAAAATAAATTCTTTTTGGCGAATATTTTCTTTTGGTCGATTAAATTTTTAGTCGCCAATTGGTGACTTTCGGCAACTAAAAAAAAAATTAGTTGCCAATACCTTTCCGACAATCACCTATCGACAAAGCTGGCAACCAAAAAATTTAGTGGTAAAAATTTTTGGCAACTAAAAAATGACTTTTGGTGACTAAAAATTTAGTCACCAAAAGTGTAATTTGTTGTAGTGAACTTGATCACCCTTGTACACTTTTGAGACGTGATCAATTCTTGTTAAACACAAAGATTGATATAATCTCTCTCCTATTATGGGTCTCTTTGTCGTATTGTTCATTTCTTATGGACTTCTATAATTGTTGGACTATGAATAGCTATATACACTACAGGAAAAATGGGGTATGGTGGCTTTTTTTAACGACATTTTTTTAAACGTCACTGTTATTAATATTTAATGGCATTTATCAAACGCCACATATTATTTTAAAAAAATGACACTGTTTTTATAATAGGATGTGTTTAGAAACGCCTCCAAATGCGATGGCCACACGCGCCTTCTTTTTGAAACCCTTATTTTGAATCTGAGCCCTTTCTATCTCTCAAACCCTTGTACACACACATCTCTCTCTCTCTCTCTCTCTCTCTCTCTCTCTCTCTCTCTCAAGCCTCTATAAGCTCCATCGAAGTGATTTCGAAGCTCCATCAAAGATTCAAATCTAAGCTCCATCGAAGATTCAGATCTAAGCTCCATCGAAGCGCAATTTCGAAGCTCCATCAGATTAGATCTAAGCTCCATCAAGATTCAAATCGAAGCTCCATCGCAGCACCATCTGTACCGGCGAGGTAGCGAGCTCCACGTCTCTCCTCTCTCTCTTTAGATCTATAAAATCAATGTTTTAAGGTATTCTTACTTGATCCTCATTTGTGGAGATTCAGTGATTTCCAAAAGCTCAGATCTGAACTCTGACCCTCGATTACTCGCATTTCAAGCTCCAATGGCGCGAATAGTCTACTTTGTTTCTGAACTTTAATTGGTACTCTCTCTCTCTCTCTCTCTCTCTCTCTCTCTCTCTCTCACTCACTCTATTTGTGGTCTTATTGGCCAAGGCATTGCAAATTTGATTCGTTAAGACTAGTGTATATGGGACATGATCTCTAGTCTATATTTCATTAGTTAAGACTAGTGCATAACCCACAGGAAAAGATCATTTGCCTAGAAGCATGGAAGAAATGGAAAACAAGATCTCAGACTTTGAATTTCCTTTGTATGAAATTTCATCCTACAAATTAACATGTCAACTTGAGAGTTCCAGAAACATTTTGCATCTTTTCTACAAACTGATAGCTTAAAATATTATGGTGTGGCCTATTATAGGCTGTAGGAAGGCTTTTAAATATTATGGTGTGGCCTAGCTTATGTCCTTGCTGCCCTAGTTTGTATTTGGTATTTGGCAATATAAAAAAGACTACCTATTGGTTACTTGCATTGAGAGCTACTTACTTGTTCTTAAGTTTGGAAATATTACAGTGAAAGTTTATGAGACAAATGGTATGATTTGAATATTCGCAACATTATTGCTGCAAGGCTAAGGTTTGGTAGGACCTTTAACTGTAAAGGCATTGACCTAATAATCCATCTTGGTCTGAATACACACAAAAAAGACATACATATGTAAATCAATACACAGACGTATGCATAATTGAGCATGTCATTAACGTAAGTAGTAAGCTACTTGGACTACTGAACCTTTAGCTGGAAGACATGTTACATAGGTGTGGCAATTAGCCTTGATCTAAGTACTGTACTGGTAACCTTGATACGGTCCAACTTGGGCCTGAGACCATCAACTATGTCATGCTTGATCCAGTGATAAACTTACCAAGGGTAGCACTAGAAATGCAACTTACTAACTCAATTAAACTTGGTATTGTTAATTAATGTTTGCTAAGCGTGAATAATGAAACTTATGATTGATATGCTTCTATAGGTTGTCTAGCACCTAGAAACAAGGATGGCATGGCATCTAAAAACCCTCATGTTTGAAGAGAATATTAAACATGTCAATATTTTAAAGTTAGACTTGCAATTGGCTTTGCAAGTATCGTATTATTATTTTGTGAGCCATTTGCTGGTTTTCATTCTTATGATTGTTAGCTTCATAATGTTTTGTTTTATATTTATCTTCAGTTCATAGCTTACTATCTATTTCTCTAACAAACGATTACTTATAAATAAATAAATAAATAATATTTCTAAATTCAGGCTAAAATGAAGTATTAGGGAAGTTTCTCAAGTTTTCTAGAACAGGTCCACTAAGATTATTATTGATAAGACTATGCAACCATCGCATCAGCAGCCATTACAACATAAGCCTCAGCAGTTGAAGCCACACCAGCTTAGTGTATCGAATATAGCTGGAAAGAGATATAAATATCAGAGTTGTAGTAGTGGTGGTTAGGATTCAGTTAGAGTTTGTTATAACAAACTCCTAACTAACTCTCTTGTATCAAATATAAATAGGTACATGACTGAGTGTAAAGATTGATTATGAATAGAATATGAAACTCTTCATTCATAGCAGTAAGCCAGAGAGGAGAAGTTAAAGCTTGAGTAATAGTCTGAGGCTCAATAATAGTAAGATCCATTGGAGGAGTGTGAGCAAGATGACAAGAGTGAGCTGGAAGAGGCTGAGAGAGAGAAGAAGCTTTAGACCTAGTAATCATAGGATAAGTATTATAGGAAGAAGAGTGAGAAGGGAGAAATGGAAGGTGAATAGAGATAGACTCAATAGGAATAGAAGAAGTAGGACCAGCAGGGACTTTAGGTACAACAGGAACTGCAGGTAAGACAGAGACTACAGGAACAAAACTGGCAAGTGGAACAAAAGAAACCATATGAGCAATAGGATGGTCAGAGATAGAAGCCAATGGAGAAAAAGATGAGGAAGTAGCAGGAGGAATAGGTGAGGAATAGGCTGCAGACTGAGAAGGAGACCAGAAAAAGATTAAGAGTGGGTAAAGTAAGAAAAGTAGGTGTTTGAAGTAGCAAATGGGAAGCAAGACTCATTAAACAAGACATGTCTGGACAAATAAATTTTGCCAGTAGAGGGATCCAAACATCTGTATCCTTTAGTGGAAGGGTGGTAGCCTAAGAAAACAAAGGTGAAGATCTTGGTTGAAGTTTATGATCAATATAAGGTTGAAGCCAAGGAAAACATTGGCAACCAAACACTTTGCAAAACTCATAATCTGGGATAGCATGAAAGAGTAACTGAAAAGGAGATTTATGATGAAGAGACAAACTAGGCATTCTATTTATAAGGAACACGGTTGTAGCTAGAGCTTCAAACCAGTAGGTAAGAGGCATACAAGACTGATACATTAATGCAATGGTTGTCTCAACAATGTGTTGATGTTTTCTTTCAGCAATGCCATTTTGTTCTGGAGTATAAGGACAAGTGAGATGATGAAGAATACCATTTTGAGCAAGATAACTATCCATTTGCTGATTAACAAACTCAGTCTCATTATCAGTCCTGAGAATTTTCTTCTGTTCCACCTGCCAGTTCTATTCCTACAGTCTCTGCCTTATCTGCTGTTCATATTGTACTTGAAGTCCCTGCCGGTCCTACTTTTTCTATTCCTATTGAGTCTATCTCTATTCACCTCCCATTTCTCCCTTCTCACTCTTCTTCCTATAATACTCATCTTATGACTACTAGGTCTAAAGCTTCTTTTCTCTCTCTCAGCCTTTTCCAGCTCCTTCTTGTCATCTTGCTCACACTCCTCCAGTGGAGCTTACTATTATTGAGCCTCAAATTGCTACTCAAGCTTTAACTTCTCCTCTCTGGCTTACTGCTATGAATGAAGAGTTTCAGGCTATACATAAACAAGGTACTTGGACTCTTGTTCCTCCTCATTCTACCAAATCTGCTATCAGTTGCAAATGGGTGTTTCGTATTAAAAAAAATTCTAATGGTACCATTGCTTGTTACAAGGCTCGCTTAGTTGCTAAGGGATACTTACAACAAAAGGGGGTGGATTATGATGAGACTTTTAGTCCTGTTGCTAAGCAACCCACTATCCGTATTCTCTTATGTCTTGCACTTCAAAATCAGTGGCCACTCAAGCAGTTGGACATCTCCAATGCATTCTTACATGGCAAGTTGGATGAAGAGGTCTATATGTTGCAACCTTAGGGATTTGTTGATTCCATATTTCCTCATCACGTGTGCAAACTGCACAAAGCTTTGTATGGCCTTAAGCAAGCTCCTCGGGCTTGGTACTCAACCTTCTCCTCTTTCTTACTTACTCAAGGCTTCTGTTATAGTCATTCTAATCCTTCTCTCTTTGTCAAAAAGACATCTACTAGTATCACTATTCTTCTCATCGATGTAGATGACATTTTGCTTACGGGTAGTAACTCTAGTTTGATTCAAGCTTTACTTGCTCAGATGCATGTGGCATTTTCCATGAAGGAAATGGGAGATGTCTCATATTTTTTAGGCATCTCTGTTCAATCCCATTCCACTGGTTATTTTTTATCTCAGCACAAGTATGCTCAAGAGCTGCTCCATAAAGCTGGCATGGTTCATTGTAAGCCCTGCTCTACACCTATTGCTCCAAAGTCTTCTGTTGTTCCTTCCTCCACTGATGTGCTTCCTTATGCTTATCCTTCCTTTTATAGAAGTATAGTTGGTGCTTTATAGTACTTAACCATTACTCGACCTGACATTGCCTTTGCCGTTAATCAGGCTTGTCAGCGTATGCAAGCCCCTACTAATGCTCACTTTGCCCTAGTTAAACGACTGTTGAGATACATTCAAGGCACTATTTCTCATGGTCTTACTTTCAGAAAAGGGTCCTATGATCTCCATGCCTTTACTAATTCTAATTGGGCAAGGGATTGCACCGACAAAAGATCCACTTCTGGATTTTGTACATATCTTGGGTCCAATCTCATCTCTTGGTCTGCTAAAAAGCAACCCACAGTCTCCTGATCTTCCACTGAAGCTGAATATAGGTCTATGACTCACACTACAGTAGAAATCTGTTGGATTCAACAATTGCTCAAAGATTTATATGTTCCTTCTTCCATTGTGCCTGTGTTATGGTGTGACAATGTCTCTGCTATAGCCTTAGCCTCCAATCTAGTGTTCCATTCTAAGTCTAAACACATAGAGGTGGACTGTCATTTCATCCAAGAAAGAGTGGTTTCTAAACAAATCTCTTTGGCTTATATTGCTACTGATGATCATATTGCTGATATCTTTACTAAGCCTCTCTCTTCCTCTCGTTTCTTTATCTCAAATCCAAGCTTCTGCTGCTACCTAGCCCCATCATCTTGAGGGGCACTGATAAGACTATGCAGCCATTGTATCAGCAGCCATTTCAACATAAGCCTCAGCAGTTGAAGTCACAGCAGTTGAAGCCACACCAGTTTAGTGTATCGAATATAGCTGCAAAGAGATATAAATATTAGAGTTGTAGTAATGGTGGTTAGGATTCAGTTAGAGTTTGTTATAACAAACTCCTAACTAACTCTCTTGTATCAAATATAAATAGGCACATGACTGAGTGTAAAGATTGATTGTGAATAGAATATCTTTTCTTATTTCTTGTTAATTATGAGACACATTAAAGACCTTTAGACTTGTTACTGTTGAAATTATTACTGGATAAATCTAGGTACTCCAACTCACCAAGCTTGCCCAATTCATTTGGTATCAGTCCAGATAAGCCATTCTTTGCAAGATTTAGAAACTTAAGCCTATCTAAATTACCTATGTCCGACGGCAAGGTACCTGTTAAAAAATTATCAGAGAGATCAAGAGACTCCATTTGTGGATAAGAAGGTAGAACTAATAATCCAATTGCGCGTGAGCTTTGAAGAGGAATAGGTCCAGTAAAATGATTTTGTTTTTATCAGAGAGATCAAGGTACCTCTTTTCTCTTTTGTTTTACTTTGGTTATGATGTGAAGCCAAGATTAGAGTAGGTCAATAGTGAAAACTTATTGCTATTAGTTATGGCCCTGTTCCTTCCATATGAAACTTCAAATATCTGTAGACAGCATGCTATACTCTAAAAAAGTACTAGCTGATTTATACAAGTTAATTCCATTTGTGGTGTGTTCTTTAGGGAATATGACATCAATGAACATGAGGCTTTAGCACTTGTACCTCCTAATCAACACTCTTTGTCAAAGAATCAACTAACACATATTAACATTAAATAATGTTGTGTCTTTGACTTTCTAAATTTTTGTATGTTTTGCGCACAAGACTGAATTTATGTTGCTGTAAATTTCATTTGATTGACTATGTTGCATGCGAGATGGTGTTGATTTATTTTATTACGTCAATTTCCATGCAGATTCTTGAAAGGGAGGAAGTTTGATATTAAGAAAACAAAGCACATGTGAGCTGAGATGCTTCAATGGAGGAAAGACTTTGGTGCTGACACTATCATGAAGGTAATTTCATCTGATGATTTTCCTCCTGCGTTAGTCTCAAATTCCTGCCATAGCTTTATAATGCAAGTTTTTGATAGATTGACTTGTTCTTTCTCTCTTTTGGTAAGGTTTTTAACGCAATTAAATAAATGGGTTAGTTCCTTTCTCAGCCCATCCACAAGCAAGCAAGTAGAATATGTCAAGTTCTTGTTATATCAAAATCAATCTCAATATGTTCCAGTACTCCTTTTTATAGATTTGATAGATATTTTAAATTGAATCAAGAATGCGAGTGAATGTTCAATGAATGAAGTACTCATTATAGTACAATCATCACATATGCATAATGATTCCTTAATTGAAGTTACCAACTATTTAAATGTTCCATTTGACATTTTGAAGGTTGTTTTTGTGGCGATTGCAAATAGGGTGCAACCTATTCCTCCACCACTGTTAGACAGGATGGAAGTCATTGAACTGCCAGGATATACACATGAAGAAAAGCTTAAAATAGCAATTCGACACCTCATCCGACGAGTTCTGGATCACCATGGCTTGAGTTCTGAGTTCTTTCAAATTCCTAAGGTATGAAGTTTTATAATATTGGTGAAGTATAACCAGAAGAATCAAACTTGTAGCATTTCTCCATCTTGGCTTCATGGCCCAGCATATGCCATTGACATATTACCATGCTTTCCATTTGTAGATTTTTTACACAATAATGTACGATTTTGGTAACTATTAGTACTTGCTAATGGTTGGTCATTATTTGATGGCTCTGTTTTTTCGACTAAAAAAGCCACTTTTTGGCTATTTAAGCCAAAAAGAAAGTTTGTTTTTCAGCTTAAAAAGCTAACAATTGAAAAGAAAGAAGCAACTAAGAGACTTTTCTACTTCAGCAGCGCTTTAGGTAAGTTGTCCTTATATGCAGAATTCAATGTGTCATCTTTTCTACTTCAGGACTTTGCAATTATTTATAATAGATTCTTATTTCAGGGAATTGACATTAAAGAAATGCTTGCTGGTGCATCATTGATGGATGAGGCAAATAGGACCACTGTGGTAAAGATTTATTATTCATTCTCTTATTATTATTACTATTATTTTTAATCATTGTTGTCCTCTGATAGTAGTTTTGTTACTTGAGTAGCCAAACTATTCTTGTTTTCTCAAGCAACTGAATAATGGACTTTCTACAATTATGAGAAATGCATTTTTATCTTGTTAGAAATTGGGCGTCCATGTGGCATGACCCATGACCCTTTTGAACCTTATCCATATAAGTTTGAATTTGAATTCAAAACCTATTTGGATAACCCAATCATGATATCTATATCTATCATATCAACTGATATGGATAGATAATATACTTAGCCTATATATCTGATACGATATATGGGATGAATCAAATAACGTATGTTTTTCCCATACTGACTCTCTCCCATTAAAATAACGATCGAGCTTTTTGCACTGTGACTTGTGTGGGTGATACTCATATTGTGGTATCACTCTATTGCTGGCTGTTCGTTGTTCGCATTTTTAAAGCACATGATTTACCCACAAGATTCTTCGCTTTAGGTTCTATCACCTAAGATATGATCTGATAATTTTTACCCCCTACGTTATACTTGTTTTACATTGGTATCAGAGCTTTAATGGGTATTTTTGTGTTTATTTTTATGCATTAAAATAGGTGTATAATTTTATATAAATATATATACGATCTATACATGAAAATTAATAATTTTTCAAACTATCTCCGATCGACCTGAAATTTATATATATTGTAGTATATTTAATGTAGAACATATCTGCAAATTTTCATGAAAATTCAACGGTTAGATTTCAAGAAAAATGGAGACCCATTTTATATTTTTGAAACTTTACATGCATGATGGTTTTACATGCTTTAATTTCAGTATGCAAATCTTACATATTTAAAATCGTTGTTTCGAGACTTTTGAAACCATATATTATTTGTTAGATTTGGATTTACGGTTGATGAGATACATCAAACCCTAATTTGGGTTCGTTTTATTTTTTGGTGGCTTAAGGAAGAAGATGAAGTGCAGAGTTTCTACACTCCCACTCTCATTTGAGAGAGAGTGTAATACACCTTATTATTTGGGTTTATTAAATGTAATTTTTGATACCACCATTGATTTTATTTTGAAAAATGGAGTCCGACTGTATCAAAATCGGATCAGAAAATACCTTGGAAGGTGGCGCGTGAGCCGCGCGCGCCATCTAACGACGTCAGCGCCACCAGGCGCGTGCCAGGCGCGCTTCCCACGTGCCATCACGCGCGCGTCTTGCGCCGTCCACACGCGCGCCATGCATTGCGCTGCACGCCGAGCTGAGCAGCGCCATTTTCTGTGCCGACTTGGCTGGTTTGGCAGCTGGGTATAAGGTTCTGTTTGTTTGTTTTAAAAATTCAAAATTGCTTTAAATGGTCATAAGTAATTCGTTATAGCTTTGTTTTAAGCGTGGTTAGTACTGTTAGACTCAGAATTAAATTTTATATCTTCTGTAAAATTTTCAAAATTTTATGAAAATAAAAGATATTTTTCCTGAAATAATAATTCATTATTTCTGCTTTAAAATGCATCTGGTGTTGCATGATTAAGTTTCTGGAGCTGAAATTTTTACTATAGACCACTGTAATGGTTTACTATTTATTGGTATGGTTGTTGCATTTTCCCAGATTCTGAAATGTTTATTTATGATTTTATGTGTGTTTATTAATTATTTAAAATTCTAGAAAATTTCAGAAAAATTTCAGAAGTGATATACTTTCTGTTATGGCATAATCTGAATATCAAACACAAACTATTGTTATTTTTTGCCTAGAGTTTTTAATATGTTGTAATTAGAATAGCATGATTAATTATTATTTTTTATTTAAATTCCATTATTAAATGTAACGTAGCATGAGTTGATTATGAATCTATATTAGGATGCTATTGTATGGAATTAGAATATTTTATCATGCTTTTAGACATGCCATAGTCAGTGGGAGGTTGTTCGGTTGTGAGAAATCTTTGTAGATTTACTCCCGAAAACTAATATTTTGCGCATGAATTAAATTAAAATTTTGGATAATTGTCACCTGTGGCACAAGAGATGATTATGAGCATAGCGGATTTTCGACCTTGCGACTTGTGTAATATTGTCACTATTTAATTTAGATTTTTTGCGGCAAAAATTATATTATGCTAATGAAATTAATCCCAATGCGAATTTCTCTCTAAATTGATTTAGTTTATGGAAGTTAATTTGGTTAACCTAGACTTAGTAGAGATGTTCAAATGTGAACAATGTAATCCTTTTCTTTAGATGAGCAAAAGTCTTGGAGACTTCAGGTTAGACCTTAATTAAGCCAAAGTAAAGAAACATGACTCAAAGTCGCCATGGTTTTGTTGCCTTGTTTGGCATAATAAAAATTGATGTGTGCGCTATGGTTAGCGGGACGCTACGTAGTTTTGATTGGCGAGTTTTGAAGTTTTCAAATTAGTAAGCCCTCAATAGATCTATATATGATCTTGACTATTGAGCTGCGCGGATTGACTTTGTAATTTGACTTGTAATGATGTTATATCATTGGATGAAGTAACATTTAAGAGTCACGTCATCCAAGAAATGCGAGCTTAAATGAGTTAGTCATTAAGTGTAAGACGAGTAGCCAGTATGAGCAGTGTTTTGCTCTCTACCCAACTATTGGGAGTGGATGGAGCAAAATTTCACACACTATAATAGTGTGCATTGAAGTATCACTTGAAGTTAAAAGATTAGTGCTTAATAGCAGCAAAATCTATTAATACTAAGTGAAAAGATTAAAGCCAAGTGGCTGCAAAATCTATTAGCATTGCCAACTTGTCTAAGTCTGGACACTTACTGTTTCCCTAGTTAAGTGTGAGACATAATGAGGTGCTTCTTTGTATGGTTCCTTAGCTAGGCTAATGTTTTTTAATAATGTTTACCACTAAGTGTCACACCCCAAACCTGTCCCTAAAAGTTTGGGCATGACCTCATCAAAGACGGACATTTAACTTGATATATATAATAGGTGGGGCTTGAACGGAAGCATTAGCAATTTAAAATAACTTAAATATAACATCCATTGAGCTACTACTACGATGCCAAGACCGCAATCATTACATAAAATATATAATACACAGGAAGCATATATCCGGGCTTAGTTACAGTGATTCCCATTTACACAAAAGTACAAAAGAGGAAAAGGATCTTTTATATCCAATTAGAGATAACTCATCAAAGCATAAACCAAAACCTAGTTAAAGCTTTACTATATGCGTAGGCTCCATCCTAAGTGCCTGGACACATTGAGGTTGACATGAGGAGACAAGTCCCATAAGCTAGGACTGGCTTTCCAGTTGATTACCTACAGAAATAGACAAAACGGAGTGAGTGAAACTCAGTGAATAATAGTACATAAATAATGTAAGGTTTAGCTTAAATAATAAAACAGGAAACTGCAGAGACACAAGATTAATTACATCCTGCAGTTATTTCCAAACAGTCATAGGTCCAATTTTCGTAACAGTGTGACTTTAAGCCCAATGTATACCAAATGGCCATAGGCCCGGAAATAACAGAATTCCCAATTATACCAGAACGGCCTTAGGCCCAAGTATAACAGAAATATACAGAAATGTGTATGGACTCAAGAGGTGGCTCATATGGATTCTAGAGGTTCCATACAGCACTTTGTTCCATACCAGAAATTATCAGATTAGATTAACTTCACAACCATAGAAAAGGTACATACATTCTTTTCATTATTCACATGAACTAACGTAGTTGATATAAGCTTAACAGAATGTTAATATTCATTATCATTCATAAACAAAGTATATTGCTCAAGAATAATGCCCTCGGCCTCTCATCTTCATATTTCACAAGTTGGCTTTCAGCCTCATAGATTCACATTTCATAATTTCACAAGTCGGCCCTTGGCCTCATGGTTTCATATTTCACAAAATGGCCCTCGGCCACATAAGTTCACATTTCACAAAAATGGAAATTCATGCTTCACAAATGGGCACTTGGCCTGATGGGTTCACATATTCACAAAAATAGCCCTTGGCTTTTTAGTTCACAACTTAGATGCACAATTTCACAATTTTGCCCTCGACCTCAAGATTCGTTGATTCACAAAAGGCCCTCGGCCTCATAGAGTCATAGTTCACAAAAGGCGTTTGGCCTCAGATGTTCATAGTTCACAAAAGGCCTTCGGCCTCATATGTTCATAGTTCACAAAAGGCCTTCGGCCTCATATGTTCATAGTTCACAAATTCATATCTCACACATCGGCCTTGGCCTCATAACTTATTAGTTTACAAATTCATATTTCTTTGTTGCGTTCCACAATTCACAAGGTTTCACACATAGCGTACATAACTTCATAGCCTCTTTCATTGTTTCCATAATTTCATAATGTTTCTCATATAGCATATACAACTTCATGCCAACATAGTACTTACAATAAGAATGATAACGTCAATACATAACTTCATGTCAATATAATATTTACAATACGGATCATCACGTCAATAATAATAATTATTAACGGTAGAGGTACATGGAAGTACTATTACTCACAGTGCATTGGTGGAGCATTTATTCCTCCCGAAGCGTGTCCTACACACATATGAAGTCACACATTAATTCGTTAAATCATTTCCCTTAATTTCCTTTCTCAATTTAACATGATTTACAACACCCATAACAAAGGTTCATTCGTAAATTTTTAACAATATTTCAAAACATCTCAGAAATCCAATTAAACTTGTACACGTATAACTCAACCCACCAATTCCATGATTCTATTATCAATTTGGGCAAAATCATTAAATATCGTCATAAATCAATCTAGGGTTTCTAGACAAATTGAGAAATTTCAAGAACCTTTAAACTTCTTCACCCATTACTTTTTCTTTCAATTAACCCTTTGATTAACATCCTAGGATCATAATTTATAATCAAAACCCGATAAGAAAGCCCCAAACTCTCCAAACCCGAAATCCCCAAATGTCTACAAAATAACTTTATATGCTCAAAATAGAGGTTTTGCATTTATATACTCTTAAATATCACAAATCTATTTATAAAGGAAGCATTGAAGGAGAACTAAGATCCCTACCTCAAGAATCAAGCAAAAGAACGAAAATTGATGAGAATCCTCCGCAATTCCAAGTTCCAATCGGTTGAAAATGTTAATCTTCTATTGTTCTCCATCCTTGATGCAAGAACCATGGTGGATTGTTGCTAAAAGTAGAGGAAATCAAAGGTTTTGGGGCTAGGGTTTCGACCTATGCAAGAGGGAAGAAGAGGGAAAAAGAAAAATGGAAGAAATGATCTCAAAAAACCCGTTTTTAAGCTGCTGAACCCGCTATTTCCGCTCGAGGTCCCTATTCCCGCTCGAGCGGACCTATTCCCAGCACAGATTACAAACTTCGCACAGGTATAACTCTTCCATCCGAACTCCGTTTTAGGTCGTTCTTGTGTCCAAATTGAGCCCCGGAAATAATCTTTCCAATGGTTCGAACCTCACATCCAAATTCAAGTGTAGACAAAGAAAGGGGCAAAAGAGTGACGGCTGATCGTAGACAAACTTACCCAAATTAAAGTTTTTGATCAAATCTCACTCTACCCTCATATACCATTGCAATCAATACCCCAAAATAAAATAAGGAGGTTCCAAATACATTAATAAAAATGCCTCAGACAAACCCATGTGCCTCAAAACTTCAGGCTCAACCAGGTGACCCGCTCGAGCGCCCCACCTTGCGCTCGAGCGCTCAGACAACAAATACGTCCGCTCGAGCAGCCACTTTTACGCTCGAGCGGGAATCTACAACCCTCAGAACCTCGGCAGCCTGCAAAAATGCTGGGAGCCGCACAAGTCCGCTCGAGCGTTAACTCCTCCGCTCGAGCGGAAGGAGAAATTCTGGGTCGTTACACTAAGCGCAAAACGTTGCCATAGTAATGAAAAGGTCAAGGCCAAACATGGTTGTTATGACTCTAAGAATTTGACGCATGGCTCATGAGAGCATGTGTTGAATTAGACTATTAGCCTAATTCGCGCTTAAGTTACTTCGGGAGCTGTCATAGATTGATAGCTTATTCTCTCCTTCTTGTGGATAGAGAATTAATTGCAAGTAACTATGAAGCGAGAAACCAGAGATGGCAAGAGGAGTATCGTTATCTTTCAGCTAGAAGTAAAGTGTATGGAGAATAAAATTGACTTGAAGTGCAGGGGATTAGCACTTACTAGTTAAATTTGCGACTTAGGAGAACTTGATATCTCCATGACATCGTTTTATGATCTAGTGAATATGAATTAGTCGTGAGTCATTACCTAGTTGGACTAAACCTTTAAAACTGTCTTCAAGAACTCACACATTAGATGATTGGAATTAGTTTATGACATTGGTCATGAACCGGTGACTTATTATATTTAATCACATTATGAGAAGATGACATGAATGGTTTGAGTAGGCCCTCTATGGCCCACTCGCTTGTGACATTTTCTATCATGTGAATGTGTAACTTTGTCGCATGGTTGCGCCAAAGTAAGTAAGAAAGCCGCAGAAGGGCATTTGTATTGCGCGTTTAGTCCACTATGATATTTGTGCTGGATATGTGTAAGGGTATGATAGCTAGCCCCAAATCTCGACACATTTATAGATTACAATACCCATCTTAGTCAAGATTTTGATCTCCCATAAGTCAAAAAGTTCTGAAATGATTTTTGACATTGCACATATGGGATCGAGATCAATTAGAAAGAGCTTTCGTGCTTTTAGTTTTGACCAAGGTGGACGAGTATCTATTTGAGTTATTTTTAGAAAGCTCTGTGAAGAGAAATGGATTCTTAGAAAATTGATTATTCTAGTACTCAACAACACAAGAGTGTAGTAGAGATAAGGAATTAAGTATTGTTAATGTTAGGTGGATGATGGCGCAAAATGTTTCCCAATTGGGAATTGCACTTTAGTTTGTTGCCTATATCCCTGACTAAGTGCCCTCCATATCAGATTTTACACTCCATTTGAGTAATGGGTTAGCGGAGAGTCATCTATGGGCAATCTGTAACCGTTAAGCAGCTTATCTTTATTTTACTTCTCATAAGGTTGCGAAGTTAAGACCTAGGGTTCTATAGCGCATTATTGTATGCTGTCTTGTAACACATAGGGTCATGTGGCGCATTATTGTATGCTGTCATGTAACCCTCCGGGTCATGTGCATATAGGTAAGCAACTTTGTGGTAGTGTAACTAAGTCACATAAAGTTTTCTTAGTAAAGGTGACGTGAATCGAGTTTGGAACTCTATAAGATAGAGAATTCTAAGCATAGCGCTTTATGTACCTAGTTGAGAATGGAGAGAAATTTCCAATATCCTAGGGACAGTGGAAGCGATGTGCCTACTAGTGGATTAGTCCATTATAGAAGAATACTCTACATTCTTTGTTGCGTGGCAGCGAATGTGAAAATTTTTCACATCATTACTAGGTGATTGAGAGGGAAACATTCATGATTGCTCTGCAAGATGATAAAGAGCCTAGGATAATGCCAAAGGCTCTAGTCCCCTGTTTTTAAAAAGTGGATCAACGTTGCGCAGTTTAAGACAAAGTCTTTGAGGATTAACCATTTCTATAATTTGGTTGACTTTCTATTATGAGCGAAACTGTTCTAAAGTTATGTGCAATTTGGATAGTCATTGTTAAGGCATAAGGCTCGCTAGATACGAAAAGTCGCACCATTGA
This sequence comes from Camellia japonica, assembly GCA_030407325.1. NCBI lineage: Eukaryota > Viridiplantae > Streptophyta > Magnoliopsida > Ericales > Theaceae > Camellia > Camellia japonica. The sequence continues at coordinate 57,282,540 of JAPPVO010000031.1, read as the reverse complement.
GAAAAGTGTAGACCATGAGAAGACTTCCTCCTGGGGAGTGAGGTTATTTCGACTTAGGCTATGATTGACATAAGTTCAGAACATTGATTTGTGGACATTGTGACCCAACTTCTCGTTGGAGAATTGGATAAGTAGATCCGTAGGGATTTACCTTCTGATTTTATGTGAAAAGTTAAGGAGCGCAAAAAGGTTGCTAGTTTCAAAATCTTTTACAGCCTAAAACAGTTATCCAAATAGTGGTTCTTAGATTTCGTCAAGCATGATAGGCCAACGATGATCGATGAAGACCACTGAGACATGATCAATGGTCCAAAAGAAGTTTTTCCTTACTTAGTCATTATGAGCCAGGAATTTATAAAGTTGTCGCCACCTAGGGTAGGCGGTCCTCTGTTTTAGATATGATGGACGTGGGTGATGTAATTTATATGCTTGGATGTACGATCCTTAGGGATTGTTTTGGGAGAATTCTCGGTTTGTGACATACATAAGGAATATCCTAGAATGATTATAGATGCAAAATTGCAAACCCATTAACTTACTTATCGGTAAAAGCCAGAGCCTTAGCTATTGAGTGAATCCTCGGATTGTTTGGGAGAAACAGATGACCTATATTCCTTTTTTTTTTTTTTTTGGTTGTGGGAGCCTGAAGTACGCTATGTGGGCGTATTCGGCATGATAAGTGTTATCTTTGATAAATGGTCAACTGAATTGTTTAGACATTGACCTTGCCCATTAGACTGTGGATAGAATGCTTTACTAGTAGTATATTAATTTGCTCCTTGTAAGATTCAATGCGCTAGTTGGGCGCACCTTGAATGAACACAGATTGGTCACCAAAATATCTTTAGAGATGTTATTGCGCAAGAGGTAGTGATCTTGAATCACTTCATGTGACGATCACATGGTGGATTCTGTTGTATATACTTATCGCAAGAGGTGCTGATAAGGCTTATGTTTGGAATCTAGAATTGCGCAAGCTATGGTTGTGTTTTTTTTTAAATCGATCACTTATTTGTTGTGAGATGATGGGATGTTGACACTATTATGGTTTGTGTCATAATGATTAGCAGATGATGATGTCAGCAGGCAAGATTGGCTCACTCACACGAGCAATCGCCTTTGGCGCTTGGGAGCGAGCAAGGATGAGACTAGTGGTTTATTTTTATTTGGAGCCAAGAGAGGCTGAAATTATCCACTATGTATCGCCTTAGTTACAACCAAGATGAGGTCATGTTAAGGACCAAACATGGATGTTATACCCACTTTCCATGTTGTGTCTGTTATGAGTAGCTAGATGCGAGATCTCATTTGGCACGTGGAAGGAAAGCAAATAGAGAATTTGGGTTAGGCGCTAAAAAGCGACTAGACTAAGATCTGTACGGTGGATCGAGTATGACGTCACTCTTTTGGAAGAGTTACTCCACTGTAACATGTATTCATACTATATGTGCTTGGCGACCGAGTAAGAGGTGAGAGAATGGATCCCTATTTCCTCACCGTGTAAATCTTACATGTCATTATTGATTTGACTTTCATTTATGTACCCTTTTGTGACCTTTGCCTATGTTATAAGGTAAAGGGTTGATGTTCTGCTACTTCGGTATGTTGCCTGCAGTCATGTATGATTCGACTTTAAGGGACATCACTGGGAAAGCAGTCAATCCTAAACTAAATGGCATGAGGGCAAAGGGAAGATCATCTAGTATTACACCACTATTGTATATTCACTGCCGGCAACTCAGACCGCTCTGTATGAGAGGCAGATTGAGTGTGAATATGTTGCAAGAATTGAAAGGGTCAAACATGCTCTTTTGAGGGATTAGAGATGTTTTTTGGACCAGTGTAATTAGATCGGTCTGGAGTATATGAGACATTATTTTTATGCTGGCTCATTTTTGAGTTTCTAGTATAGAGCTCCCACATGTAGGTGTTCTCAGCAGTTGCACGGTGCATTGGCTAGTATGAGATTGTTCATTTTTTGGGGACATTGAGATAGAGATGTGGCAGTGTCATGCCAACTCATGTGCGAATGGGAGATGTTAGAAATTGGGCGCCCATGTGGCATGACCCATGACCCTTTTGAACCGTATCCATGTAAGTTTAAATTTGAATTCAAAACCTATTTGGATAACCCCTCATGATATCTATATCTATCATATCAACTGATATGGATAGATGATATATACTTAGCCTATATATCTAATACGATATATGGGATATGGGATGAATCAAATAACGTATGTTTTTTCCCACACCGACTCTCTCCCATTAAAATAACGATCGAGCTTTCTGCACTGTGACTTGTGTGGGTGATACTCATATTGTGGTATCACTCCACTGCTGGGTGTTCGTTGTTCGCATTTTTAAAGCACGTGATTTACCCACAAGATTCTTCGCTTCAGGTTCTATCACCTAAGGTATGATCTGATAATTTTTACCCGCTGCGTTATACTTGTTTTACACATCTTCTCATTCTTCTCCTCCATACTTCTTTTTTCTGGCCTTGCAAAGGATGGTCTATCTCTTTCTTGCTATACGAAGGTATTGTTATATGTTGAGGTGTGTGTCTCCCACAATAGTTGTGTACCTTTTGTGTGGTCTATTGAACTTAAATATTATATACAAAAAAATAGGCGAGGATTTGGTGTATTTACAAAGGTTATTTTTCTTGCATACTCAATGAAATGGGAGTAGGTGGAGATTTTCATTGGTGTAAACTAATCATGATGGGGAAATTAAAGTTAAAAATTGGTTGGTTCTGTTTTAAAAAATGATTAATCAAATCAGTTTGGATTTACTTATTCATTATGAGAAAGTTGTTCGATTAGACCATTATCAAAATTGCACAACCCATGCAAATATTTCACTAAACTACGAGTTTTGTTTTTCTATTTTATCAGTTTTCCTCCAGATGTCCTGAAATTCAATTGTTTCCAAGCAGTACATCTTGGCAAGGCTCTGTTTTGGTTTAGCTTTATGCAATACATGTCATCAATTGGAATGTTGGTTATTTTGCTTTAATTTCTAAGGAGTATCTCATCCCCCTTCTTGATGACTCATAGACCTATAGCCACCAGCTATTATCTTGGTGTTATCTCCTGCCAATCCAGTGGGGGAGAAGTGGAAGGTTCAAATCCCAGTTTTGGCTAGGGGATACATTTTGAATTCTTACTTTTCAAGTGGACACACACATGCACGCATTACACTTGATGTGAAATTGCATAATTGAATGTGAAATGATTATTTATTTCACTGCTCATGCTTGTAAGTAGGAAAAGAAGTTATGATAACAGAATATCAAAGTTTCCTTTTTTTATTTATATTTATTTATTTATTTTTAGGTGAGGGATAACCCTGCAACATGTTGGCTTTAAGCTGGTATTGGCCTCTGGTGGAGTAGGATCCAAGGTTTTGCTTCACTCTGTCTTTTTTCAGCCTCATTTTTACCTATGTTATATTTCAGTTTCACTCATAAATATTATGCTCTGGTTTCTTTGTTTTTCCACAGGATATGATTGTTTTTCCTTACAAGGATAGCCTATTATTATTTAGAAGGTATTTACAACAGTTGGTCATGGAGTCACTTGGGAAGGAGTTTGACTTAGATGGCAATCGGGTATGTCCAATCTCTGCCAACTCGTCTTGTTTGAACACGGAACAAATTTGATGTCCAAAATATCATTATCTATTAATTGGCGTGTTAGTATGTTTACCATTGAAGCATTTTGAATTTTGACACCTCTGGCAACTACAAAAAGATGTGATGTGAGACTAAGGCTACTTATTTCAGATGGCCATATATTTTTGTTACACTATAGAGTGTCAACTTGGCAGTGGTTCAGGAGGAAACAGCTGAATGGTGTAGGAATTTTCTGAGGAAATATTCATTTTATCTTTCTTTGGAGGCAATTTTTAAATATTTTGGTTTTTAGGAAGGACTCTTATAACATGTTAGCATTGTTGCATCTAGTTAGGCAGATAGCATGTAAATTGTAATAACAAATTTTCTAGCAACTTTGTGTTTCATGTCTTTTTAATTTAAAAAGCGATTTTCTTCAATTTCACCCTCACTAGAAAGCAAAATTTGATGATACTATTATAAATCTTGTTTCTTATTCTCATATTCTATTACCCACCCATCAACAAGGAATTGGAAATATTGGATTTTGATTTCCTAATTGTTAAATGGCATTTGATCCTGCATTTCCAATGTGTGGACATTTTGATGCAGATGGATGGTGCACTTTTATCCATTAACTGAGTTCTATCACCTACATATAATGATTTAAGACATGACTATCCTTGTCCACAATAGACAAGATACATCTCCTGTTAGATATGCCTTTATTTTATGTCAATGCTCAACAGCCCCTTTGGTAATCATGCTAGAATAAAATTTAGGTTGTTATTCTTTGGAATTTGAAGTTATCAACTAGCTATTAAAGCTTCAACAGTTAATCGAGCATGATATTTAAAATACCATGTCTAGCCTAGGCAAGGACATGTTGGTTGCCCAAGGCCCTGCTTTTACTATGTGTCGATGTTCATTTTGATCACTTATGCTAGCCTTACTTTCTTTTTTTATCTTTTTCTTTTTTCTTTACCTCAATAGGTGAATCAGGGACTTACTGATTATGGAAATAAAGGGAGAGCTTTTGTTCTCATGTAGTACCTTATATCATATATCTGTATATGTAGACCATATTTAAACCTTCCATTTCTTTTCTACAGCTACATCCAACAATTGAGGTCTATCCATTGTCCATTTTTGGCATGTTTGTATTGTTTAGCTCTGATTGATTTATATGTTTGATCAACTATTCCTTGGTCTAAACATAGACTTCATCACACTTAGACAAACCACAAATTCAATCTAACCAAAACACTTCTATATACATATAGATATCGTTTACATTGGTCGTGTAATTCTTGATTTAGATTATCACGTATAATGGTTCGTAGGTTTAGGATTTTTGTAGAGTGTTGATGGATTTGGTTTGTTTTTAGCTTCTTTGCTCTTCTTTAGTGGTCTAACCATTTTTCACTTTGGCATATTTGTATTGTTTCTCTTTTGATTGATAAAGAATTTATTTTTCAGTTTTCTATTTATTAATGCCAATGATATAGAATGTACCTGTTGACTTTTTTCTTTGTTTCTTTGTTTTCAACTGTGGAGGAGCGCTCATAGAACTCCTAAGCAACCTAGATCTTTTGAATGATATTTCGTTTGTGAAGTTGGGCCTGTTGGATGATATTTCCTTTGTGAACTCCAAAGCATTTCATCATTTTTATTTGCTTATTATTGTGCTAACCAAGATTGTAGAAAATTGATGTGAAACTTCTGTTGAAATCATGTTTTTTTTGCTTGTCTTGTTGAATTTGTCTTTGACAGGTTGCAATATGTGATAAAATATTTTTTCCTTCGGTTGTGTTTGTTGCTTGATTTTGGTTTAGAATAATTATGCAATGTTTGTTTAAATTTACTCAATATATTGAAATAGCAACAAACTTTTTTATCCATATTACTCCTATTTTTTAGTTTTATTACAAGTATTTTTTTGGGTTAAATCTTAGAGAATTAGCACAATTTAAAAAAATAAAAAAAATGAAGCTATAACGTCGTTTTCAAACAACACTATAGTATAGTGCTAACAACTTTATTTTTAAAATAGAAAAGAGCTATCACGACGTTTTTAAAACGTTGCTAAATATGGCGTGACGTCATTGTACCGTTATGTAGTACATTTAGCGGCGTTTTCAAAAACGTCGTCTATACTAATACAGTGATGCTTTTAAAACGTCATAAAGCTACAGCGATGGCCGCATCTTCGGCGTTTGGTATTAAATATCACAAAAAGAATTAGCAGCGTTTTTGATAGCTATAGCAGCGTTTTTTAAATGCTACTAAAAATCTAATTTCCAACAGTGATATAATCATTTTCATAAACTAGCGGTGTGGACATCCAGATGAATGTGCTATTATAGGTGGAAGAGGCTTTAATTTAGACAGTTGTGGAAGACATGACACATATTAGAGTATTGCCTTCCTAAATTTAGGGTTTTAACATTTTTCTAGTTGATTAAAAAAGTAAATACATGGGGAATTGTATAATTCTTCTGAAGGTATTTTGAGAATTAAAATTTTGAGGCACTTTTGTCAACAATAATTCAAATGTTCACATATTATAATAGAATAGATAATCTCTTCCCAATTGACTAAAAACAAAATATGGACATAACCTCAGTCTTGGATTTAAGCATATAAATATCGTATTTTTTTTGTGTATGTGTAATTTATGATTTCTTATTTATATTATGTCTTCTACTTTTCCATTCTCATTTATCTTAATTAAGTATATTGAAATTGATAACAAATGTTTGGTTTTTGTAGATTTGATGGGCTAGGGTTTTTGAAGAGATTTCAAGGGAAGAGCATCACGTTTGTAGGGGATTCCTTGAGTCGAGACCAATGGCAGTCATTAACATCCTTGCTCTACAATGCAACTCCCAATTTAAAATACACTCTAACTAGAGTTGGTATGATTTCCACATTCACAATCACGGTATATGCTTAACAAATTAAATTTTTCCTTTTATGTGTTCCTTTTATTGCAAATTAAAATATATATCGTTCTGATTCCTAATTTTAAAAATATGATATCACATAATTTCTCGTAGAATTCTATTTATCATTTTCCTTTTTTCAAATAAATTCTACTCATAATATAATTAGCGGTTTGTGCATACCAGATGGATGTGTCATTAAACTCATAGAGGTTATAACTTTTGATTTGATTTTGAATTTAATTAATTATATGAGGCTTTGATCTAGATAGTTACAGGAGACAAACAGTTACATAAAGACATTTTTCGAAAAGTAAAATTTGTGACATTTTGTGTTAATACCAACTCAAACATTTACTTTATATAATATAGACTGTATAATGTTATAATCAGATTAATCAAATAATTATAATCACAAGATTATATCTTTTTAGTTCTTTTTATTTTTTAAAAATAAATGTGATAAAATTATTTGATTATAATTATCAAATGGTATAACATGTATGACATTGGATGTAGGAGTATGGAGTAAAAGTGTTGTTGGATCGGAATATGTTTTTGGTGGACATTGTGAAGGAGAGCCAGGGCAGAATCTTGAAACTGGACTCCATTGTGAATAGTGGCAATAATTGGAAAGGGATGGATATGCTGATCTTCAACACCTGGCATTGGTGGAATTATTGAAATGCTCTACAACCGTTCGTCAATACTCCTCCTCCTTCAAATTTACTTTTTATTAGTTATGTTTGGAACATAAATTTAGATAAAAATTTAAAAGAAGAAAAAAGAATGAAATGTAAATATATTTTATTGACATTTCATCTTTTTTTTTTTTTAAATTTAGTATTCAAATACAACCTTAATATTTTTACACTTTAATCTCATGAATTGTTACTCAGTATCATTTTATCTCATTTTAACAAAAAAATGCTACACTTTGTTGTATAATTGTATTGAACCATCAATTTGTAGTAACTTGTTTAGAATCGTTAGATTGATGGGAAATTAATGTGACTTGCACATAATATCTCAAATATTATTAGCAATTTTAATTGTCTACACTATGGATACATGAATACGACTATAGGTAGGAGAAATGAAGGAAAAAGAGAAGAATGTCATTTTAGATATTTCATAAAGGAAGTAGCTTGCCTCCAATCCGAAATCGTATTGGACGGTGTTGTTCGGCCCGTGGGGGCCCACCACGGGTCCCATTTTGATAATTCGAACCGTTCAATGTGTAAAAACTCGTCGAGTACTATATGTCTGTAAAAAATCACATTGATCAATATCGATAGCTATCTTATCGTATTAGTTTTTTGTCAACCGTTAATTTATTCACCGTTCATTTTTTTTTTTTATATACAAAACAGATTTAATCACATAGCTATCGATATCCGATCAACGTGATTTTTTACAAACATATAGTACTCGATGAGATCTACACATTAACGGTTCAGATTATCAAAACGGAACCCGTGGTGGGCCTCCACGGGCCGAACAGCCCCGTCCAGTCCGATCTCGGATCGAAGGCAAGTTGTTTCTCTTTCAAAAATATTTTAGATGTCATGTGCAAAATTATATGTCAGACCCTTAACAAAAGATTCATATTGATACAAAATTGATAGTTCAACGTGGCAAAGTGTAGCATTTTTTAGTAGAAGAAAGTAAAGTGATATTGACTATTGAGTGATAATTTAGAGGGGTAAAGGGTAATTTTAACCTTAAAATTGTGTTTGTTTTGGGATTAAGTTATGAGATTGGACTTTATATGCTCAATTCCGAAATCCATGTTCGGATAAAAAATGAACCTCTAGATTGACAGCCACTCTAGATTGTATATCCCCCATAAAGGGTAATATTTGAGTACCATAGGGAGGTGTGATGCAAAATAAAATATTTAGAGGGTTTGGATAAGAGGAAACATACCAAATATCCTCATCATTATACCGTGTAGTTTAAAATCTAAAAATTGTATTCCAAATCTGACAACATTTCAAACATGTGATAGGAAATATGATCCAAAAAATTGAAAATTCACATTAGTCCCAAGACAAATAATCTTGAAACAAATATGGCCAAAATTATCTAATTGTTTGGATTTAATATGCAGATGGGATTATATTCAAACCAAGTCATGAAGGACATGGATAGATTGGCTGCATTTGAGAGGGCACTGATTACATGGGGTGGTTGGGTGGACACCAACACTGATCCAATCAAAACTATGGTTTTCTTTCAAGGCATTTCTCCATCCCATTACTTGTAAGCTCTTTCTACTCTTTTGTACTTTTATTTTGCATTAATAAAAAATTCATTTTCCATAAAAAAATTAAAAAAAATAAAAAAATTTGACTAATTTTGCTATTGCTCTTAGAACTTTTACTCAAATGTAAGATGACCACCTTGTTGGTGGGACTATCTACTATGTAATAGTGGCGATCCCATCAATATAAGTGAATATTTTGTAATTGAATGCGGGGGTTCTGAAGCACGGAACAAATTATAATTTCTCGCCCATCTCACACTTCCATCACAAATACAAAATTGAAGTGCAAGATGTATACCAAAGAAATCAGTCAACATGTTGAAAATTGGTACAAATTTTTTTTTAATACGTCTTATTTATCTCATAATTATTATAAATTTTTTTTGAGTCAATGAAAATTTTATACAGAAAGTAAACTTATTTGATATTGCCCCAAATTTTTTATAGAGGGGAGGAACCTCTACGCTCAATCTTAAAACACAAATTAAAATCTTACTCATTTGAAGAGTCAAAAATAATTGAGTACATTTAGGTCATGTTTGATTCACAAGAGTAATTGTGAAGTATTAATAATCCTATTAAATTAGTGTGGTATTCACTATCCAATTGGATTAATATTCATTGGATTAATAATCTCACCCCTACCCCATTATTAATAATCCTACAAATTTGTTAGATTAATTATCCATTGGATTAGTAATCCTAAACCAAAATGTTAAAACAAACATAGGATAATTGAGCCCACGGATTAATAATCTCAATCCCATACTTTAATCCACCCAATCAAACATGCCATTAGAGTACTAACCGTATACACATTATCTTCATTGTGTTCCTCTTATGGTATAAACTAGTGGCTCGGATTGGAATGAACCCAAAGCAAACAAATGCTTAGGGCAAACAGCACCACCAGTGGCAGGCTCGACATATACGGGGAAGTATCCACCGGCAGTAGAGGTGGTGAAGAGGGCAATAAGAAAGATTAAAAATCCTGTTATTTTACTTGACATAACAACTCTCTCGCTGTTGAGAAAAGATGGACCCCTTCTATTATGGAAATGGTGGTACGAATGGCGTTGATGGCACTCATTGGTGCGTTGCTAGAGTCCCTGATACTTGGAACCAGATCCTTTATAATATTGTTTCTCAAAAAAATCAAGTCATTACTTGATCACATTGACAATTTCAATTAGAAAACTATCGGTTTATTAAAATTGATATCGCAATGCATTCAAGGCTCCATTAGGTAAACCATATTTTGAGTTTCGCTTAAATTTTGAAACTAAACAAATCTACCTTGGAAATGAGAAAAGTGCTTGGTAAAAATTTTATGATTTTCCGTATTTATCTCTATATTTTAATTTTGAAATCACAATGTGTGGGGTCTATTCCTTTGTAAGTTGCAGGTAAAATATTCAGTAAAATAGATTATGTGTCTCAATCTTTTTGTTTTTGTTAAGTATGCTTAATGAGTGTCCTTTAGACAAACAAATTTTTTTGGGTGTTTGATAACTTTTAATTTTATGTTTTATGTTTTGGCAAATATATTTTTGTTTATTGATGTGAAAAACAAAATTTATTTTGTGCAAACAAATATTTTGAAAAGATATGGGGAACAAAAACAAATACATATTTAATGAGTTGCTAAATGGTATATGATAGTAGAGATCGAGGATGCTTGGAGGTCTATGGAGGAAACTCAGAGGTGACTATAGAGTTATTAGTGGTCGGAGGTGGTGGCGGGTGGAAACCAAATTGTGCACATTATAAATTGAGGAGGTGAGTAGTCAATTGTCATTATTTTATACATGTAATCATGCATGTAATGTTGTCTTTTCATGCTTAGCTGGTTTTTCCTATTGTGTTTCTACATTTTTCTTACAAGTTCGTTAGCCTGTCAAAGCACTCGCATTTTTTTTCTCAACATTTCTTGTGTTTTCCGAGTAACCAAACAGCACAAGAGAGTGAAAAGAAGCCTTTCATTAGAAGGGTCACAAGCAATTATGACGAAACTAATCATGAAAAAACTGGCTTTACATCACTAACCATAAACAGGTGCAATATAATAGAAAAATAAATTGATTTAAAAAACAATCACACAACATATTTAAAATTCGAATAATCCTATATGCATCAATTAAGATATCAATTAGTATACTAATTGATAATGTGATATAATTTAAGAGATCTTTGATATTTGTAATTTGTATAATGAGTATAATCAATAATAATACCATAACTAACTAGTTAGTACACTAATTGGTGCATGTAGCATAACCGTTAAAATTTATATCTACTTGAATTATGAATATGTGATTTAGATTTAATCTATATATAAATTCACAATATACCATTTTAATCTCAACCGTTCATTTATTTTAGGTCAATTTTCTTTCCGTATCTAATTTTGAGTCAGTAATATTAGGAATACAGAATAGGACACAACTCTCTCACAAGGGATGGGTTCCACATGTAGGTCCCACACATGTGGGCCCTACCCCTTGTGAGAGGGGGTTTTGTCTCATTTTGTATTTAGTTTCTCTGCACATAGACTTAATCATTCTGAGTACTTAAAAACGTTATGTAACCATTTTAGTTTGGATTTATTACACTTTCTACCCCTAAACTATCATCAAATTCTCTACTAAGTCCTTAAAATATATTTAATTCCTAAACTATTGATTGAATATATTAAGTCCCTAAAATATTTAATTCAAACTTATTTAATCCTTGAAATAATTACAAAAATAAAATACGACTGCTACTATTGGCACCTACATTTCTTATTTAGACCTCCCATCTATTTTATTTTTTGTAATTCCCATCTCTTTTATTTTTTATAATTCCAATTTTGTCCAAACATGTAGTTACATTTTTACCCTCTTTCCTAACATTCCAACCCTAATTTCCCAAACCCTAACCCACCAACCTTTTCATCACCATCTCCACCTACAACTACCACTGCCACTGCTATCGGCGACCTCTTTTTCCATCTCTGGCGATTTCACCACCGCTGAGTATCTCTCTTTGGCGGTGAAAATTGAGGAACCCTATGTTCCTCTTGTCCTATACTGCAATTGTTCGAACCCAAGTTCTATTCAAACCTAAGCTAGCAGGTCATGGCCAATCTCAATTAAAGCTCCGATCAGACATTCCCTTCGATTCCTTTGATAATCGCAACGGCTTGTAGCTTGGCTTTTCACGCCCTTTCGAAAGTTTGAAAGAATCCCTAAAGTTCGGACTCCCGCGGTTCTGAATCTAATCTCACGAGTGCAATGTGAAATTGATAAATACCAAAGAGTCAAAATTCGGTAAATCTTTTGAAAAATCGATTTTGAATCAAACTTCCAAAAATGGACTGCTTTGCCAGATACATAGTCGCCACCTAAATATTTTATTTCGGAGAAATTTAGGAAACCCATGACTCGTGCCAAAGGCCACATGTCCGTCATCACCAAGATTGTCTCGACTTAGAAACTTAGGTACGAGAAGGGAAGATCATGAATTGAGCACCCCCGCTCGCCCGATCAAAGATCGGCCTCTACTAATCATGGTATGATTTTTATCAACATTATATGCTCTTATTTCGGTTTATTAGACTAGCATTACTATGTGATACGCACTCACATAAGTATAGACTAAATCGCAAGAATTGGAACACTTGATTCATGTTTGTTTTGAAAATTGTTTCGAATATGTACCACTTGAAAAAATGATCGCATATGAACATTACTCAAATTATTCCAATTCAAGCAGTAAGCCTTCATCCACAGGCATTCAAGTAGTTTATCAATTAAGCATTTAGCCTCATGGCAAGCATCCTGGACATGACAAAAATGAAAATCACACTCATGCAATTATTCTAAAGCGAGTAAAGGCACACCTAGTACTCCAAGCCAAAAGAGAAATAAGTTAGAAAAATGCATGATTCCTAACTATGCTATATGACTAATGAAACACATACAAAGAATGTAATTAATAGGCTCGGCTACTTAACATGTGAATCTGTTAAACAACATGCTGTCTAAGCACGTATTCAAAGAATGTATTTTAAACTAACAATGCAGTTAGAACGATGAACCGAGTCTTGGTGCATGCAATACAAATGGATGCAAACATAAAGTATGCTAAACAAAACATGATGTCCCTAAACTAACCATCGTAAGCTAGTAAATAAAAGGGAGAAAGACGTAGGATTGGAAGACATACACATTATTACATTACGCTCTCACGAAGGAGAGTCTGAATGAATAAACTAAGCTAACTAGCAACTAATTAAGCTGAAGCTAATTAAGCTAACTATTACAAAACGAAATGAATAACTAGCTAAAACTACTTAACTAATTATTGCAACACTTGAATTAACTAACTAGTTAAACTGTAGACACCCTATTTTTGACGGCCCTTACGACTTGGACATCCTCTCATGCACACCCGATGATGAGTCTGTGTGCTCGCCAAGTGCTCGAAGTCCTCAACGGAATGCCACAACTTTGAGCCTCACAAACCCTGATAGCCTTTCAAATCCAATTTTGGACCAAGCCAATCTTTTTTCAGTCTGCAACCTCCGGTGACCTGCCGACCACTGCTAGAGACTTGTTGACCATCACTTTTTGCTTGCCGACCTGGTGTCGGCCATTGATGCGGCTTGCCGGGCACCGGTGTGTTTTGCAGATATTTTATGCTAGCTGTGCCAACTGTTTGCATAGATGCATGCATCTATCCCCACGTGTAGGGCTAGATCTCCTTGAGGGAATTTCATGTTTTCTATATACAGGGGACCCCTCTCTCTTGTTTTGGGGTTAGAAAATTTTGAACTCAAAAATTTTCCTCTCTCTCTCTACAATTCCCTCTCTCTCTAGCATTTCTCTACACTTTAGCCTCCAATTCCTTAACCTTTGCCTATACACCTTTAACCAAATCTTCTCATCTTTGAGCTGATGTGTTCTTGAGCTTGGTTTGAGCTCTAGAGGGTGTACTTACTTGGTTTTGTTACTTAGAATTACTCTTCTCTTCAAGAGGTATAAGGCTTTGCCTCTTTGCTTGCTTTCTCTACTATTATTTCTACTATCTTTGCACAGTTTTTCGACTATTAAAACTTTGTGTGTTTTGGGATAAAGCTTGGGTTTAAGGCCATTAAAGGTTGAGGGGTTGATAGCCCTTATTTGTACCTTGCTTTGAGGCCTTTGCCCTTGTGTTTCCCACCATTCTACTACTTATTTTTGAGCTTTTAAATACTGATTTTCAGAGTTATTCTATGCAAAATTGAAAGCATGTTCTATATAAGAAATAAGAGCATATTCTATACAAAATTGAAAGCATGTTCTATGCATGAATCAATAGCATATTCTATGAAAAATTGAAAGCATGTTCTATGCATGAATCAAGAATGATGCAGGACATGCGTGCAACATAAGTGTATGCGAAAGTGCACATTCTATACAATAGAAGAGAATCAAATATGTAATTTGGCAGAATGAAAGATCGCACAAAAGGTCTTGTTCAGTGACAACCTCCAATTTACCCATCGGATACTTTGCAGCATGCTCAAAAAGGATACATCCTATTCATCTTGGCAAGGGGTAACATCTGCATGCCGCTTTGATCGCCATTCTGACTTGAAGCAGGCTTGAACTTGGGTTGAGGTACACTCAAACTCCAAAGAAATTGTGAGGCATGAGAAGGTGCACCTGGAATGCAGTCTCGGAATTTGCTGAAGTTGAAACACACTAAGATGCTCCAAATTTTCCTTTTTTTCATTTGCTTTCAATCCGGAACCCATATAGCTTCAGATAGGTCCTGGTTCTATGCTCTCTCTTGATTGAGGTTGCACCTTGCAGTTTATAAAAGAAAGAATCATGTTTTGCACATATTTGAGAATGGCACGGTACTCTGAGCACAAAACGATTTATTTTTGAAATTGAAATTGAGAATAAGTTCTTGACTGGGTATTGAGCCTACGACTGACCACAATCAAAATGACTCGACAAAGGGAAAGTAAAAACAACCTAACACAAAACGACTCAAACAAGACTCACAACAACAAAACCACAACAACACTCAGACATTGCTTTCCATTAGCGGGAAACTTCTCAATTCGCGAGGAGCCTGTTTCTCCGGGTATTGTTTTCCACCCTTTCTCATTTTGTGATTCTCACATCACTCTGGCATTCAATCTCTATTTCTCTGACAAGCCCTTTCCTCACTTTTTCTCTCAGCACACATCTCTCTATTCTTTAATCTCTCTTATTTTTTATCCCTCCCCTGGGTGGTTGATGGATAAGCTGGAGGTTGTGGGCTCTTGCCCTTGGTTTTCGGCTACATTCTCCTTCTTTCACTCGCAACTAGTGAGCTTTTCCGCAGAGGGTTATGGTGCGACTGGACGTGCAGCAGATCTACAATTGACATCGGTTAGTGATGCCCTTAGCTTAACTTGACCGAGATGAGTTACAGTATGTCCCACCGACCAGGTATACAATTGATTGGTCTCACGCATTGCATTTTCTACGTCCCCATTTAGAGTCAGACACCAATTTGGGTGTGATCAAACCTGTCTAGATAAGGAGGTCAAATATCTAGCTCAATTTCTAGTTCGTGCTTTGCACTTGGCTTGATACCTCGCTGCTTGGAGGATAAGAGAGCTTTCGGCCCTCTCCTATTAGCTTCAGTTGTGCCCTTTTTAGTGAATACATTGATAATGGGGAAAAGACAGAAAACCTGACTCAATTGTGCCCCTGGTTTATCACTTTGACCATTTTTTGTTTTTGGCTTTTTGCTAAAACAATTTTGATCAACATGTGAGTTAGCTTAACGTGCTTGTTCGACTTTCTGTTTTGAAATCATGTCAGTCAGGCTATGAGCACTAAAAATTTTCCTTTTTTGGGTCTAAGAAATGGTTCAGTTTTGGAAAAAAATAGAATAATTTTCGAGAAAATTAGTCAGCTCATTAAAAAAAATCTCAAAACTATTTTTGCAAATGGCCACTGGTCAATCGATGTGGATTTAACTCTTGAGATGCACAACCTCAGATCTGAACTTGATTTGTCTTCCAGCTGAATCTGATTTTGAATGAAGATTAGCATAACTTATGATCATGCAAGGAAAGCTGTAATGAAGCATACATGCGACAGTTATAAGCTAACATGCAATAGTCTACATCACAATGCAGAAAGGATGTAAGAGAATTATGCGATTCTCAAAACGTCTCACTCGGGAGATACAATACCTGTGCGGCTCGTCCGGTTGCACCGACCTCAAATGAGCCGTACATACAATATCGTGCCTGCAAAGAAAGCAAACTTAGCAGGTGCAATATTGTTAGCAACATGCATGACATATGCATGCGAATGCTAAATAATATGCAAAATATACAAAGCTATGTATGAATAATGCAACTAATAATGCAATGCAATTGAAACTATATGCAAACTACGTGCAGGGCAATTGAATCACGATTCAATCATGAGCGGTTCGAAACCACACGAATGTCAAATAGATTGATGGAGGTAACAAGTCTGTCTACCATAGAAAAGGTGTCGAAGCCCTCAAGGCGCGAGCGCACACAGAACTATGAGTAATGTAGACAGACATAAGAACAAGTATTGAGTGGATTGACATAAGTGGGGAAACGACCCGCTGTGATGGGAAATATCCTAATGCCGGATGCAACAATTACACTACAATGTAATGGAAATGGATACAATGGATATGGCACGCGGGCCAAACCAAATCTTGCCTAGGAAAGGCATGTACACGTACAAGCCATGTCTAACATAGAAAAGGTGTCGAAGCCCTCAAGGCGCGAGCGCACACAGAACTATGAGTGTATAGACGTGAAAAGTATGAGCACATACCAGACCAAACTCAACCTGGAAAGGCGCAAGCCATGGATGGAAGATGATGCAGTGAATGCATGCAACTAAATGCCATATGCAATGGAATGAATATTTACAGAAAATGCATGACATATGCACTATACTACAATGATGATATGCATGACATATGCATGTGTTTTTTTTTTTTTTTTTTTTTTGGAATGCATGACATATGCGATAATGATGCATGACAATGCATGTGTGTTTTTTTTTGTTTTTTGAAATGCATGACATATGCAATATCTACAAATGATGCATGATGTTTGAAATGCGCGCCAACGCACGACTTTTGAGATGCATAACAATGCAAATGAGCGGGTTTAAGGTCTCGCCAGACCGTGCGTGTTTTCGGTCCCGCCGGAGCCTCGTTGGGGCAATTTGCATAATGTGACACACGTGCCACACGGGATGCAAAACAATGCAAGTGAGGATGAAATGAAACATGAGGCACGCGTACCTCATTGGATGAAAAAAAAAATGAAGTGCAAAACGAGGCCTACATGCCTCGAGATGTAATGAAATGCAAGATGGGGCACGCGTACCTCACCAGACGAGGTTTCGCACCTTCCAAGGATTTAAGGTCTCCTAGACCGGGCGTGTTTAGGGTCCCGCCGGACCGTAAAGAGGCAATGCACGATGCACGATAGGGCAGATGAGACACGCGTGCCTCATAAGGATGGAAAATGGAGTGCAAATGGGGTGCGCACACGGCGCGATGCGATGTATGCCAAATACAATGAGGTGTGCACTCTAATGCACTGAAGGTCTTACACCTCCCGAGGATTTAAGGTCTCCTAGACCGTGCGTGTTTAAGGTCTCGCCAGACCGGAAAGAGGCAATGCACGATGCACGATAGGGCAGATGAGACACGCGTGCCTCATAAGGATGGAAAATGGAGTGCAAATGGGGTGCGCACACGGCGCGATGCGATGTATGCCAAATACAATGAGGTGTGCACTCTAATGCACTGAAGGTCTTACACCTCCCGAGGATTTAAGGTCTCCTAGACCGTGCGTGTTTAAGGTCTCGCCAGACCGGAAAGAGGCAATGCACGATGCACGATAGGCAGATGAGACACGCGTGCCTCATAAGGATGGAAAATGGCATGGCATGCAGAATGAAGCACACGTACCTCGAAATGCAATGAAATGCAAAATGAGGCACACATACCTCATTTGATGGAAAGTGAAATGCGAAACGAGGCACACGTACCTCGAAATGCAGTGAAATGCAAAACGAGGCACACGTACTTCGAGATGCAAATGAAATGCAAAATGAGGCACACGTACCTCATTTGATGGAAAAAGATGTGAGTGCGACACGTATGCCACACCAAAATGCCAGACAGTGCAAGTCACAAGGGACGTGCAAGACGGCGCGTTGCGACGCAACAGACAAAGGATGGATGCATGCAACGCACATAGGGCAATTTTGGATCTTATGAAAGATAAAAAAAAAGATACGAAAGGATACAATCTTTACTTGAACTTGAGCACCATGCACAGAAGACACGGTCCGAGGTCGAAACGGAGGCCGGTTGAGCGTGGGGATGCACTTTCTTGCACTTTTTTGAGATATGAAGACCCAAAACCCCTCACATAGCCTAAACACATCCTTGGGAACACCACCGGCTGGGTGGGGTGGTCACCGGCTACCACCGGCTGCCTGAACTCATCCATCGGCACAAAAAAGTGCCGACCGGCACAAAATAGTGCCGACCGGCCAAAAATTGCTGATCGGGGGCAGAATTGCCATTTCACTTCGGGCTTTATAAAATAGGGTTTTAAACCCTATTTGTCTCATCTCTAAACCGCCGAAATCTTCATCCCTCTCTCTAGAGCGATTTTCTCGGTTTTTCTTCGATTTCTTCCGCGTTTCACGCCGTTTTCTCGTCGGATTCGCGATATTCTTCGCGTTTCGGACATTTTCAACCGAACAAATCTTCGTTTCGGTGCACTTTTTGCTAGTGTCGCTTTTTCGGGACTTGTTCCCCTTGATTTTGTCTTCGTTTCCGTGTATTTTCACATTTCGACCCTTCCGGCCATTTCCGACCCTCTCGGGGTTGACTTTGCCGGTTGACTTTTCGCATTCCAGCCCGTTTTTCCTTTTCCGGTCATTTTCTCATCTCCATCGCTATGGCCGATGATGTTCCACATGTCGGGACTCCCCCGGACCATGAGATGGACCCCGGGGTCGAGCTCCTCCCGCTGAGCGAGCGACCATTCGATCCGGCGACCTATCGCCCGGCCATTCATGTGCTACCACCAGACGGACTCCGCCACTTCCGCAGCTTTGACAGGGCTCTGGACCCGGAGCTCCTCCTGCGCGAGCCGACCTCGCACCTATCCTTTGGCGCTTCCGAGGTAACACTTTTCTCTGTTTTACTTTCTGCAATGTAGAACTTTAAACTATCAACTGCCATAGCTGATTACAACCCTTAGCTCTGATACACTGTACTGTAGTTGATCGTAGACAAACTTACAACTAATATCCGTTTGAAACGAACACATGTACACACACTGCGCTAGCCTCACGCACTCAAACACGCGGCACACACCGTACTTCACTCCAAATTCACCGACACCTGGTAACTGCTTGTATCTGAAAACATGTTGTATGCTATATTTACCCTGAACCATACAAGACACGTTGACACATTATACGTCATAGTTCGCCTACTAGCACACTGAAACCCAATATCTGCTTAAATCTGAAAAAAAATGTGCACACATGCACCATATCTGTATGCTGGGCCCCACAAGCACAGCTAACACATCATAGGCCGCAGTCCACAAACTAGTATACTGAAACCTGACATTTGCTTGAATCTGAAAAATGCGCATATATGCACTACATCTGTATGCTTCTTGGAACTACACTTTGAACATTGCTTCGCAATTACTGCTTTTGATTACAGGGAGACTCCCATACCGTCCGCGGGTATGGGAACATTGCTGCTCGCGAGTGGTACGGCGAGCTTCCAGACGCGGTTCGCCACATTGTCGATGAGGCGGGTTTTGGCTCCTTCTGCCGGGGACTCTCCAGACTTACTGCTTGCAGGCCTCTTCTTGCTGCTTTGGCAGAGAGGTGGTGGGACACCACCGATTCATTTCATCTATCCGCAGCTGGGGACATGACGATGACCCCTTACGATTTCTCGGTGCTCACCGGCATCGGGGTCGGGGGTGATCCGATCCCCTTTGATACTGCTATGGATGAGTGGACCGCCGCTCAGGTCTACTTACTTGGCGCGGTGCCACCTCTTGCTCGTCCCGGCTACGTCAGGTATTCTTGGTTCGAGGTACAGTTTCGAGTGGAGCCTCTTCTTGTTGACGCGACCCCGATGACCCAGGAGGCCGTGGATCGGTACGCACGCGGTTTCTTGATGTTTCTATTGGGACGACTCTCTTCGCCGACCGGGCGAACACAGTGCCCCTCTGTCTCCTCAGGGCACTGGTGGATGTCCGAGATCTTTTGCGTTATGATTGGGTGGCGCCGCTTTGGCCACTCTCTATGGCTACATGAGTTCGGTCTCCCGTGGCAGCGGGCAGTTGCTCGGAGGCTACTGGCGTGCTTGGGAGGTACATTTTCTTTTGCTGCTTTCACATTTCTGCTTTATACTTTCTGTATTTTGTACACTGCACACACTGTAGTCTGTATACTGTACACACGGCACACACATACTCCGCTTTACATTGACTGTACACTGTTCACATTGCACACTCTGTTCAATACACTGCGCAACACACGATTTTCTTATTTCCGCTTTATTCTGTATTCTGCCTTCTGATAGTCATACCGACATCTGTTTTGCAGTTGTGGGTCTATGCCTACTTTCCCAGGCTGGAGCCAGTGCCGGAGACGGAGACCCTCTGGTCGTTCCTTTCTCCCGCCGTTACGATGGGAGGTGCGTGCGGAGGCCCCGGGAGACCTTCAGCTTTCCGCCGCTACTTTGACACCATCACCCCTGCGAGGTATGTTTTATGCAGTTCGTTTAAGCTTCGCTTTTTCACTGTATACTTTCAATACCAGTGGATAACAAACTAAATTTCGATTTCAGATCACCTGGCAGCCGTGGGCTGCATTGCCTGCGGTGATGATAGGGATCGTTTTGCCGGCGCCGTCGAGACCTCACGTTACCGGATTTTGCTGGAGGGCCCGGTCTGTCGGGCTTGGTACCTTGGCGAGCGCTTCTTGCGTCAGACACAGCCGTACCTGAGCAGATAGTCCCGGAGCACCCTCCCGAGCACATGCGGGACACGGAGAGATTTACTGCTGATCAGATGGTGGACTATACCCTCGGCTGGGAGGCGGATGGTTTCAGAGGCGAGGGCGACTATTCTGAGTACGTCCGGACCTTTATTATGCGGCCTCTGAGTGGTGGCCGGCGAGCTGAGAGAGAGAGACCTGCTGCGGACCGGCAGCTAGGGCAGAGGTGGGAGCAGGAGCGGATCGTCACAGAGGCCCGAGCTCGCGGCAGGGGGGAGTGCAGAGGGGACGAGGGACGGGCTGGCCCGCTCTGCCTACCATGCTGACATACAGGGGGCAGAGTGGGAGACCTACCAGATTCCTTTTGCTCCTCCTCCAGCTGGTCATGAGTTGGCCGGCATTCCTGACTTGCCTCCGGTATGTATTACTTTATTTCTGCATCTTGCATTGTTATTTCATTTCAGTTCATTCAAATATCCCACAGAATACTGATGTATTTAATACTTTTGCAGGCTTCCTCCGAGTATACCCGTCAGTCTGTGGAGCTGAATGCCTCCCTGATGGGGATGCTGCAGCGGACTCTCGACGCCTTGGCCGTCTACAGCCTGCCGGTATGTTCTTCTGACCACAGTCTCAAACCATACTCTGTTTCGCACAATCTGCTACACTGCACAAAAATCTGATAAACTGCTCACGGCTTTCATACACTGTACTCATACACTGCATCTGTACTGATTCACTGTTCACAGCATTCACACACTGTACTCATACACTGCATTCTGTACTGATAAACTGCTCACGGCTTTCACACACTGTACTCATACACTGCATTCTGTACTGATAAACTGCTCACAGCTTTCTGATGCGTTTGTTCTTTGTATTTTCAGCCTCCTTTCCCGATCCCTCCAGTGGGTGGCGCTGCTCCAGCTGGGCCTCCCCTCTCTACTCGGGATGGCAGGGTATTCCCTCGCACCAGAGGGGGACGTGGTCACGTGGGGAGCAGCTCTCGAGCTCCAGTTCCGGGAGATGGTGAGTCGGAGGCGGGGACGGAGTCATTTGCGGAGGAGGCCGGGGACAGCTCGGGCTCGGGCTCCGACAGTGACAGCTCCGACGATGCTCCTGTGCTTTTGCCCAGGAAGAGGGCGAGGACTGATCCTCAGGCATGAGGCCTGCTGCTGATGATGATGATGATTTTGCTGCTTCTTTTCTTTATTTCTTTTCTTGTACTTTTCTCCTTTTTTGTAGATAGAGTACTTTGTACTGCCACCGGCAGATTTTGCTTTCTTCAAAAGTTGTACTTTGAAAGAGATTATATAAAACAAACTTTTTGCCTGAAAAGTGTTTTATTTACATATCTCATACTTCGCACTGCATTGCATCATATTACACCTTAATGTAAACGAAATTTGATTTGTTGTCTGAAAATGGAGCATTTGCACTGTAATAATCGGATAGCCAACCAACTAACAGCAAACAACTCATACAGACTGCTGCTCAAACTGAACACCGCCCACATTCCGCTAGGGATTAATCTGCATACAGCCCATAACCCAACATTCGGTCCATTCCGCACACGGCAAACTTTGAACAAGTAATCCAATCTAACAAGACGGATCTCAAAACTGAAATGGTTAAGGTTGAAACACACTCGGATGTCCCAAATTTTCTTTTCTTCTCTTGCTTCGCACGAATGTAGAGAATGGCACAGCATCCTGAGCACAAACGATTAATCTTTGGAAAAGGGATTTCACAACCGGGGTATCGAGCCTACAAGAACACAGCGAGAAGACTCAAACAGAGAAACAAAAGGCACACGACCTGAACACAACGAGACACACTCGGAAAAGACTCAAAGCCAAAATCGAGCCGACAAATCAAAAGACACGACACGCGGACATGTTTCAAAAGGAGGGTCTTGAATCTCGAGGAGCCAGTTCCTCCGGGTATTATCCCACCCTTTCTGATTTGTGATACTCACATCGCTCGGCCCTAAGCTCGGTTTTTCTCTCAAAACCCTTTCTCGCTTTTCTCTCTGCTTACACCTCTCTATTCTTTATTCTCTCATTTTTCATCCCTCCCCAGAGTGGTTGATAGGTAAGCGAGAGGTGGGTTCACGCCCAACACTGTTAGCCACGGCTATTTCTTCTGACGAATGGAGCGCCTTTCCGGCGAATATGTTGACGGGGGAAAGACAGGACCTGACTCAACTGTGCCCCTAGTTCGTCACTTTGACCATTCTTTGTTTTCTTCCCAAAACAGTTTTGATCAAAGATGAGAGTTGGATTAACACACTTATGCAATTTTTGATTTAAAAATCATGCGAATCAGGCTGTGAGCACTGAAAATTCCCTTCTGGGTCCAAACATGGTCCAATTTTGAAAAATGAAATAGTTTTCGAGAAAGTAGTCAACTTCAGTGAAAATTTTCAAAAACTATTTTTGCAAACAGTCAACGCTCAACGAGCGCGGAACTTACCCTCGAGATGCGCAACCTCGATCAGGCAATGGAAATTGCCCCTGGCTTAAAGGGGGATAAGGCAACGGAAAGTTGCCCCTGGTTTGGATGGTAACTCAGGGCAACTTACGGCACTTCATGGCAACGGAAAGTTGCCCCTTGTTTGGATGATGCCGCGGCATGCTGTAAGCCAGTCCTTGATGACGATCGGACCCTCGGGCGCGGAGGAGCGAGACGGATTTGAATCAATATATGGACACACACCTAGAAGGTGTTGGCGGTTGGATGCCAAGAGGAAGCCGTTCACGTAGTTCCGTTGCTGTAATTGAGACATTGGATTCAGAGGAAGCAAAAGTGATCAAAACCATGACATGGACTGAGACGCTATGGAAGCGTTGGGGGCTGGACTTCAGGGTGAAGTTGCCTACGTATCCCAAACATGGGAATCAAGCCTTACGTAGTTCGGGTTAAGGTACACTCGGGTATTTAACCTCTCCTTTTTATGCTCTAACTTTTGCCAAGGCGCCTGTTGCAGGTTTTCGACCTTGCGAGCTTTGTTCTTCTTTCTTTTCTTTTTTTTCTTTTCATTTTCATTTTCATTTTGTCTTTTCTTTTCTTTGCTATTTTTTTGTTCTTTTTCTTTTCTTTTGTTTCTTTTTGTATATATTTTTTTTCTTTTGTCTTTTCTTTTCTTTGCTCTAACTTTTGCCTGGGTCGCCCTTCCGGGTTTTCGGCCCAGCGAGCCTCTCAAAGGGTAAAAGTGTAGCAAGCCCATGCCCAATGGTTCTTTGAGATGGAAGCCCTCTGTATCCGGGAGAGCGGCTGTTGGGTTGATTTGCAGGAAAAGTCCATCACGGTTGCTTCTCGAGCTTTGCTTGGTGGGATCTGATCTCCTGATCTGCTTTGATGCCTCTTGCTCGAGGGCCGCTTCAAAATGGGCCACACAGGCGTTTCATGGCACTGAATGTTTTGAACAGGTTCCGGGCAACAGATAGATCGAGTCTTGAGGCTGAGAGCGATCCTGGGCTACACAATCTCAAGAGCGATTCCACACAAGTCTTCGCGAGACTGCACAAAATATTTTTTCCCTTTTTTGAAAGTTTTTACGAAAGCGACAAATCGCTCGTGCTGAAGATAGTGTGGAACCAGTCTAGATCAAGCCAGGGTCCTTCTCAGTACTCACGCTGACAGGCATGATTTCATTCATGAAAAGCTTAGCACGCGTTTCTTTCCCTCAAAACGATCAAAATTTTGCAAAATCCGAGGAATTACTTCCTCTTCGTTTTCGTCACCGCAGTGTTCAAAAGGGTTTTGAAAAACTTAGGTCATTACAACAATGCCCAGGGCACAAAAGGGCAGGCGGTATATGCTGTCATTCCATTCACACCCTCCGACGTAGTTGATTCGAATAGCAACAAGTACGGAACGCGATAGCCACGGCTGTTTCATTCAGATTTGTTGGCATAACTGGCTCCTCGGTAGAAACGAACTCAAAAAGCAAAAACTACTGTTTATAAGATAAAACGGTGTTTGAGGCAACAACCCCGAAATCACCATGGTACTCTATACAAGAGGGACTGACTCATTACAATTAGACAGACCCTTAAGCAAAAGGAATGTCTCAAAACAATGAGACAGGTTCAAGACAAAACAGAAGACTGACTCGACACCCAAGTCAGAATTTACCAAAACTAGCCTTGGCAAGTGCTCAAAAATGCGTGCCAAACGCTGCATCCAAAAATGTACCAGACACTGCCCACAGGCAATTCATCTGCTGATTATATACTCACGGTATCTGTGTCCTCCGTATCTGTGTCCTCGTACTCCAAGAACTCTGTAGTGATTGATTTGGCCGAGGTGGGCGGGAGGATAACCTTGTTATCAATCAAATCTTGTACCTCGTGACGGAGGCGGAAGCAGTTATCAGTAGCATGGCCTGACTGCTGGTGGTACGCACAGTACTGAGTGGCATCATGGCCTGCTGGAAGGGGTTTGGGGAGTGGCCTAGGATCGAGGGGTGTAAGATGCCCCTTTTTGGTCAAGATCAGGAGTGCCCTGGACAAAGGCATGTAAAGA
The DNA here is from genome assembly GCA_030407325.1 of Camellia japonica. Taxonomy (NCBI): domain Eukaryota; kingdom Viridiplantae; phylum Streptophyta; class Magnoliopsida; order Ericales; family Theaceae; genus Camellia; species Camellia japonica. The sequence goes on along the minus strand of JAPPVO010000031.1, from coordinate 57,257,094 downwards.
GGGTGGAAGGCCCTGCGCCCTCGGGGCAGGTACTTTGGAGCCTGAACACTCTTGCTAGATGCACTAGCGAACGGGTCAGCGGGTGCGGCTTTGGATTTCTGATTCTTTCTGAATGCAAGGCTGGAAACGGGAAGAACTGTTTTGGCATGACGGGGCCTATCCCGGTTCTCTGATTGACTGGAGCTGCCCTCAGGCGGGGTGGGGAAAGCATCCTCCACAGCTTTTGACATAACTGCAGATATCTGTTGCTTGTTCATCCCTCCGGCTTTCAAAGCCTCTACTGCCCACAGCAGTTGTTCAATGGGTCGGCATCTGCCTTCATCTTGTCTTTTCCTCTGGCCTCGGCCTGATTCAGATCTTGGTTTGATGCTTCGTTGCCATAGCTGGAGGCCATCTCCGGTTGGCTGAGTTCGATTACGATTCGTCCCAGTAGCGGGGGTTCCTGGGGTATGAAGCCTCCGACATATGGTGCGGCTGGCGGTGAAACTGACATCCCGTAGGCGAGATCCGTCACGGACCTTTGAAGATCACCTATCATCCCCATTAGTTCAAATGTAGTGGGCTCGCGAGCCTGATACAGCTGAGGGGCCCAAACCGGGTGCGCAGCCGGCGATCTGGGCGGATGCGGCATGTCAACGGTAGTCTCATCTTGTAGGGTGATCCCCTGATTCAATGCGGCCGTCATGACCACAAGCTCTTCTGGATTCTGCATCATGCTAAATTCTGCCTCAGCAAGAAAACACTAGCTATTCTAGCCCAACTCTCTGAATCTCTGAACTGAAACGGAAAACAAACGGTACTTCAGCCCCAGACAGATCAAACACGGGTGTAGCCAAACAACGGTACTATACTGCTGATCACTGTTCCCCAGATTCACTGTTCAAAACTGAACTGATACCCGCGGATATAACTGATTCCCCAAAAACTGATACTGGTGCCCTCGGGCCAAATATCAATATCAAAGATTGCAAACTGATATGTGCGTTCTCCCTGCAGAGATGCATTCTAAAAGCACATAGCAGATAAAAGAGAGCCAATACACCCCTATTGGGGTAGGGTTTCCCTGTCCTATTTTGTCAGGAGCTAGGGTTTCACTACGCACAGCGGTTTCAAACAACCTATATCGGGTAAGCAACCTGTCCTAGTTTGGAATGGTCACTATGGATTCCGAATATGCACTAGGTCGAATGGTCAAAAGAGGGTGCCCCGGTGAAACCGGGGTTTGTGTTCCCATACTGGCAGAGCCCGCAACCGGTCAGCCTTATGGTCATGCCTTGACAAGGCAAGCCTCCGGCAAACCGCTCAGGAATAGCAGATGGCCAACACGGTGTCCTAGGCGCACCAATGCACATGCAATGCAAAGAAACACATAAGTGTAGTCAAAACAGGATATCACGAGTTCGAGTCAAGCTCTCTAAACTCCCCAGCAGAGTCGCCAGAAACTGTACGCGCCGCGGGGGACCTCGCTACAGTTCGGACTTTGTGTGCGGTTCTAAATCTGAACCAAAGAGTCCAACTCGGCAAATCGTTTTGAAGAAAAACAGATTTTTGAAAAAAGTAGTGCCAAACATGGACTGCTTTGCCAGATTACAGAGTCGCCACCTAAATATTTTTAATGGGAATTTAGGAAACCCTGACTCGGTGCCGAAGGCCACATGTCCGTCATCACCAAAGTGACTTGGCTCGGGAGCTTGGGTACGATCGGGGAAGGTCAGCTATGAGCACCCCCTTTCGCCCGGTCCGAAGACCGGCCTCTACTAACCGTGATATCCGATTTTGAAAACATTACATGCTCTTTCCAATTATTAACCTAGAATTACTATGTTATGCGCACAGCACAAAAGTATAGACTAGATTGCCTAATTTGGAAATAACATTGCATATCCGTTTTGTCTCGAAAAACGTGTTGGTTTTTGCTACTCGCAAGTAGGCTAAAATACGGATTTCAATGAGTTGTTCCAACTCACGCAATCCAACCTCCACCCACAGGCATTCAAACAGTTTATCACATAAGCATTTAGCCGCATGGCAATCTATGTCATGGCAAACATTCACACGCATGCGAAGTGCTAAAGCATAAAAACTTACATCGTACTCCGTGCCAAAACAATAACCCGGTTAGCAAACATGCATGACCTAGTTCATGTTAAGTGGCTAATGCATCGCATAGGATGTAATCTAGACAGGCTCGGCTATCCTAAGCATGGCACATGAAATGCAACTATCACGTATTCAATTTGGAATTGAAATACAATGCAGTTTGCATGATGTGCCGAGCCCGATGCATGTAAACAAATGCATGAATGCACGCATGCATTGCATAAGGTATGCTAAATGTGCCCTAATCTACCATTAAGCAGGTAAAAAAGGGATAGAAAGAAATGGGGTTGGAAGACATACACCCACTCACACACACTTATTACATTGCCCTCGCTCGGAGGGACCAAAATAATAATACAAATTAATTAACTACGCAAGCTAATTAAATATTACAAATTAACTAAATTAACAAATAATTAATCTAATTAAAGCAGTAAATGCCTCGGGAGAGGGCCGGATGGCGCGCGCCCGGGATTCGCTCAGAATCGCACTGTCATGCAAGTGTGCCTCTGTTTTCCCTGCTATCCTCCTCTGAAAATTACCAAAATCCCAGGAGTGCCTCTCAGGGTACTGGGGAGTACCACCGGCTGGGGTATAACACCACCGGCTGAGGGATGTGGTCACCGGCACTGAGTGAAGCCATCGGCTGCCAATTCACTGCCGGTCGGCACTAAACAGTGCCGGTCGGCACAAAATGCCTGCAAAACCTGCAACTCACAGCAGCAGAGGGCAACAAAATGCATGGCAATGTGATTCAAAGCATGTATGCACCAAACACAATCCTTATCATATTTTGACTCAAAGGGGATGTGCCTCGGTTCTCGGACCACCAATCACGCATTTCCATGCATGATGGCCCAAAGAACCGAGAGTGCAATTTTAATTTCAAATGCATGCAATGCAATCAAGCAAACAAGGGTGCCAAACCTCTATCATACTTCACTTCAAGAGGCCTAACATGCATGCGAATGTGATGCAACCCTAAGCATGTTATCTATCATGCAAAGTGAACAATGTGATGCACTTATGCAAGGCATACAAGCAAACATGCAAACCAATGGGGGATGGACTTATACATGAATTAGGCAACTCTAAAAGGCCCAAAAATCAGTAGCCAAAGTGCTAGAATGGGGGACTAAACACACACACACAAATGCACATGTTGAGGTTCCAAACCCAAGGCATAAATAAGCAACATTCAAGCACACTTAAAGAGGCCAAACATGGGCTAAAAGCATGCATGGAAAGCTCTGAAATTTATGTCAAACATGATGCCAAATCATGCAATAAAGCATGCCAAACAAGGCATGCAAATGGTCTAGGCTTAATACAAGTCAATGGGGCATTGAACCACACCTATGCAAGGCAATTATGGCATGCATTAATCAACCCAAAACAGACTTTTAGCATGTCAAAGTAGGCCCAAAGGGCCACTTAGATGGCATCTAAGAGGCATGAAATCTAAGGCATGCAACAAGGCCTAAACATGGGGCATGCAACACAAGCTTAAAAGTCACAAAGAAGCATGCAATGTAAACATACAAGCACCTCTAGGGGACTGAAATAGCACATGAAATGGTTCCAAACCATCAAAAACTATGCAAGTAAAGCATGCTACACATTCATGCTCTTAAGGCCAACAAGCCAAATGCAAAGGGGCTATATTAAACATGCTAAGATTGACCAAAATACTTATGGACAGACCTAAAACATGGAAAATAAGCACATATTCTTCACAAACACAAGCCTAAAACATGCTAGAAATGAAGGCACAACCTAGGCATGTTAAGGCATAAAGGGCATTACAAGGCAACTATACTAAGCATGCATAGGAGACCAAAACCAACTTGAAATCATGTTATGACATGGCAATATAAGCATGGAAAACAAGTCAAACATGCTCAACACACACTCAAGCATGAAGCTCCATAAGGAAGCAAAATTTGCCCTTTTCAAGGACATCAAGGAGAGGGGGTGGCCCTCTCCTTCTAGGACTTAAGGCACCATCTCACCACTGAAATCCCTCAAGATTTCAGTGGTGGAAAGGTCCAAGCACCAAGTCCGGATCTCTCCAAAATAGCACAAAAATGGCCTTTTCAAGGCCTAAGGTGGTCAAACCTACCCAAATCACCTAGCACCCTTAATATACAACAAAGAGGGTTAAAAAACAGAACTTTTATGTGTTATAACCTAAGCACAAAAACTGTGTTAAACTAGGCAAAAATGGAGTGCAAAAATGGGGTAAATAAAGTAAGTTTCTTACCCTTGAAGCTTTTCTTCACAAGGTTGTTGTGGTTCCTTGAGCTCCAAACCAGTCAAGAACACTAAAAAAGTCCTTAGAACCTCAGTTGCAAGGAGAAGGTGAGACACTAGGTGTTTGTGTGCAATAGTAAGGCACAAAACACCTAGACACACAAAGAAAGATAGAGATAGAAGGTGTATGCAACTCAAACCCTAGAAAAACCAGAGCTTCTCTCTCTCTTTTCTCTTTAACTCTCCAAAAATTTTCTAACCCTTGAGCCAAGAGAAGAGCCTTTTTCTTATAGGCATGAAAACTTACAAGTTAAGGCATCAAAAGGGCTCATCCCTCCATACACGTGTATGGAGGGGAAACAAACACCAGAAAGCTGTCTGAAAATATCTCCAAAAACAGCTGTAAAGTGGTCGGCAGGGCAAAATGGTCATTTTGCCAAAAGAGTGCCGACCGGCACAAAATAGTGCCGACCGGCACAATATAGTGCCGGTGGCAACACCAAACAGCCGGTGGCCTCTAGCCACTGCCGGTGGTGTGTGGGAATGCCTCACAAAGAATTCCCTGCCTTCCCAAGGCAAAACACAAGTGTTTGGTGCAAAACCAAACACAAACGGTCGAGTTCGGAGGTCCCGAGGCAAGGCGCGCGCAGCCGAGAACTCCGGGAACTCCAAACGAACACGAACATGGATAATCACCGAGTGTTCAAGCGGTGACGTCCAAGTCTTGAGGACGGTCAAAAATGGGGTGTCTACAGATAGTCGACTTTGAATAAAGATAAGCCAATCAACATGGATGAGACCAGCAGGTTGAAAATGGTCGGGGTTGAACTTCAGGATGAAGTTGCCTACGTATCCCAAAGATGGGAATCAGGCCTTACGTAGTTCCGGGGTTAAGGTACACTCGTGTATTAACACTCTCCTTTTGCGCTCTAACTTTTGCCAAGGCCGCCTTTTCGGGTTTTCAACTTTGTGAGCTCCATTATTCTTTTCTTTTCTTTTTCTTTGTTTTTCTTTTCTTTTTCTTCTCTTTTTTTCATTTTTTCAGTTTTGTTCTTTTTTCTTGTTTTTTTTTCTTTTTTTTTTTGCTCTTTTGCCTGGGTCGCCCTTCCGGGTTTTCGGCCCAGCGAGCCTCTCAAGGACAGAAAAGTTTAACTTGTCTATGTTGATTGGCCGTAGGTTCTCCAAGCCATTTGGATCCACGAGAATGACTGCTATCTCTGACTAAATAGTCTTGATAATGTAAGAGCCCATCCTATTGGGTTTGAATTTGCCCCTAATGTCGTGGATAGGAACTCGATTAGCCTTTCAGCAATAAATTTTCTTCTCTTAGATTCTAGGATTTGGTTTTCTTGTCAATCTCCATTGGCTTGAGAAATGACCCAGTTTTGAATCTTTGAGCATATTTGACCTTTTTTTGCCCTTAGTTCAAGAGTTGCTTCTAATCCAGCTATCCAAGCTTCCTTGGATGACATACGGCCTTATTGCCCCTAATTCAAGGGCTGCTTCAAATCTGGCCATGCAAGCCTCCTTTGATGACACACGATCTTATTGCCCATAGTTCACGGGTTGCTTCAAATCCGGCCATGCAAGCCTCACATTGTGGTTGATTGTTGAACATTCTGAATCAAGGTTCAAGGTTTGATAACAAAAGGGTCGAGTCTTGAGGCTGAGAGTGATCCTACGCTGTACAATCTTAAGATCAATTCCAGGCATGTCTTTGTAGGACCACGCAAAACATTTTTTGAAATCTTTTAATAAAGCGACTAGTCGCTCGTGCTCTTCTGAAGAAAATGTAGAACCAATCTGGATCAGGCCAAGATCCTTCTCAGTACTCACATTAACAAACATGATCTCATTCATTAAGGGCTTAGCACGCCTCTCTTCCTCTCAATTGATCAAACTTTTACAAATCTCGAGGAATTCCTTCCTCTTTGTTTTCACCACAGTTTTGGAAACAGTTTTGAAAAACTTTGGTCAATGTAATGATTTAAAGGCATAGAAAAAGTAGGTGAAAATTACTGTCGTTTTATTCAGATCTTCTGGCACAACTGGCTCAATGGCAGAAACAGATGCAAAAGAAAAAGTGTAAAAGACAAACACAAATAAGAAAGTGATGTCCGAGTTAACACCCCCGAAATCACAAACCTCAATACAAAAAGACTGACTCAATACCTAAGGCTAAAAATAAAATAAACAACATTTGCAAATTGCTCAAAATAGTGCGTGCTATCTGCCATATCTGGAGTAAAATGAGCGCTATCAGTAGGTGGTTCATCCCCAATCACATAGTCACATTATCCCCCAAGTTCATCGATCCAACGCCAATAGACTTTGTAGGACCGGGTACAGCAATGACCTCGTTGTCAATCAGATCTTGCATTTCATGGCAAAGATGAAAACAACCATTAGTGTCATGGTCGGTTTGTCGATGGAAGGCACAGTACTTGGCAGCATTATACCTAGATGGAAGGAGATCAGGGAGAGGTCGAAGGTCAAGGGGTTTGAGATAGCCTTGATCTATGAGGATTTGGAGAGCTTTGGACAAGGTCATGTAAAGGGGATTGAAGGTACGGTTACTAGTCCTGACATGATTGACAAAGGGGTTGGCAGGTGCTGACTGGGTTTGATGATCTTTTTCGAGTGTAGGATTGAAGCTGAAAGGAATGTTTCTGGTACGGCAGCCCTTTTCATGGTTTATCCCTGGATTCAAAATGCTCCCAACCTGAGCAACAAAAGTGTCATCCACAGTTTTTGCAACAACTGCAAGTATTTGCTGCTTGTTCAACCCTTTTCCCTTCAAAGCCTCAATAGCCCACTGAAGTTGTGCATAGGGATCAATACTTGTTCCGGCCTTGCTCTTGTCACTTGCTTCTGCTTAGCCAAGAGATTCGGTGGCTATATCAAAGAGAGACCCATTTGTTATTGATTTGTCATCACCCAGACTTGAGATAGTTTCGGGTTTGCCCTTTTCATCTGCAGCTCACCCTAGGATTGAAGAGATTTTTGACGGGATCGAAACCCCAAATGTTAAATCCAGCACCGTTCCTTGAAGGTTTTCAATCATTCCTAACATCTCACCAATAGTGGGTTCGGCCTTTTGGCACTCTTTAGCGTACTTAAGCTGGATTGGGTGCATCCATCATGCACAAATCAGTACTTTCTGGCATGAACACCTCAGGCTTGGGTAAATGGGCCAAAGTGATGTATATGCTGGGGTTGAAGGTAGGAAGTAATGTATGGATGAGGTTAAGATAAGGAGGAGATACTTGGTCATGGATGGGAAGTGGGTTAGTGGTAACATTGGGGTCTTGAGGTGGAGCTATCATTTGGTTGTCGATGAGATTCCGAACCTCATAACGAAGGCGGTAGCAACGATCAATGCCATGACCGCGCTGCTGATGATACACGCAGTATTTGGTGGGGTTATGTCTTAGTGGAAGAGGATTTGGGAGGGGTCGGGGTTCTGGGAGCTCTAGGCACCCTTTTCTAGCAGCATTGTTAAAGCTTAAGGGAGACTCATGAAAAAGGGATGAAAATTTCGGGCTTGGGGCCGAGTTGAAGTGGTTGGTTTTTGGCTATTGATGAGAGTGGTGACAGTGTTTACTTCTGAACATTTCACATCTGTGCTACCATTGGTAGTAGCATTGGAACTGCGAACAAAATTCTTCCTCATAAGCTCATTACCTTCCATAATAAGCCCTTGTCTGATGGCCTCCTTGATTTGAACCCTAATTTCATGGAGGCCCTTAAAGTTGAATATCATTTTCTACAATATCTCAGCTTGCCTAGCTATATCTTGCTGCAGCGAACCTATTAATTACTGAACACGGATCAGTAAATCCTCTAGATTTGTCAGACGCTGAGCCATGATAGGGGTAGATGGTCGTGCTCTGAACAGAGGTGATCTAGCTGGTAAATGTCGGAACAGTGGAACCGGTGAGCCCTGTCTGGCCCTTCTTTGCCTTGCCACCGGCGAAGGAAACACTGGTTGCCCTTGAACTAAATTTCCATCCTGACGAAGTCTATCGACACGAGTCCAGAGTACCTAGGGGATATCAGAGACTTTTGAAGCTATGGTTCCAATACTGCCTAGCAAAAGAGAAGACAGACAGCACCTGAACCCAATTTCACTAGAATAGATATGGTCACAACTGAATAAATGTACTCCCCGCTGCATTCTGCCCCAAAATGGATACCAACCTTACAACTGATATGCACATTCGTGTACAGTTTCACTGTAAAGCACATACCAATTAAAGAGAGCCAAAACATCCCTATGAGGGGGTAGGGTTACCCTATCCTAGTTTCGTCAGGAACTAGGGTTCGCTATTCAAACAAAGTGGTTTCATGCAATCCTATATTTGGGTAAGCATCCTGTCCTAGTTTGGAACAATCTCTATGGGTCTCGATATGCAACTAAGCCAAATGGTCAAAAAGGGTACCTTAGCAAGACTACCTAATATACCTCTCACACCTAACACTGAGAAGTGAAAGGAGGATCAAACAGTACATCGGTAGTCTAGATCCAAGGGTTGTGTTCCCATCGTGGTAGAGCCCGTGGCCGATCAGCCTTTCAGCAAGCTTTTCAAGCAAGCCTCCGGCAAACCATCTAGGAATAGCAGATGGCAAAAACAGTGACTTAAGCGCACCAATGCAAATGCAATGCAAAGAACATATAAGTGTAGATAAAATTTCATATCATGAATTTCAAGTCAAGTTCTCTAAGTCCCCAGCAAAGTCACCAGAAACTATAGCTCGGCTTTTTTGCGCCCCCTTTCAGAAGTTTGAAAGAAGCCCTACAGTTCGGACTCCCACGGTTCTGAATCTACTCTCACAAGTGCAATGTGAAATTTATAAACACCAAAGAGTCCAAATCTGGCAAATCTTTTGAAAATTGATTTTGAATCAAATTGCCAAAAATGGACTGCTTTGCTAGATACAAAGTCGCCACCTAAATATTTTATTTTGAAAAAATTTAGGAAACCCATGACTCGTGCTAAAGGCCACGTGTCCGTCATCACCAAGATTGTCTCAGCTCAGGAACTTAGGTACGAGAGGGGAAGGTCATGAATTGAGCACCGCCGCTCGCCCAATCAAAGATCGGCCTCTACTAATCATGATATGATTTTTATCAACATCATATGCTCTTATTCCAGTTTATTTGGCTAGTATTACTATGTGATGCGCACTCACACAAGTATAGACTAAATCGCAAGAATTGGAACACTTGATTCATGTTTGTTTCGAAAATTGTTTCGAATATGTACCACTTGAAAAAGTGATCGCATATGAACATTACTCAAATTATTCCAATTCAAGCAATAAACCTTCATCCACAAGCATTCAAGCAGTTTATCAATTAAGCATTTAGCCTCATGGCAAGCATGCTGGACATGACAAGAATGACAATCACACTCATGCAATTATTCTAAAGCGATTAAAGGCTCACCTAGTACTCCAAGCCAAAAGAGAAATAAGTTAGAAAAATGCATGATTCCTAACTATGATATATGACTAATGAAACACATACAAAGAATGCAATTAATAGGCTCGGCTACTTAACATGTGAATCGGTTAAACAGCATGCGGTCTAAGCACGTATTCAAAGAATGTATTTTAAACTAACAATGCAGTTAGAATGATGAACCGAGTCTCGGTGCATGCAATACAAATGGATGCAAACATAAAGTGCTAAACAAAATATGATGTCCCTAAAACTAACCATCGTAAGCTAGTAAATAAAAGGGAGAAAGACGTGGGTTGGAAGACATACACATTATTACATTACGCTCTCACGAAGGAGAATCCGAATGAATAAACTAAGCTAACTAGCAACTAATTAAGCTAAAGCTAATTAAGCTAACTATTACAAAACAAAATGAATAACTAGCTAAACTACTTAACTAATTATTACAACGCTTGAATTAACTAACTAGTTAACTAACTAATTAAATAATTGCAGTACAAGTGTAATTAAAATAAGTAATTAAACTAAGAAACTAACTACTTTGCCTCAGGAAACGAGGGATGTGCATGCGCATGCTCGGATTTCACCCGAAAAGACCATTGTTTTGCTGTCGACTGCCTCTGTTTGCACAGTTGAACATTTCCAGAACAACTTTGCTCCATCTTACAAACACTCTGCTGAAATTTGCATAAGTGGCCAGCCGACCAAAGATGAAGGTTGCTGGCCACCAGCCGGCCTGGAGGTGGTCTGCCGGCCACCTGTCGGCCACTGATGCCTAGGTTCATCTTGCTACAATAAAGGATGAACAGAGCATATACAGGGTATTTTCAAGGATTGTCTGCACAACTCACCCCTCATTTTCATGAGGAAATCCAAGGAGTGGTGAACCTAAGCCACAAACCACCAATTCAAGCAATTTCATTGCATGATGGCTTGTGAACCCAAGAGTGCAAGTTCAATAAATGCAAGAAAAAAAGACACAAACCTCGTCCCTTTCATGAAAGATCAAGGGAAGTGGTTGACCTTGGAGACTTGGATCATTTCATCACTAACAAGTATGAAATGGTCTAAGTTTCATGTGTTCAATTAACGTCCAATTGAACACACCAAGACACAATCAAATTCTTATCTTTGCACAATTTTAGTTTCAACTTTTAGTTCTCCTTTAATTACCCTTAAATTCTTTAACCAATTAAGTCCATTGGTGAGTTGAGTCCACTAAAAGAGAAGGAAGTGTCAAACAAGCGATAGTTTAAGGCAAGAGAGAGGTGTCATGCCATTGATAATGAACCCCCAAAAGAGGATTAAACCATTAAGCATGGATCTCAATCTTAAGCTTAAACAATCCCAAGGTTGAAACAACCCTCAAAGCAAACAAAGAGTGAAGAAATGAGAGAGGTTGTAGAGATTATGCTTGTTGAAATTAAGTGAGAAAAACACTAAAACAAGGCAATCAACTCAAATAAGCAGTGTCTAAAGACCTAAAACACCAAGCTTGTGAGGACACTTACACTAGAACCATGCAAAACAAGACTCAAATGACTTAACCAACCCAAAACAAAGTTAAAATAGTCCAAATCAGAGGTTAAAACATGTTGGAATTAAGCTATAAATGGCTAGAAAATTAAGCTTACACTTAGCATAAACTAGGCTAGTAAACAAGACACAGAGAGGGGAGGCTAACCCCTCCAAATTTGGACTTTAAGTGATTTTGGCCACTGAAAATGCTCAGAAAATCAGTGTTTAAAAGCTCAAAAACAAGTAGTAGAAGGGTGGGAAACGCAAGGGCAAAGGCCTCAAAGCAAGGTACAAAGAAGGGCTATCGACTCGTCAACTTTAATGGCCTTAAACCTAAGCTTTAGCCCAAAAAACACAAAGTTTTAATAGCCCAAAAATAGTGGAAAAACAGTATAAATAATAGTAGAGAAAGCAAGCAAAGAGGCAAAGCCTTTTACCTTTTGAAGAGAAGAGTAATTCCAAGCAACAAAACCAAGTACACCCTTTAAAGCTCAAACCAAGCTCAAGAACACCTCAGTTCAAAGATGAGAAGATTTGGTTAAGGGTGTATAAGCAAAGGTTAAGGAATTGGAGGCTAAAGTATAGAGAAATGCTAGAGAGAGAGGGAATTGTAGAGAGAGGAAAATTTTTGAGTTCAAAATTTTGTAACCCCAAAACAAGAGAGAGGGGTCCCCTATATACAGAAAACATGAATTCCCTCAAGCAGATCCAGCCCTACACGTGGGGATAGATGCATGCATCTGTGCAAACAGCTGGCATAAAATATCTGCAAAACACATTGGTGGCCTGCAAGCCACATCAATGGCTGGCACCAGGTCGGCAAGCAAAAAGTGATGGCCAGCAAGTCTCTAGCAGTGGCCGGCAGGTCACTAGAGGTTGCAGACTAAAAAAAGATAGGCTTGGTCCAAAACTGGGTTTGAAAGCCTATCAGGGTTTGCGAGGCTCAAAGTTGTGGCATTTTGCTGAGGACTTCAAGCACTTGGCGAGCAAACAAACTCATCATCGGATGTGCATACGAGGATGTCCAAGTCGTAAAGGCCGTTAAAAATGGGGTGTCTACACCGCTGTCATGATTTCTGCCACAGGAAAAAGTATCGGTTCAAACAAAAATGTGTTGTTGTGTATAATAATAATAATAATAATAATAATAATAATAATAATAATAATAATAATAAGAGAGAGAGAGAGAGAGAGAGAGAGAGAGAGGAAATCTGGGGAAAAAAATGAAGAGGAAGGGGGTCGCAGTCGTCGAAGGTTGTGGAAGGGTGGTCACCGTTGAAGGATGTGCTGGAGGTCGCCAGAGAAGTGAGACTACCGATGGTAAAAATTGCAGAAATAAAGTTGGAGGTCAAACAGATGAGGGGTATAGTTGATATTAAGGCTGGAGTTCAAAAGAAAATGGAGGAGATTCATTTTGCTAGGGTAGGGCTTCAAAGAAATAGGAGGGCCAAAGTAAAGAGGTATATGCTCATAATATATGCCCATAAGTATTATAAATAAGTAAAATATCCTACCTAATTAAGATTTCATTTCAAAAAAATCTTAAATTTCTATTTGTCTTTAAAAAATATTTTATTTCTTTATTTGTTTAAATTAATGCCAAAGTCTGATTTCTCAGCCTTGCTCAATAACATTATACGAGTATTAGATATGCTAACCAAAGTAGAATTAGATAATTTAAATAATATCATTTCACTATAAATAATAATAGAACAAAAATAATATATTAATGAAATTATTAAAAGAATTATAGAAAAGCTTAAAGATAATCAATTATAAATTATAAAAAAAATCTGGCATATGGAGAAGTGGTTCGGAAATACTCTTTGGATCCAGTAAGACGCTCGTGATCCTCAGCTAGTCACCTGAAAAGGAATGAACACTCCAGTCGGGGGTGCCGGAATTAGCACTCTGACGGATAAGTCAGTGTATACTCTCTTGGTTGCTTATATCTCATGTTAAACTTATTTTTTTCTCACATACCTTTCTCTAACTGATGATCCTCTATTTATATTCTTCCCCTTGGGCCTTAGGGTCGGGCCTACCCTTAATCCATTGCATGTATATTTATTCGGCTCTGCGATTGACTAGGATCAATGCCGAATACAAGTTACGTCCCTAACTGATCTCATACCTGTATCCGGCCTTGTTGCCCTCGAATATTCGGCTCCCACAATTGCCCCCTAAACACCCCACTAACACCAGTTAGTCGGCGTGTTTGGTTTCGAACTTGGAAAGTCAAAAATTCGGCGGTTAACCTCATTCCAATGTGTGTCAGAACGCATACGTTTTTTGGTCATCATTACAATTTCCCGCCCCTTCATACGCTTCCTCTATTTAATGTGATTTAAAACTTTATCTCTTCAAATGTATGTTTTGAATACTCAAAAGTTTCTGGTTCGCCTTCTAGTGCAACTCCTTCACTTCACGATTTCTGCAACTTCCTCCTATTTCTCATTTTCCCTTCTTCTTCTTATAAGTTTTCTTCTCCTTCACTTCTAATCTCGTTTCCTTGTTTGCTTTTAGTTTTTCATAATCCTTAGGCTGGCTAGGATGGCAAAACATTTGAAAAAGCTCCTTTTTGCGGATCGAATTTCCGGCTTTTGACGCCATTATTCCATCCCCGATGACGTCCATCTATCACTCTTGGCAGACAGCACCACTGATATGGAGAGAGCTGATAAGAGTGCAATCGTCTTTCCTCTCCTATCGATTACTGAGGGCAGAGTCTGTTTTCCCCTTCACCTATTTTTAAAGGTCGTCCTTCGACACTGGGGTTTAATTCCTTTCCAGCCTAACGTGAATTTTTTTCCGCATCATAATAGGGATTATAGAGTTGAACCGACGTCTTAGGATTAACCTAGGTATACTTGCAATTTGGCATTGTTATGCCTTAGCCAAGTCTACTGGCCAGCTGGGACACTATTTTCTTAGGGCCAAGGATACCGATCATCGCTTAGTGACTATGCTTGCCAACTCTAGCAAGCGTGTTGATGACATGATAGTCATTGTCCGAGGCAACTGGGAATTCGGCGAGGGTGAAGATCGTCTAGATCCCGTGCCAAGGCGAAAAGGCGAACCAGGTGGCCGTATAGCTCATTTTTGTTTCTTTTATTACCATATATGTATTCAGCTCTCCATCTATGTCCTTACCATTTTGTTTATACAGGTAACGATTTGCAGAAAGTGTTGGTTTCAGCCGACGACGCTGTACTTGCGAAAATTAAAATTGCACTACAGTTCGTCGGCCATCCAAACCTTTAGAAACAAGGGAGGGCGGCCCACATTCTCTTGCGGTACGAGCCGACTTACGCAACATTTTCGGCGGTAGACCACATTCCAATCCCGAGAGGTGAAGATCATCTTACAGCCCTTATCTTCCCCAGCTTCAAAAACTTAAGACAGATTGGTTAAGAAGCCTCTGATTCGGAACACGTGGAAGAACAAGCGGTCGAACCGGTCGCCAAGGACCCAAACTAGTTGGCAGCTGAGGTAGACGAAGCTCTTAATTCGGCCTTTGAGGTAGCCTAACTCAATTCGTCCGACCCTTCATCCACATCAGGCCGAGGGGATGTCTCCTTCGAAGACATTTTTACAAACTTGGAAGACCTTCACGGCGCTTATCCTGAGGATATGGCTGGGGAATCGCTCACGCAACTTGTCCGAAGGAAAAATGCTGAAAGGATGGCCGCCAGGAGGAGAGCCGAGGAAAGTCCACCCGCCACGATCGTTGAGTCTTCTTCGCCTGTTATTGCGAAAGAAACAGCTCATACCGAAACCGCTGAGATGGTGCAGGTAGAACGGGCGGATGAGGCTGAGCAAAGGGGGGAAAAGCGCCCCGTTGAGCAAGAAGTCGTGTGCGATGAGGACCAAAGTGACAAACGGCCACGCATTGAGGAATCGGACTTGGTTGTTCCATTCACTGTTCAACCAAGGATAAGGAATATGCCGATTGCCTCTGATGCGTTGGCTTTGAAGGACCCGGCTGTGGCCTTAAGTATGGCCTCCTCAATATCCCTGCCGGTTGACAAAGCCACATTTCGCACGAAGCCAGATCTAATGCTAATTGCTTTGGCCGCTCAGTCGGCCTTATTGGTACATTACTTGCCTTATCTGCAGTCTTCCGTCTAAATATATATATATATATATATATTTCTTATTATTTGTTTGTTGTAACTCTATTTCCTTGTTTTGTAGACGGTGGGCAGGATAGCTGAGATCGGCCGCCGTCAATATGACGTGATAGAATAGATTGGCTTCTTGAAAGTTGAAATTGACAATGAAAAGAACAAGGTTGTGGTAGCCTCTCAGAGAGCCGATTATGAGGCAGCGCAAGCGGCGGAGGAATGAGCGAGAGCCGACTCTGAGGCCGAGCGAGCGAGGAATTCCGACCAATTGAGGCTTGCTGCCGAGGAGAGGGCAAAGGCGAGCGAAGATGCGCTCCAGTTAGCCAAGGAGGTGATCACCAAGCTGGAAGCCGACTTGGAAGAATCGAAGAAGGCAAAGGAAATAGCCGACTCCAAGATTTCCAAAGCGTTCCAAGCTGGAAAGGATGCCGCCTTGGAAAACTGCGTGGAAGAAGTGCTGAAGTTCGAGAATTGGGGCTTTAAACACGGCTGGGTCAAAGCCCTCACTGCTGCGAATATGACATTGGCGCAGCCGATTCCATACGAGCTGGTGGACGTTGAGCCACTGGCGTCTGATGCTGAAGATTGATTAAGGAATATTTTGGTTTTTGGTAGGCATCTTAGATGCATAGTTTTCGTAGGTTTTTGTTAGTAGATTTTCATTTCTTTAAATGTAAGCTAATTTTTATGTGTAAAATGACTGCTATTAGTGCTTAATTTATTAATGAAAATTTTCTATGCTTTCCATTTTATTACATATACTGTTTGTCTTTAATTTGTTAATGACAATTCCTTATACTTTACTATTTGCTACATGAGTAAATTAAACATCCGATAAATTAACCGAATTAATTAAACATGCTCACTTTGCAATTTGCTAAATAACTAAGAGAATCGGGAGTTAATTTGGAAAGGTGCATGAATATTCGAGACGAGTCAAACGGCTCAAGGCCTCAGCAGTTAACAGTTTACATTGCTGATCTGCCTTTGGCCCAGCTGATGAATGAACTAGAACGCCGAATAAAATTAACTCATAGAGCGGCTGGGGCACTTAAAATGATCGGCATCAGGCTTGGACATTTTACCGATTAGATTGATGAATCTGCCCTTGCCTCAGCTTCTGCATGAACTGGAATGCCGAATAAAATTAACTCATGGAGCGGCTAGGGCACTTAAAATGATCGGCATCAGGCCTGGACATTTAGCTGATTAGATTGATGAATCTGACCTTGCCCCAGCTGCTGCATGAACTGGAACGCTGAATAAAATTAACTCATGGTGCGGCTGGGGCACTTAAAATGATCGGCATCAGGCTTGGACATTTAGCCAATTAGATTGATGAATCTGCCCTTGCCCCAGCTGCTGCATGAACTGGAACGCCGAATAAAATTAACTCATGGAGCGGTTGGGGCACTTAAAATGATCGACATCAGGCCTGGACATTTAGCTGATTAGATTGATGAATCTGCCCTTGCCCCAGCTGCTGCATGAACCGGAACGCCGAATAAAATTAACTCATGGAGCGGCTGGGGCACTTAAAATGATCAGCATCAGGCCTGGACATTTAGCCGATTAGATTGATGAATCTGCCCTTGCCCCAGGTGCTGCATGAATTGGAACGCCGAATAAAATTAACACATGGAGCGGCTGGGGCACTTAAAATGATCGGCATCAGGCCCGGACAGTTTGCCGATTAGATTGACGAATTTGCCATTGCTCCAGCTTCTGCATGAACTGGAACGCCGAATAAAACTAACTCATGGAGCGGCTGAGGCGCATGAGAGGATCGGCACCAGGTTTTGAAATTTAGCATTGATGAGATTGCCTCGAGTGATGCACCTGTAAGGTATAAATGGGGGGGTGGTGGGTGCGCTGAAGGGCCATTGGTGCATTAAGAGTCAATAATTTAAGGGAGTATTTGTAGATGGCAAGAAGAGTATTTTTCAACAGTAGAGGAGAAGGGAGACAAACGCAGAATTGGACGCAGAGATGAATCGAGGTGGCGAGCCTGCGCGCGCGGGGAGCAAGACGTCGAGGGAACGTGAAAAACGTCAGTCCTCGCATCGACGAAGTAGGTCACCCAGAAGGGAGAGACAGCAACGGGGCAGCTCCCCTCACCCACGCTCGAGGGGAGAGGCCAGTGCGACACCGCATCCGCTATGTTTTGCGGTTTTTGTAGGGAACAAACCGATGACGGAAGCAGATTCAATCGTGCATGACCCAAATGTGGCAGTCAAGTTTGCTCGACAAATTTTTCCACCAGAAGTCCAGCAGTCGATGGTTGATCAACCCGACTTTGAAGTGTTTCGAGAGGGCATCCATGGAGTGGTAAAGGGACTGTATACCGCCTATCAGATCGGCATGCGTCTTCATGCCACGCAGTGGGAGATAGAGCAGAAGGATGAACGCATTCGAAGCTTAGAGGCGTGCGCAGAAAAGGCCAAGCGCGAACTAAGGTCAAAACTGCCGAGACACAATCGGCCGAGAAAGGTAACCTGATTGTGGACGAAATGGTGACCCAACGGCTTATAAGTAATGCGATTGTCAATCGTGATACGGCTAGCATGTTTGCCATAGAGGCCGCAAAGACCAGGTCTTACGAATAAGGATTTCACGAGGGCCGGAAAGTTGGGATACAGAAGACGAAGGAAAAGCTCGTCGAGGAGGTCTGCTGATGCGAGAACCGTGGATTCAAGCACAGGTGGATCAAGGCTCTTCAGACCGTAGAGGCTCTCCGGGTAGCAGGCGAAGATTTGATGTCGCCATTATACCAGAGTCACCATTTTCCTTTTGCAGCTTTCGAAGTCAAGAAGAGCGATAACGAGGGGGACGCCGAATAGAACTGAGCATTACTGTACCACTCTAATGTAGATTTGGGAGCGATTTATGTATTATCAGTTAATTCAATGAAACATTATTTTGAATATTTGCACGTTTCAATTGATGTTTATAAATTCAGTTATGTTCATCTTCCACTTTTTGTCAATTGGGCTTATGTTTGTTAATCATAATATTCATGAAAGGCGCGCCGAATTTAGAGGTTTTGAACTTTTGGCCAATCGTGAAGGGCGCTCCGAATCCGGGTGCTTGCCCGGCCCACACGTGTCTTGCACAGATGGGGCTCCGAATTCGGAGCCTTTTAACTTAGCCAATCGTGAATTCCACGAAGGGCGCTCTGAATTCGGAGACTTTTAAATTCGGCCAATCGTGAAATCCACGAACGACGCTCCGAATTCGGAGTCTTATTCGGCCCAAAAGTGATATTCACTAATGATGCTCCGAATTTGCAGACTTTTAACATGGCCAATCGTGAGATCCACGAAGGGCGCTCCGAATTCGGAGGCTTTTAACTTGGCCAATTGTCAAATCCACGATGGGTGCTCCGAATCCGGAGTCTTATTCGGCCCAAACGTGTCATGCACGGATGGGGCTCCAAATCCGAAGGCTTTTAACTTGGCCAATCGTGATATCCACGAAGGGCACTCTGAATCCGGAGTCTTATTCGGCCCAATCGTGACATTCACAGATGGGGCTCCAAATTTAGAGGCTTTTAACTTGGCCAATCGTGATATCCACGAAAGGCGCTCCGAATCCAGAGTCTTATTCGGCCCAAACGTGACATGCATGGATAGGGCTCCGAATTCAGAGGCTTTTAACTTGGCCAATCGTGATATCCACGAAGGGCGCTCCGAATCCGGAGGCTCTTAACTTGGCCAATCGTGATATCCACGAAGGGTGCTCCGAATCCGGAGTCTTACTCGGCCCAAACGTTTCATGCACAGATATGGCTCCAAATCCGGAGGCTTTTAACTTGGCCAATCATGATATCCACGAAGGGCACTTCGAATCCAGAGTCACATTCGGCCCAAACGTGTCATGCACGGATGGGGCTCCGATTCCAAAGGCTTTTAACTTGGCCAATTGTGATATCCACGAAGGGCACTCCGAATCTAGAGTCTTATTCGGCCCAAACATAACATGCACGGATGGGGCTCCGAATCCGGAGGCTTTTAACTTGGCCAATCGTGATATCCACGAAGGGTGCTCTGAATCCGGAGGCTCTTAACTTGGCCAATCGTGATATCCACGAAGGGCGCACCGAATCCAGAGTCTTATTCGGCCCAAACATGTCATGCACGGATGGGGCTCCAAATCCGGAAGCTTTTAACTTGGCCAATCGTGATATCCATGAGGGCGCTCCGAATCTGGAGTCTTATTCGGCCCAATCGTGACATGCACGGATGGGGCTTCGAATTCAGAGGCTTTTAACTTGGCCAATCGTGATATCCACGAAAGGCGCTTTGAATCCGGAGACTTATTCGGCCCAAACGTGACATGCACGGATAGGGCTCCGAATTCGGAGGCTTTCTACTTGGCCAATCGTGATATCCACGAAGGGCGCTCCAAATCTGGAGGCTCTTAACTTGGCCAATCGTGATATCCACGAAGGGCGCACCGAATCCGGAGTCTTATTCGGCCAAACGTTTCATGCATGGATAGGGCTCCAAATCCGGAGGCTTTTAACTTGGCCAATCGTGATATCCACGAAGGGCGCTCCGAATCCAGAGTCTTATTCGGCCCAAATGCGTCATGCACGATGGGGCTCTGATTCCGGAGGCTTTTAACTTGGCCAATCGTGATATCCACGATGGGCACTCCGAATCCGGAGTCTTATTCGGCCCAAACATGACATGCACGGATGGCGCTCCGAATCCGGAGGCTTTTAACTTGGCCAATCGTGATATCCACGAAGGGCGCTTCGAATCCAGAGTCTTATTCGGCCCAAACGTGTCATGCACGGATGGGGCTCCGAATCCGGAGGCTTTTAACTTGGCCAATCGTGATATCGACAAAGGGCGCTCCGAATCTGGAGTCTTATTCAGCCCAAACGAGTCACGAACGGATGGGGCTCCGAATCCAGAGGCTTTTAACTTGGCCAATCGTGATATCCACGAAGGGGGCTCTGAATCCAGAGGCTCTTAACTTGGCCAATCTTGATATCCACGAAGGGCGCTCCGAATGCGGAGTCTTATTTGTCCCAAACGTGTCATGCATAGATGGGGCTCCGAATCTGGAGGCTTTTAACTTGGCCAACCGTGACATCCACAAAGGGCGCTCCGAATCCAGAGTCTTGTTCGGCCTAAATGTGTCATGCACAGATGGGGCTCCAAATTCGGAGGCCTTTAACTCGTGAATTGAATTTCTTGGTAAGGGAATAAGAAACTTTGCATGGTAAAAGTGAAATTTGTACACGATGAATATTCAAAACAAGTATCATGCCCTAGAAGTCGGGTTAATGATAGAATTTATGCAAGTGCGTGGAGTTCCAAGGACGTGACAGACTTCTCCCAGACATGTCTTTGAGCCGATATGCCCCTGTGCCGGCGATTGACTCAATCTAAAAGGGGCCGTCCCAGTTGGGACCCAATTTTTCGTCAACCGAATTCTTGGCAGCTGCAAGTACTTTCTTCAGGACCAATTTTCCTGGTGCATAGCGGCATAGCTGAACTCGCTGATTATACGACTTAGCAAGCTGCTGCTGGTACCGTGTCACGGATGCTAGGGCACGATCTCTTCGTTCTTCAATCAGAGTCAAATCCAGAGCCAGTATCATGTCATTTCGGTCCATATCAAAAACTTTTGATTTCAAGGTTGGGAGACCGATCTCCAGGGGGATGATCGCCTGGGTTGTAAAGCATAAAGCGAACGACGTTTCCCCAGTGTATCGCCTCGGAGTAGTGCGATGAGCCCAGAACTCACTCGGCAGTTCTTCAACCCATCTGCCTTTTGCTTTCTCCAACCCCTTCTTGATGCCGTCCAAAATGGTTTTGTTGAAAGCTTCAGCTTGACCATTGCTCTGTGGATAAGCCCGGGTGGAGAAGTAGGGCCGAATACCATACTTGCTGCTTAATTCTCGGTAGACGACGCAATTAAACTGGGTGCCATTGTCAGAAATAAGTGCTCTTGGAATGTCGAATCGTGTTATGATATTTCTCCATAAAAAATGCTTCACATATGTATCTCGAATGTGTGTTAGTGCCTCCACTTCGACCCATTTTGTGAAGTAATCCGTCATGATAATCAAAAATCGCTTGATGCCCGGGGCACGAGGTAATGGTCCGACGATGTCAAGTCCCTATTAGGCGAACAGCCAAGGACTGGTTATAGAGCTTAACTCTTCAGCAGGCAAATGGGTTAAAGGGGAAAACTTTTGGCACTGTTCACATTTCTTGACGTAACACTCAGCATCTGCTCTCATTGTCGGCCAGTAATATCCTTGTGTCACAACTCGATGAGCAAAAGAGCATCCGCCAGAATGGGCTCCACAACTACCTTCATGTATTTCAGTCAAGAATTCCTCGACTTTATCCGGATGAACGCATTCTAAGTATGGACCAGAAAGGGATTTCTTGTAGAGCTTTCCTTACGGATCCAAGTAATATCGCAGGGCTTTGTTTCGCAGCTTGTGTCCTTCTTTCTTATCTGTCAGGAGCTGTTCGGAAGATAGGAATGCAGTGACAAGGTCCATCCAACTCGGCCCTGACTCTATAACATTGATCTGGACTGACTCCGAAGGGCCGATGCTCGGTTTAGGGATGAACCCCACTTCAATTGACCGTTTAATCTCTAAGTTGATGGCAGAGGCTAGGCAAGCTAAGGCGTCTACACGTGTGTTCTGATCTTGGGTTATTTGGTTTAATTCATAGTGGTCGAATTTCCCCAGCAAGGAACTCACCGTTTTCATGTAAGCTACCATATGGTCGTTTTTGGCCGCGTATTCCCCCTTCAACTGATTGATGACTAACTTTGAGTCACAAAAGATAAGCAGACGCCGAGCACCCAAAAGATGTGCATTCCGTAAGCCGGTTAGCAGTGCTTCATATTCGGCCTCACTATTTGATGCTTCAAAGCCAAGTTTGACTGCTTGCTCGATTATTGCCTCGTCGGGAGCCATGATCACTACACCTGCCCCACTGCCACGTTGGTTGGATGATCCGTTATAGTACAACTGCCAAATGTCCCCCACATAAATTCTCCAATTCGGCTTAGCCTGAATTTGATCAGACTTATAGTCAGCGAGGCATCCAGTGAATTCGGACACAAAGTCGGCGAGCACTTGCCCCTTGATCGAGGTTCTGGGTAGAAATTGAATATCATACTGGCCGAGTTCCAGAGCCCATTTTGAAACGCGCCCTGATGCTTCTACACTGCGGAGTACTGACCGGAGGGGGTAGTCCGTGAGTACCCCAATGGAATGCCTCTGAAAATAATGCATCAGTTTTCTTGCTGCCATGACGAGAGCCAGGATGAGTTTCTTCAACAGAAGGTAACGTGTTTCGGCATCAACCATTGCTTTGCTCACATAATAGACTAGCCGCTGCTCCCCAAGTTCTTCCTTTATCAGTATGGCGCTGACAGCCTGGTTAGAAACTGCCAGATATAAAATGAGCGGATCACCTGACGAAGGTGTTGTCAAGAGTGGAACTGATCGGAGGTAAGCCTTCAAACCGTTCAAAGCGGCTTTGTAGACGTCCCGAACATCCCGGGAGGAATCCCGTTTTGTTCATTGGGCTCACTACAGTTCAAGACTCAATGTCACGGTCCTGTGTCTAATCTCACAGAGTGCAATGCAAGACTGATGAATCATCAAAGAGTCCAAATCCGCAAATCGTTTTTGAAAACATATTTTTTTGAAAGAAGTGCCAAACATGGACTGCTTTGCCAGATACAGAGTCGCCACCTAAATATTTATTTTGGGGGGAATTTAGGAAACCCTGACTCGTGCCTCAGGCCACGTGTCCGTCATCACCAAAGTTGCCTCGGCTCGGGAACTTGGGTACGATTGGGGAAGGTCACTTCGTGAGTACCCCCGCTCGCCCGATCAAAGATCGGCCTCTACTAACCATGATATATAGTTTTGAAAACATTATGCGTTCTTATTCCGGTTATTAGCCTAGATTTACTATGTGATGCGCACAGCATACAAATATAGACCGGATCGCCTGAATTAGAACAAAACATTTCATGTTTGTTTTTGAAAGTGGTTTGCTACTCGCAAGTAGGCTAAAATGTGGATTTGCCACCCTCAGGTGGGCTTTAGAAAACACGATTTTGCCACTCTCAAGTGGGCTTAAAACTCGCAGTCGATGAATTGTTCCAATCCAAATAACCCAACCTTCACCCACAGGCATTCAGGCAGGTATATCACATAAGCACATAGCCTCATGGTAAGCATGCTATCATTGCAGTCACTCACACACATGCAAGGATGCTAAACCATAACACTTACCGAGTACTCCAAGCAAAACAAAGCTATGTTAGAAATCATGCATGATCCTAACTATACAGAAATGCCTAATGCAACACATGCAAAAATGCAACTACAATAGGCTCGGCTATTCTAAAATGGCATGTGAAATGCAACAGATAACATGTATTCAATTTGGAATTGAAATACAATGCAGTTAGTATGATGCGCCGAACCCGGTGCATGCAATATGAATGAATGTGTGCAAACATGTTATCATAAGTATGTTAAATATAACATGCCCTAATCTAACCATCATAAGCTGGTAAATAAAAGGGAGAAAAACGTGGGGTTGGAAGACATACATCACACACACGCACACTTATTACAAAATTACCCTCGCTCGGAGGGTCTGAATAAATAATACAATCTGAATAAATAATTAAATATTACAAAACCCTAATTAATTAACAAATTAACTAGGAAAGCGAATAAACTAGCATGCAAGCTATATGGACCGCCTCAGCTCTGTTCCGAATGATGAAAGATGCATGCATGCTCGAGTCGCCTCGTCGGGAAATTCCTCGCAATGCCCTGATTTGCCTCTATTTGCAATTAATCCCGGAATGTTGTGCAAAGCTCTAGAAGGTTGCTGATTTCTGGATTGCTGCAACAGAGAGCAAGAAAGGGGCATGGCAAAGTATTTTCACATATGTATGCACACCTCGATCCTCGTGCCACCAACCACGCATCTCGATGCATGATGGCCGAGGAGTCAAATTGCACGACTCGATGTGAAATGAATGCACATGACAACACAACAAGGCCTAAACTCCATCATGGGTAATCCGGAGTGTCGGCGACCGAGAATTGAGACACGTTTCGTCACTTCGGGTACGAAACATCCCTCGTTTCCCGTGTTTGGGCTAACTCCTATCCCAAACACAGTGCAATGAGATGGCATACACAATGCGACTAACATGCAACCTAGCATACGCAATGCTATGGACTAAAATGGCATACACAATACACGTGACACAACATGGCATGCACAATGCACTAACATGCAACCTAGCATACGCAATGTTATAGACTGAAATGGCATACACAATGCACGATGGACTTACACCAATATGAGTGGACCTCAGCCACACTCATATTAGTGGCCATATGATGAAAATGAGACAACCGAAATACATGGAAACATGCATGAGTACAAAGGACCGATCCTAAGGCACAACATGCAACGCTAACAAGGCATCGCAAGGAATGAAATATGGCATAGGATGGCACATGATACAGCTCTGAAATAGCATAAAATATGGTCCCGAAACATGCAAGTATGTCACACAATGCAAGCTAGATGGCCCAAATACCAAAACTAGTGAAGTGCATCACACTAGAGGTACACAACGCAATGCACCAGTGGCAAAACCAACCCCAAATAGACCCCAAGCAGGTCTGAAACAGTGGGGAAATGGCCTAAAATGATGGCTCGGAATGCAAAGAAATGGAGCTCACTCAATGGTCGGTAAATGAGGCATACAAGCCAGACTCTCAAACGCATTTAAAAAGTATAAAACATGGGAATATGGCATTCACATAAGCTCTGAAATATGATGTATAACGACCCCAAAGCATGAACACACCTCAGTATATGCATGGAATGAGCCTCAATACTCAAAGTTAACCATGGGCATTGAACTACAAGCATGCAAAAGAAACACCATTCCACCATGAGACCTAAAAACAGAGCTAAGGCAGTCCAAAATATGCACAAAATCAGTTTAAGGCATGGCCAAAAAGTGCTAAAATCAAGGGTCAATAAAGCATGCAAAGAAAGCTAGTGAACCATGAGTTGTACTACAACTATATGAAGCATATGAGAGCTCACCAAACCAGCCAAAAAAAGAAGTATGCCATGCCAAATAATGCCCAAATAACCACTGGAATTCAGTCAATGCATGCAAGAATGATAGACTCCTTTGATGGGCTAATAAGAGGGTTATTCTACACATATATGATGGACATACAAAATGGCAAAACCACCTCTGGAAAGAGGTTATGACAGCCCTAAAACTCGCCAAAAAGGCCCTGAAATTAGTCTAGGAAGCATACAAGTGAAAGCCCCTTTGAAAGGCCTTGAATAGGATTGTTCTACACATGCATAATAGACATTCAAAATGGCCAAAAGGGCTTTGGATAGAGCTTAGGAAGACCTTAAAACTCACCAAATAGGGCCTGAAACATGACTTCAAAACATGCAAAATGGAGCTCCTTTGGAAGGCCAACAAAGCTAGTAAAGAGAACAAGGGGTGAGAGGGTCACCCCTCTCTGATTTTAGGGCTCAAAAACACATATTAGCCACTGAAAATCCACTGGATTTCAGTGGCCAAAAGGCCAAACCAAGGCCAATACAAATGCTCTAATGCATAGCCCTAAACATGAGGAAATGAAGCATGCAAAGGGGAAAATGACCCCAAATAGAAAAATGACCTTGATCAAACTTAAAGAGAAGCTCAAAAAAAAACTTTTTTCCATTTATGTTGAAACCCAAAAATGCTTGCAAATAGGGCTAAGATATGAAGCAAAATAATGCAAGAAAAAGGGAAATAGAGGCTTACCCTTGTAGAGCCGACCCTCAGTAACTTCTGGACCAAGGTAATGAGCCTTCAACCTCTGCAAATCAGTTCCAAGGTGCTTGGATGGATGGTGGAGGTGTTGTGCTAGGAGGTGTAGTGTAAATGGTGCAAGAACAAGGGGGTTTTGGAGCTTGGAATGGAGAGATATAGGGAAGGGTGTATATATGCCTTAACCAAAGTCTTCAACCCTTGTAATGGAAGATCAGCCCCTCCTTTATAGAGGAGAGGCTCTAAAGCTTCTTCAAGAAGCTTAAAACCAACTTTGAAGATCCTCCATACGCGTGTATGGAGGATGGTCCAAATGCCTCCCAGCTGGCACAGCTGGATTGCATTCGAGAGAGCAAAAAGCAGAAGGCTGGCCGACCAGTTCAAGTGGTCGGCCGACCACTTGCCCTGGTCGGCCGACCAGGGTTCAAAAAGGTCAAGGAGAAAAGCTGGTCGGCCTACCTATAAAGGTGGCCTCCCAGGTGAATGCAATACAGTGGTGGTATGAGAGACCAGAAAATGTGACCCAGGAGAGAGGAAAACCAGCTTTCTAGCAAGGTTCAAAAGGGTCAGGAAGAAAAGCTGGTCGGCCTACCCATATTGGTGGCCTCCCAGATGAGTACGGCACAATGGTGGTATGGGAGACCCGAAATTGTGGCTCAAAAGTGAGGGAGACCACCTACCTGCCAAGAAAACCGGGCGTCGAAGAAAAAAGGTGGTCTCCAAGAAGAATTGCTAGTCTCCCACCCCCGTACCACCTTCCTAACAATGAAACTAGGGTCCACACCAAAAATGAGCCAAGACGGATGCAAGACGAGGGTTCGGGAGCCAAAACGCGCAGTCGGGGGCCCCGAAAACTGACTATTAAGCACCGGAGGTGGCGTACGACCGCGAAGGTGGTCTCCCGGGCCACAGTGTCCCTCTAAGGAGAGGAAACAAGGTGTGCGCCAAAAACCGGAGCAAACAGAGGTAGTTAAGCGGTCCCGAACCGAGGCACACGGCTGACGGCTCCGAAAATCAAAACCGATCTCCAAACGGAAAAATGGCCTACGACCACAAACGTAGCCTACGGCCACTGAGAGATGGTCTACGAGACCTCTCCCTCCCTTCGGGAATAGAAAATAGAGAAAACAGGACCTGGTTCACAAACCGAGGCAAAGCACAAAAGTGTCCCGAAGTCCGGAGGTAAGGCTCTCAGCCGAGACTCTGTGACCTCAGAACGAGCACAATATGCATCATCACCGAGCGCTCAATCAGCGACGTCTGAGTCTTAAGGTCGGTCAAAAATGGGGTGTCTACGGTTGCCCCTCTTTGATAGAACTCGGAAGTCGTAATTGACGGGAGTGAATGTCAAAGCCTAGAAACGACCCATTTTTTACAAGGCTGAAGACTTAGACAAACAGGCAAGATAAAAAGAGATGCGCCCGTAGGCGCGGGCAAAATGCAAAACGATAGGCACTAAGCCGGACGTAACTCATAATCATGCAAAGCAGCAAGTTGTAATGAAGCAAATATTCACAGTAGATGCAACAGTTTTAAGCAAGAATGCAAAGCAGCAACTACATTTCATACAGTAAGAATACGGAGAATTATTCAATTATCGCCACGTCTCACACGGAGAAGATACGATACCTGCGCAATTCGTCTGGTCGCACCAGCTCCAAATGAACCGTACATACAATATCGTGCCTACAAAAGAGAGAAACTTAACAAGCACAACATAGTTAGCAACATATGTTCAACGCTATATCGAACGCAGGCAAACATGGTGCTGATGGGAAAGTGCATCGGAATGCGAGAAGAAATGTGCGTGACAACGCAAGTTAAGCACGGAGGCATGACAATACCAATGAAACGTGCACAACAATGCAAGCAATGTGCATGAGAATGCATGTGACGTGCATAGCAAAGCAGGATAAGTGCAACCTCGAATGCATATTTCACACAAAACAACGAGCAAAGGAATGCAAGTTTCGACGAGGGCGACTCAATCGCGGCCTCCGGCTTACCTCCCGGAAGGGTCACAACATACTCAAAAAGGATACATCTTGCTCTTGACGAGTAACGATGAAACACGCATCGAAAGTTGGAGTTGAAGTTCCCGCGAAGGGATTTCGCGACGAAAAGTGCACTTTTCTTGTACTTTCTCGGGTGCCGGGGACTCCGATCACAACCAAATTTTGCAGGGAGCTTAAAGAGACATTGGAGACCACCTTGGGAACACCACCGACCAGATGGGGAGGCCACCGACCAGGGTTAGGTGCAGGGGGTGGTCAGCCTACCAGAAAAGGTGGTCGGCCGACCACCTAGCCCAAAATAGGGGCAGTTTGGTACTTTCAGGTTCGGATCTTTAAATGTGTTTGGCCAAAACACTTTTCCTCACACCTTCAGGTCCGAAATCATCCTCTCCTCTTTCCTAGACCATTTTCTCCCTCAGATCTGTGCTCTATATGCGTTTTCCAACGCCCCATGCAAAGTTGTTTCGCGAAAACTTTCAATTCTCTTCACTTTGAACCGATTAAATTTTGATTTCGGTGCCTCTTTCTCCATTTTCACCACTTGGGGTAAGTTTGTCTCAATATTTAGAACATTTTCTCGAGAGTTGACTGTTGTTGACTTTTTCCAATTTTGGCTCATTTCGCTCATTTTGGCTCCTTTTTGCAGATTTCTCAAAATGGCAGGTTATTTCCCCTATGGCGGAGGTCCTCCAGGTGCCAGAGGTGATCCAGACATTATGTCTTTGCCTCCCAGGATTCGGCCATTTATTCCCGAGAGGTATGACCCTCCGACGTACACCCTCCCTCGGGCAGTTTTCTATCATTTTACCGATTTTGATGATCGAGCACCTGTGGATCTGCTATTGCGGGAGCCGGAGTCCCACCTCTCTCATCAGGCATGAGAGGTATGTACTTCACTTTTTACATTTTCTGCCATATATTCTACATTTCACGCACATTTCATGCTATGTATGCTTATCTGCTCGTTCTGAACACATTCGCATGCCATACTTCTGCTCATTCTAGCACACAGCTTGTTCTGAACACTTAGTCTATAACACAATATTCTATTTGCATTTTGAACACACAGCTCAATCACTTTGAATTTCTGAACCCGCAGCCCATATATTGATTGTGAACACACAACACACACTTGTTAAGAGTTGAACACGCAGCCCAAACTTTGAATTTCGGAACGCGTAGCCCATATTTTGATTGTGAACACGCGGCACACACTATTTCTGAAATCTGAACACACAGCCCAAACTTGTGAATTATGAACACGCAGCCCACTGTTTTTTTGAAAGTTGAACACGCAGTCCGGACTTTGAGATGAACACACAGCTCAAACTTTGATGATGAACACACAGCCCATTGTTTCTGAAATCTGAACACATAGCTCAAACACTTGTCGTTGAACACACAGCTCGAGCTTTGATGATGAACACACAGCTCACTATTTGACGGTGAACATACAGTCCACTATTTTCTGAAATCTGAGCACACAGCTCAAACTTTGTTGATCATGAACACGCAGCCCACTATTTTTGAAGTCTGAACACACAGCTCAAATACTTGACGTTGAACACACAGCTCACTTTGAGATGAACACACAGCCCACTAATTTTGAAATCTGAACACACAACTCAAATACTTGACGTTGAACACACAGCTCACACTTGTTGAAAGTTGAACACGCAGCCCAAACACTTGACATTGAACACACAGCTCGAACTTTGAGATGAACACACAGCCCACTGATTTTGAAATCTGAACACACAGCTCAAACACTTGACGTTGAACACACAGCTCGAACTTTGGGTTTCTGAACACGCAGCCCAAATTTGAGGTGAACACACAGCACACTCTTGTGTTTGCACGCAGCTCATACACTTCCATTCTGAACACACAACTCATATACTTCATGTTGAACACACAGCTCACAGCATTGTATCTGATTTGGTTTACACGCAACTCATACATTTCATTCGCACGCAACTTATTCATTTCATTCTG
This sequence comes from Camellia japonica, assembly GCA_030407325.1. Lineage (NCBI taxonomy): Eukaryota > Viridiplantae > Streptophyta > Magnoliopsida > Ericales > Theaceae > Camellia > Camellia japonica. The sequence continues at coordinate 57,226,741 of JAPPVO010000031.1, read as the reverse complement.
AAACTGAATACATGTGTTCATTATAAATGCAGGTGTCTTCCCATGTTACACGACGATATGGCTCCATCATTGCGAGGGAGTGGTACACAGAGCTCCCGGAGGTCGTTTGTGATTGGGTTGAGCAGGCAGGGTTCGGACCCTTCTGCACGGGGATATCACGTTATCCAGCGAGTAGGACATTGATGGGCGCCCTTGTAGAGAGATTGTGGGACACACCACCCTCTTATCTCTCAGCTACCGGGGACATGACTATGACCCCGTTCGACTTTGCTGTGCTGACAGGCCTTGACATGGGAGGCTGGGCGATCCCTTATGATGAGGATATGGGCGAGTGGGAGGCCGCTTGGATCTATCTTTTGGGAGCTCGCCCACCAGTTGACAGATTTTCGGGCAGAGTCCGGTATACCTAGTTTTCCTCACATTTCAGAGAGAGGGCGCTCGAGACTCCCGAGGAGATAGCGCAGTACACCCGAGGGTTTCTGATGTTCCTCTTCGGGACCACTCTGTTCTCCGATAGGGGGAACACCGTTGGGCTATATCTGCTGAGTGCCCTAGTAGACCTTTCGCAGGTCAGTCAGTATGACTGGGGTGGCACCGGCTTAGCTACCCTCTACTGCTACCTAAGTGTGACCTCCCGCGGACGGGGGAACATAGTTGGCGGCTATTGGAGAGCCTGGGAGGTACTTTCTGCCCTCTTTATTTACATTTCTGCTTTTCATTATCTGCACATTGCACACACGGTGCACTTTACATTCTGTACTTTGCATTCCGCTCTCAGCATTCTACATTCTCTGTATATTCTGTATTCGCATTCTGCACTCAGCATTCTATATTCTGATGGCTTTTGCCCTGTTTTCCACAGCTATGGGTTTTCACGTACTTTCTGACGCTAGCCCCGGAGCTTGAGGTGGAGGTGCCTCTCATGATTCCTTATTCGCTCGTGTTTGAGGGCCAGTACCGGCCGCGAGCTCGAGAGACTCTCCCCTACCTGCGGCAGTTTTTCGACACAGTGCGGCCGACAGAGGTAATTCAGAACTCTCAGTTCTTCATGTTTTCATCTTTGATTTATCTTGCACATTTACGATTTCTAATCAGCTTATGCGTTGGTTATCCGCAGATCACATGGCAGCCCTGGGTGCCTTTGGGTGGAGACATCCGATTTCAGTTTGCCGGAGGATGGGCTGCTTCTCGATACAAGATCCTGTTTGAGGGGCCCGTTGGTAGGGCCTGGTTCCTAGGGGACCACTTCCTGCGCCAGACTATGGGCTTCCCCGAGCAGAGTGTTCCCTCAGCACCTTCGGATGATATGCGATCCACTGATAGGCTCACTCCTTAGGATGTCACTAGCGCCATGTTGGGTACCGACGTATTGCTACATTTGGAGGACGGGGAGTACGCGACCTACCGTCATACATACTTGATGCCTCCATTGACAGGTGTCCGTACTCCCACGAGGAGGTCTGCTGGCATGCCATCCTCGAGTCGCGCTCGAGCTAGAGACATTCCTTCGACCAGTAGAGCCAGCGCATCGAGGGGTGGGGCTGGACTGGTCCCCCCGATTCCCCTGACTTATCATCACCCTGGATGGCTAGATATTCCAACTAAGTTGACAGGATGGCGATACGGGACTTCCTACCTGATTCCAATAGAGCCTCCTATGCCTGGTCATCCATACATCAGAGACCCTAACTCGCCACCGGTATGCTTTACAGCTTTGATTTATCACTCAGATATTTGGACATTTATTCATTCATTGATGACTTGTATTTGCATCCGCAGCCTACCACGGAGTATACTGAGGGGTTGCTCGGGTTGGTGGCCTCACTCGAGGGCATGGTACTGTGGAGAGAGACGCAGTTGTCCATAGTCGGTGTCCCGGTACTCTTCAGTTTTCTTGCATTTATCATACTTCTGATGACATGCTGAACTTGAACATTTCACTGCATTGATTAACTGTATGTGTAGAGCACATCTAACACACACCACATTCATGTACTGTATCTGCATACACCTCTCTATGTAGTTTTCTTGCATCTGCATCTGATATACATACTTGCTAATGTACTCAAATTGTCCTCTTCCTTTTCAGATGCCTCCTACATACTGGGCCACAGGCCGGGCCATCTAGGCCTTCTCGAGGAGCTGGGAGAGGGGACTCATCTCGCAGACGAGGTAGGCGCAGAGCACCTGTCATAGAGGAGTACAGCGAGGATGAGGAGTCTGCGCATCCTCAGTCAGAGACAATCCGCAGGCAGAGAGGAGGACTCTGAGTCCGGTTTTGAGGGTGGAGGTGATGCGTAACAAGTCCGCGAGGGACCTCAATGCTACAGTTTGGACTCGTCTTGTCATGGTTCTTAATCTTGAACTGAAGAGTCCAAATCCGGCAAATCGTTTTGAGAAAACAGATTTTGAAAGAAATACCAAACATGGACTGCTTCGCCAGATACAGAGTCGCCACCTAAATATTTTTTATGGGGGAATTTAGGAAACCCTGACTCGGTGCCAAAGGCCACGTGTCCGTCATCACCAAAGTTGCCTCAGCTCGGGAACTTGGTACGATTGGGGAAGGTCAGCTATGAGCACCCCCTCTCGCCCGATCCGAAGATCGGCCTCTACTACTAACCATGATATCCAATTTTGAAAACATTATGTGTTCTTGTTCCGATTATTAGCCTAGAATTACTATGTTGTGCGCACAGCAAACAAGTATAGACTAGATCGCCTAATTTGGAACAAAACATTGCATATCCGTTTTTTGGAAAACGTTTTAGAATTTGCTACTCGCAAGTAGGCAAAAACACGGATTTCAATGAGTTGTTCCAACATAAACAATCCAACCTTCACCCACAGGCATTCAGGCAGTTTATATCACGTAAGCATCTAGCCACATGATAAGCATGCTATTATGTTAACATTCACATTCATGCGAGGTGCTAAAGCATAAAATACTTACAGTGTACTCCGTGCCAAAACAGTAAACTAGTTAGCAAACATGCGTGATCCTAGTTCATGTTAAAGTGGCTAATGCATCGCATACAGAATGTCACATAGAATAGGCTCGACTAATCTAAGAATGACATGCGAAAATGCACAAGTAGCATGTATTCAAGTTAGATTTAAATACTTATGCAGTTAGCATGATGCGCCGAGCCCGGTGCATGCAATACTGATGAATGATGCACGCATGCATAGCATAAGGTATGCTAAAGTAGACATGTCCTAGTACTAACCATCAAAGCAGGTAAGTAAAAGGGAGAAAGAAGTGGGGGTTGGAAGACATGCACACACGCACCCACACTTATTACAAATTTGCCCTCACTCGGAGGGACCGAAAGAATAATACAATTTAATTAACCTACAAGCTAATTAATTATTACAGACTAATTAATTAATTAACAAATTAACTAATCTAATTTAAGCAATAAGCAGCCTCGGGAAGAGGGTCCAATGCATGCGCGCTCGGCTCCGCTCGGAAAGCCACTGCCATACACAAGTTGCCTCTGTTTTGACTGTTATCCTTCTCTGAAGACTGCACAAATCTCAGAATTGCTTCTCTGCACACTGTGGAACACCACCGGCTGAGGGTATTGGTGACAGGCTATGGAGAATGGTCACCGGCCACAAATTGATCCATCGGCCACTTATAGATGGCCGGTCGGCACTGGAGATGGCCGGTCGGCCAAATCTTCCTGCAGAATCTGTGTTAACAGCAACAGAGGGCAAAACAAAGCATGGCAATGCATTTCAAGCAATGTATGCACTAACCACACCCCTTATCATGTGTATGACTCAAAGGAGGATGGGCCTCAATTCTCGGACCACCAATCGTGCATTTCCATGCATGATGGCCCAAAGAATCAAGTGTGCATTTTGATATGGAATGCAATGCACATAATCAAACAAATGGAACTCAACCTCTGTCACAAGCAATTCAAGAGGCCAAGCATGCATGCTAATGAAATGCAACTTAGGCATAGAAGCTAAGTATGCAACATGGCAATACAAACAAGCAATGATGTTAGGCATACAACTCAAGGTACACAAGTATGCAAATATGCTAGTTACTCAAGCGTGCAAGTATGTAAAGCATGCAACATGTTAGGCAATTCAACTAAGAGAAATGCATGCCAAATACAAAGTCACTTAAACATGCCACAGCACATGATAGGCCAAGCATGCAATCAACACACAACGTAAGCATGTCACAACATGCAAGAATGGACTTAGACTAATTTGGATAGCTCGCAAGCATGCCAAAATCAGTGGCCAAAGTGCTCAAACATGAAGGCCAACACACACACATACATGCACATGTTAATGGGCCATCACTTAAGCACAAAGAGGGACTCTTAAGTATACTTAAAAGGAGAACAATATGGACAGTTAGCATGCACATTAAGCTCTGAAAATCATGTTGTAAAATGATGTCAAATCAATTTAAACAAGGGCCATCAAAGCATGCAAGCAAAGCCAAGACTTAAGGTAATCCAAAGGGGCATTGAACCATCCTTAACAAAACCAAACATGGCATGAATTGAACAACCAAAATCAGATTTCTAGCATGTTAAAACAAAGCCAAAAGACCACTTAGATGGCATCTAAATGACTTATACATGGAAGCATACGCAATGACCAAACAAGGAGCATGGGGGCATAACCTCTTGAAACATCAAAGGGGCCATGAAATGCAAGCATACAAGCATGCTAAGTGGACTGAAATAGCATGGCAAGTGGTTCCAAACCACTGAAATGATGCAAGGATGCATGCTAGAGGTCTATACATTTAAGGCTTACAAGCCAAAATGCAAAGGGGCTATGCAATGCATGCCATGGTCGACCAAAACAACCAAGGGCAGACCTTAAGCATGGAAAAACAAGTACAAAAGCTTCACAAAGCTGGGCCTAAAACATGCTTGAACAAGGGTCGAAGCCTAGATGCATGTTAAGGCTAAATTGTGGCATTACAAGACATGTAAGCAAGGCATGCAAGGTGTGTCCAAACCAACTCAACACAATGCTATTTCATGGAAAAATAAGCATAAATATCAATCAAGGCATGGTCAACACACACTTAAACTAGATGCTCCCTCAAGAGGCAAAAATAGCCCTTTTCAAGGACAACAAGGAGAAGGGGTGGCCCTCTCCTTCTTAGGACCTCAAGGCACCATCCTCACCTCTGAAATCCCTCAAGATTTCAGTGGTGAGGAGGCCCAAACACAATGGTCCCGGAGCTCAACCAAAAATGGCACAAAATGGAGCCTAACAAGGCTTAAGAGGGATCAAACAACCCCAAAGCTTAAAACAACCTTAACCAACTATTTAGAGCACTAAAAAATAGAACTTTTCTATGTTATACACAAAGCTTAAAAACAGTTGTAAGGTAGGCAAAAATACAATGCAAAAATGGGGTAAAAAGGGGCAAAAGTCTTACCCTTGTAGACCCTCTTCAAGAATGGAAGACCAGCTGCTTCTTTGGCTCAAACCAGCTCCAAAACTTCAAAAACAACCCTCAAGGGCCTCAGCTCCAAGAGAAGGTGTGATGGTGGGTGTTTGTGTGCAAAACTAAGGCAAAACACTTACTAAACACAAGAGAGAGAGATATAGAGATGGAGGATATATAAGCCCTAACCCTAAAACGCAAAACCCTCTGAAAATGTTGTCCAACTTGTCTAACCCTCAAGGAGGGAGAAGAGACCTCCTCTTATAGACAATTTTGTCTTGTAAAGCTTCCAAAGGAAGCTAACAAGAGAGAAATCCCTCCATACACGTGTATGGAGGGGGTGAAGTGCATGCCAGCTGCATGAAAATATCTGCAAAAGCAGATGCACAGTAGTCGGCCAGCCAAAAATGCAATTGACCAAAAAAAGATAGCCGGCCAGCCATCTATAGTGCCGGCCGGCTAAACATTTGGCCGGTGGCAACAAAACACAGCCGGTGGCCTCAAGCCATGGCCGGTGGAGTGTGGGGATGGCCCCCAAGCCATTCACTGCCCCTCCAAGGCAAAGCACAAGTGTTTGGTGCAAAACTAGACACAAAACATTCGAGTCGAGAGATCCTGAGGCAAGGCGCGTAGCCGAGACCTCCGGGAACTCAAGACGAACACAAACATGGATGATCACCGAGTGTTCAAGCGGTGACGTCCAAGCCTTGAGGACGGTCAAAAATGGGGTGTCTACAGATGCCGAGGAGGGTTCCGAGGACAGCAGCTCCGATTCAGATGGTGGTGCTGGTGGAGATGGTTCAGGGACTTCTTAGCCGAAGAGGACGAAGAGGGCCTCTTATTCTTGCACTTGAGAGCACTGATGCAGATGTTCCCGCTTTATTTTCCTTTTTTTACTAGTAGTTATAGCACATTGTACATTATTAGGCAATTTTATTTTCTGTAAAACTTGTACCCTTGTTGTAAAATGTTGTAACAAAGGAAGCATGATGGAATGAAACAGCTTTTGTTCAAAAAGTGTTGCATTTTTGTTCTTAGCATCGCATCGCATCGCATCATTTTACACAAAAATGAGATTGAATGGAATTGTGCATTGAAAATTGCCAAGTCAGGTAGTGAACCGACACAACAAACTAAACAACTTAACTTACTAAGAAACAACAAAACCTTAGCAAGTTTACAACTCGATAAGCAAGACACAACAACGTTGAGTAAACAAAGAGTAACAACTCGATATACAAAACTCGACAACTCGATAAAACTTAATGACTCGATAAGCAAAACAACTCGGTAAGCAAAGCAACAACTCGATAAGCAAAAACAACAACTCGATAAGCAGGACTTAACAACACTCGATAAACAAATGCATTTCGGACGATCGGGGTGACTGAACGCATCCGAAACAGAGGAAAACTCGCACCTTCAACACCCCCAATGCATGGAAATGCTAAGAACTTTCTTCTAGAGACTAGGACAAGACCAAAGCCACACTTCTCTTCATGGCCGACCATTTGAGGGAGCTGGCCGACTAGCTTTTTTGCATTGGAGACCAAGGGGTGGTCGGCCTACCAGAAAAGGTGGTCGGCCGACCACCTGGTTTGGCAACCACCAATTTTTCGACACGTGTCCCCCGAACAGTGCCTTATCCTCCTTAAAAGTTCCAACCTCGTGGTTCATTCATTTCATCTCAGCTTGGCATCAAAATAGAGGCGTTTCTCGTCCAAAATCTCACAACTTGGATTGCTTCTCTAGATGGCTCTGAAAAGTTGAACTTCCGGGGCTTCGGCTTGAATGCACTATTCACGCTGGGCCGTACTCCGCTGCATCTTCCTTTCCTCCATGCCGCAGCAAGGTTTTGGAATCCGGTAACACACGTCTTTAGCTTTAGCGGGCAAGAGATGTGTCCTACTTTCGAGGATTTCCAAGCTTTGATGGAGTCCGAGTGCAATGAGGAGATCTTGCCTCAACTCCGATTTGGCCACGTCCGAGCCTTAGGACAAATGTGCGGCCTCACTTTGCATGATGCTCGATCATTGATTCATGACGGGGAGCTGGACATCCCAAGCTTGGTTTGCCGATTTTCTAATGCTGATGACCACAGCGACCATCATCGGCAGGGCTATCGGCGACACACGCTTTGCCTATGCTTGCTATCTCATTTCTTGCTTGCCCGGGCTCCGGTGGATTCAGTGTCCGGCTGATCGAGATTGCCTAAGGTTTGAAGGAGGGCAAAAGCTGCATTGCCATGACATTGCCTGAGATATTGATGGGCTTAGACGCTTTTCATCGCCGGGAGACGGCTAGGCTTGTGGGGGGCCCACTACTATTGCAGGTAATGTTTCCCACCCAATCTCATATATGTATTGCTCACATCACTCGGCCCTCAGGCTCAGTTTTTCTCACAAAACCCTTTTCTTACTTTTCTCTCATCGTACATCTCTCTATTCTTTATTCTCTCGTTTTTCATCCCTCCCCAGGTGTGGTTGATGGACAAGTTACAGATTGTGGAGTCTTGCCCAGCGTACTCAGCTAGTGGCTACTTTTTCCGACAACGCCTGGTCGATGCCCTGGATGAGGGGTGGTGGTACAACAGGATATGTAGTTTGTCTGCAAACCACATCGCTTGGCTCTGCCCTTGGCTCAATCTGCCGACAATGAGTTACAACATGACCCGTCAACCTGGGATTCAATTGATCGGCATGACACACTATGTCTTCTATTTTCCGTTCCGGTTCCGGCGCCAGTTCGGACATGATCAGTGTTGCCCGCCAGAGGGGATAGAGTACCCTGCTGCATTCCCAGCCCGAGGCGCACAACTTGCCCGGTATGCCACAACATGGAGGACTAGAGAGCTCCTGGCCCCCACTCCCACTTTCAGTTGCACATTGTCTGATGAGTGCATAGATTGGCTCAATGAAGAGGCACAGGAAGGGCCCACTTTGGCATCAGAGGCTTCGACTAGCTCTGGGAGGGAGCGCAGGAACACCTGACTTATCTATGCCCCAGATTTATTGTTTTATTAGTACTTTCAAGTTTTCTTTATGAATGTAACCAAAAGCAACTTCAATTTGTATGCAAGAGCAGGAGAACTCTGTATTGAAATCAATGAAATTGAAGGTTGTGGGTACTGAAAATTTTCCACTTTGGTCCAAAAATGGTCTAAGTTGTAAAAAGATTAATTTTGAACAAAGTCAACTTTTATTAAAACTTTTCAAAACCATTTTCGATATGGATCAGAACTGGACATGCCTGAAATCTGTCACTGAGATCCACAACCTCGGATCCTAGCAACTGGAAAGTTGCCCCTAGTCTGAGTAGTACCGCGGCACTGCACTGCACAGCAACGGAAAGTTGCCCCTAGTCTGAAAAGCACTGCACTGGAGATCATAACCGAACTCTTGAATGCTGAATGGACAAAGATGGCCGAGATGATCAAATGGACAAAATTGATCGGGGAAAAGTTTATGGCTGAACTTCGTGATGAAGTTGCCTACGTATCCCAAAGACAGGAATCAAGCCTTACGTAGTTCAGGCTCGGGTTCACTCGAGTATTTTCACTCTCCTTTTACGCTCTAACTTTTGCCAAGGCCGCCCTTTGCGGGTTTTCAACCTTGCGAGCTCAGTTTTTATCATTTCAAATTTTTTGTGCTCTAACTTTTGCCTAGGTCGCCCTTTCGGGTTTTCGGCCTAGCGAGCCTCTCAGGGGTAATATTTCTTCAACTTGTCCATGTTGATCGGTTGGGAGAACTCTAGGCCATCTAGGTCCATTAGAACCACAGCTCCACCTGACCAAATAGACTTAATGATGTAGGGACCAGTCCAATTGGGTCTGAACTTGCCCCTTAGGTCGTGGATGGGAGCTCGGTTGTCCTTGAGTACCAAATCTCCTTCCTTTAGATTCCTGGACTTAACTTTCTTGTTGAAAGCCCTGGCAATTCTGTGCTGATAACCTTGGACATGGTACAGTGCTTTCAGTCTGCGCTCGTCAAAGAGCATGAGTTCTTCAAATCTGCTCTGCTGCCAATCTGCTTCGGCTATCTGACACTCAGCCAGTACTCACAAAGATGGAACCTCAATCTCGATAGGTAGAACGGCCTCTATCCCATAGACTAACGAATATGGAGTCGCCCCAGTAGAAGTTCTAATTGAGGTCCGATAGCCCCACAGAGCAAACGACAGCTTATCTGGCCAATCCCGGTAGGTTTCCACCATCTTCTGTAGTATGTATCTGATATTCTTGTTGGCGGCCTCAACCGCTCCATTG
>JAPPVO010000031.1:57164899-57216937 GCA_030407325.1 Camellia japonica | reverse complement strand
TAAAATATAAAATATTTCTTATAAAATTTGAACACTAGCCATCATTGTAAAATTAATATGCTCTAACCAACTTAACCAAACTAAGGCTTTGTTTGGTAAGCCAAACCTTGGGCTTTTTTGGCTAAAATAGCCACAAAAAATAAAATAAGTTTTTTAGCCACAAAAAATAAAATATCACATTCAATCCATAATCATTACATTCTTTTTCTCACAAAAAAGTTAAAAAAGCCAGAAACCCTTCCTAAATGAGGTTTTTTAGCACCAGGCTAAAATAGCAAAAAAAGTTAAAAAGTCAAAAAGCCAACCCACTTCTCAAACGAACCCTAATTATTATTAGTTTGTTTACTAATATAAAATACATATCATTAGGGCTCATTTGGGAAGTGTGTTGACTTTTTAACTTTTTGATTTTTCTAGCTATTTTAGCTTAGGGCTAAAAAGCTTGGTTTGATAAGGGCTTTTGACTTTTTTGGCTTTTTTCTGAGAGAAAGAATATAATGATTATGGGTTGCATATGATGTTTTGTCTTATTGGGCTAAAAAGCCTATTTTTGTTTTTTGTAGCTATTTTAGCCAAAAAAACCCCCAAACCCTACTTGCCAAATGAGCACTTATTGTTATATAAAATTCTTAAAACCGTAAACCAAACCGAACCGAATCGGTTTCTATGGTACAGTTCTAGTCCGATTCTACAAGTTAACGGTTCATTTATGGCTCCAATTTTTTTCAAAACTATAAAAATAAAAAAATAAAAAAAAGTTCAATTCTTAGTTTACTTTAAAATTGGACCAATCCGATCCTTGTACACCCTAATTAGTATTGCACATTTCATAACATGAGCAAATTGTACTGAGGTCATATTTGTTTGAGTAAACTAGATTAGGTAGGATTAGTAGTCTTGGAATTATCAATTTCTTTTTAAAATGGGGCTAAATTACACTTAGCATCCTTACACTGTGCACCGAATCTCACTTTGGCCCCATATACATGAAATCAGGATCAAAGTGGGATTTCAATAAAAGTATAGGGGGTTGACTGTCACAATTTCATATATAGAGACCAAAGTGGAATTTGATCAGAAGTGCAGAGGGTTGACTGTCATGATTTCATGTGTAAGAGCTAAAGATTTGGTACAAAATGCAGGGGTGCAAATTGTAATTTACCCTTAAAATTGTGTATATTGTCGCATATTTGAATTAACTCAAGATTATGAAAAATGATTGACAAAATTCTATCAATTTTGTAATTTTACTAGTTAGTTGGAATTACTCTTTAATATCTCATTTTTTATCCCCCTCACTGTTGGGACTTAGTAATCTCCCCATATAGGGATACCATACTGGGGTAGACTATTATGTTAGTTTAGACTTTTAACTTTTTTATCTCAGTCAAATGTAAGATCATATATTTTGTTGGATTATAAATTCAATCCTAAAATTGGTTTGTCTATATACAGTCACATTATACTCTTCTCTTCTATTAGTGAACTATAAACCATGAACTTAGACAATATTACCAATCACGTAAATTTAATTGTCTTTTTTTTATTTATGATTGCTTTTTTATCTAATTTGTAGTTTATTTCCCTACACAATTGCACACCGACATTATGTCATCTTCTCATACTGGAAAAGCTTCAAATTGGTGGTGAAATTTTGCTTTCACAGGCTTTATCTCACCGAAAAAGACAAGACTAGCTCTTTCACTATAGCAACCATACATTCTCTTACTCACTGTCTATATGACATCATGGTCGCATTTTTGTAAGTGAAAACCTATTTGAAAAGTAATTTTTGTAATGGTTTTGTGTGTTTCAGATGGGATTACTTCAAAAGGAAATACAATTTACCAGATATGGATCGTTTTGTCTGCATTTAAAGAGGGATTAACAACATGGTCAAAGTGGGTGACTCTAATATTAATCCTTCTGTCACCAATATTCTTTCAAGGCATTTCACCTACCCATTATGAGTAGTCCTCAATTTTCACATATTTTTTATATTTAATAATCACCTAGTATCGGAGTAACATTTTACTTTACTAATTTTCATTACAAAAATTAATTTTAGAAATTAAATTTAGGGGCAAAATTATTTTTAGGGACTAAATTTTTTTTTACAAAAGATTGTTTTATATTTTTAAACAACGAAAATTGGACATTAATGATGAATTATTATCTTTTTTAGACCAAATTTTTTGTCTAAAAAAAATATCATTTTGAGACTAAATTATTTTGTCTCTGAAAGTATTTATTAGTGACATTTTCAAAATATTGTTCGCTAAAAATTTTATTTTTACTTTTCGAGACGATCTTTTAGCGACTATCCTTACAACGATAAAAATTTGATTTCATAAATGTCTTTACAACAAAATTTTCACTTTTAGAGACAAAAATTCAGTCTCTAAAACTCTTATATGTTATAATGTTTACATCAATTATTGACTTGAAATTATCAAAAGCAGTCAGCCCATTAAAATCGTACCACTTGCTAAGAAATATCTCTTTTGCAAGGACAAACGTACATATGAAATTTTAGCTTATTTTATTTTTGGATTTTGTTTGTTGAGCAGTGGTACAGAATGGAACGAGTCCAACTCAACAACTTGCAAAGGGCAAAGACAACCACTAAGTGGTTCATTATATCCAGGGGGTTTACCGCCGCCAGTGGCGGTGGTAAAGGAAGTGCTACACAGCAGTCCAGTCCAGTTACTTTGCTAGACATTACATTACTATCACAGCTGAGAAAAGATGGGCATCCATCAATTTATTGGCATTGGTGGAAATAAGGGGAAATGATTGCAGTCATTGGTGTCTTGCTGGTGTTCCTGATACTTGGAATTTGCTCTTGTATGCAATTCTGTTTCTGGTTGATTAATATAAAAATTATAGCTTATCCCTAATGGGACCATTTGATGTGATCTGCCAACCAACTTATTTTATAGTGTTAAAATTTAAATTTGTTAAACCAAAAAAATAAATTGAAATTAACTAACTGTATATATTCATTTTTATGATTATTTATAAAAATGAAAATGGATCCTTTTAGCAAATATTTATTCTTTTCTTTTCAATTTTTTCTGTCTCACTACAAAAAAAGAAAAGAATTCTAATTCTTTCATTATTTTCTCTCTCTTTTTTCCAATTTGAAGATCAAAATATGACTTTAAATAGTTTGGACAAGCTCTCCTTTATACTTTCAACTCTCCATACCTCTCTATATTTCTTTGTAGGCCTCAATTTGGATCTGTACCGATATCGAATTGTCTATCTCGTATAAGCTTCACAATAAAGGTCACCATGCAAAAAATGAATTTCATTGGAAAATTATAAACTTAAAAAAAAAAAAAAAAAAAAAAAAAAACGCATTTTTTTATAAATAAATGACAAATGTGAAAGTAAACTTAACCATCCATTTTATAAAGTAAAATATTTTTGTTCCTATATTTATAATTTTCTAAAAACTTATTTTTTTGCATAGATGACTTTTATTACGAATTTACGAGATAATGGTTCAGATCATCAGCACGGTTGAATTGGGACCTACAAGAGGGTATGAAGAGGTATAAAGAGATGAAAGTATGGAGAAGTTTATCCCAAATACTTCTTGGTTGTAATTATTTCTATAGAAATATGAAGTTTTTATATGTTTGAGAAAATTTAATAGAAAGCTTGTTCAAACATAAAAAAAACCAATTAAGTACAAATACAAATGCTCCTTATCATGCTAAGAGCATCTCCAATGTTGGTGCCATTGGAGCTGCTAGTTTCCAAATATGGCAGCAGTTGATAGAAAGGCACCCTCTCAATGGCAACTTTTAGCAGCTGCTATCTTTGGAAAAATGCCAAAGCTTGTGTCAAATATGGCACAAGCTTTCCAAGTCGGCTTCAACCAACTGTTTCCTCCCTCCCTCTCTTCCTTTTTTATCATCCTTTCCAAACACAGTTTTAATATTCCCCCAAAAATCACACAAAATTCCAAATTTCCAAACAATATTCATCCAACAATTTCCAAATTTCCAAAATCACACAAACAGATCAAATTTCAAAAATCACACAAACAGATCAAATTTCCAAAATCACAACAGATCAATTTCCAATTTCCAAACTATCAATTAAAAAAAAATCTAAAACAGATCAATCGAAAAATAATAAAAAATCTGAAGCGTAATTTTTTTAATTGAAAAAAATAAATAAATTTGGACGCAGATTTTAAACAATAAATACCTGGATTTAAGGAAATAGGTTGAAGCTCAGTGTAGTTGAAGGAATGTTCTGATCTACTGAAATAGTTTGAAGGAATGTTTTGATCTACTAATCTTCGACGATAGAGGCTTTCAGAGAGAGAAAGAGAGAGAGGGAGACTGAGAGGGAGATGGAGGAGGAAAGCTTGGTGGGTCTTCGGAGAAAGAGAGACTGAGAGTGAGAGAGTGAGAGGGAGACTGGGTCGAGAGAGAGAGTGAGAGTGAGAGTGAGAGAGAGAGAGAGTGACTGACTGAGAGGGAGATGGAGACTTTTAGAGAGAGACAAAGACTTTTGGTAATGGAGGGAGAGAAAGACTTTTGATGATAGAGGGAAAAGAGACATGATATCTGAGAGAGAGCGAGAGAGAGAAAGAGAGAGAGAGAGAGAGAGGAGGACGAAATGGTGAGAGACACAGTGAGAGGAAGAGGAATAAAAGGTTGGATGATTCTACACAAATTATCTCAACCGTTGATGACCAACACATGGACGGTGGTGATGAAACCAAATAGAGCCGTTGTGCTCTGTTTAGCTAAAAAAAAAACAAAACAAAAATAAAAACAAACACCAGCTTGTGTCAAATGGTCATCTCTTCAAACGGCTATTATATTGAAACAGTAATATTTTGAATTTTTATAAATAGAAACCCTTGATCTCAATTTTGTTTCACAACAACCATTGCACATTTCATTTTTCTTTTCTCCTCTCTTCATCTCAATTTGATTTCACAATAAACTTCCGAAATTATAGTCTTTTTAGTTTTCTCACACAATCACTATGGGAGGTTCATCAAAAACAAAGAGAGGAAAATCTTTCACTACTGAAGAAGATGTGACAATTTGTAGAGTATGGTGTCACATTACTGAAGATCCAATTGTTGGGAATTCGCAATCTCATGCTCATTTTTGGGGAATAATTTTTGAAAATTATTGCTCATTGTAAAATGATCACTCAAGAACACAAATGTCAATCTCATCTCGATGGGGTGTAATCATGAAATGTTGCAACAAATTTCGTAGGTTTTGGCGCAAGTTGAAAATCTACACCCAAGTGGAATGTCTCAACATAGTAAGATTTCATATTCATTTATTTATGTTAGTTTATTTATTTGTCTTATTTAAAAATGAACTAATTAATTAATGTAATAATTTATTAATACAGATGCTTCAAGCAAAATTGTTACAACACCAAGATGAAAACAAATATTTTACTTTTGAACATTGTTGGCCAATCTTACAAAATAATATTAGGTGGCAAGATGTAACTACTACAAACACAGTGAAGTCAATGATACATACACCGTTTTCCCCTAATTTAGCTCCCGATTCTCCTATGGATATCTGCATTTCTCTTGAAGATAACACCAGTCCAAGTCATGGTAACAATCCAACTGTTGGTGATGGCAGTGTCTCTGCAAGGGATAAAAAGCCTATGGGTAAGAAAGCTGCAAAAGAATTATTTCGGAGAAATCAAGTCGTTGAAGCTGAAGTCGAAAAAATGAGCATACAATTGGAGACATTTAACCAATACCTTGCTGCAAAAGAAAAGAAAAAAGATAAAAGAGAAGAAAAAAGGATTCAAGTACTGTAGGAACTGAAAGAACTTGAGATGAAAAAACATAAATTTGAGATCAGAAAATAAGAACATGAGATGAAAAAGGAAAAACATATGATAATGACCACAGACATTTCTCATTTGGACCCTCAGATGAAAGTGTATTACACAATGCGAAAAAATGAGATCTTCGCCAAGTGGTCCTCAAATGTCAACAATCCAAATTACTATTTCCCCTGCCTCCTGATGAATAATTACGGGATAATGTATTTTTAAATTTTGCAATGTCATTTGTTTTTTAATGTAATTGTTAGGCTTTATTTGCAATGTCATTTTTTTTATTTTGTATTGAAATTTCAATTTATTTTTATATTTTTTTATTTTTGAGTATTCTCTACAAAAGAATGTAATATTATTTTTGCAATGTATAATGTTGACTATTTTTTAGTATAATTTAAATTTTTCTGTATAATAAAAAGACATTAATTGACATTAAATGGCATTAAATGACACTGTCATCAAAAAGATAACATAATGGTGAATTAGATTTAATTTTCTTTTTCCAATTTTTCAATTTTTTTCATTTTTTATATTTGTCTAGTCAGGAATAATATAAATATATAATTTTTTTTACAAACAGTTAAAAAAAGGTCATAAAAGACAAAAATAAAATAAACAAAAATAAAATCACAAGAAAATCTATATCCAAACAACATCTACAAACTTGGACGGAAAATTGGTTGAGATTTGCCAACAGCAAATGACCATTGGAGCACCATTGCTATAATTTGGCAAATAGCACTATTCATTGCCAAATTATAGCAATAGCAATAGCATTATAGCAACAACCATTGAAGATACTCTAATAAATGTAAATAATCCCAATAAATGTAAATGATCCCAATTACATATTTTAAGTAATGATAGAGATCATAGAAAATTTTAGCTAAAATTAAGAAGTCCATTTATTTTATTTTATTTCAATTTTGGGTCAAATTCTTTTTTTTTTTTTTTTTAAAAAACTTTTTGGAGTCAATTATGGGAAAAAAAATCACTAAATATGAAAAAAAAAAAAGGGGCCAAATTTTATGTATAAAAAAAGAAAGAAAAAAAAAAAACTACAAAAATTAGTTTGAAAGAAGGTCCATCTTGTCTCCAGTGGGAGATCAAGATCGGACCATCTAATCCAGCTAGTGGGCTCATTTTTTAGTTCAAATTCAATGATTTGAACCGTTTATATTTTAGGATTTGTGCACATCATCCATCTAAAAAATCAAGTTGATTGGATAACATAAACCACGTTTTTTAATCAGTTTTGTAAGATAAAACTGGACGGTGAGAATATAAATGATTCATGTAGAACTAATCCGAACACGAAGTTACCGTTATCCGATCTTTATATGAATAATGTGCTAGCCAAACTGGACAGTCTAATTTTGATCTCTAACTGCTAGACCCTAGAAGAAAGATCCAGTTAAAGTAGATATCCTCATCAATGAACTTCAATGTCTTGCATTTGACACTTGAAAATGAAGGAGTTGCGTTAGGAATTCCTAAATAATCTATTAAATTTTTTATCAAACTTTTTACATGGGTGTGGGATCCACACGCATATGGGTTTGTATGAGTCTCGCACTCATGTAAGGGGCTTGATAAAAAAATTGATAGATTATTTGGGATCCATAACATTTTTTGAAAATGAAGTGATTTTGATCGAATGGTCAACATTAAATTGGGTAGAACCTAATCGCCACATCCACTTAAAGTTTCATGAAATCTTTTGGTGGACTATCCTCTAAAACTATAATGATAATCTGAATAATTCATTTTATACTTAATAAAAAATTAATTTTATTAGATATCATTGAATACATAAATAAATTATATGTGAATTTTAAATAGACGATACCTATGAGTTTAAACATAAATCATTCATTCTATATAACAAAATACAATTTATTCATTTATTTATCAATATTCAATGAAACTGATGTTTTATACAGACAGTTTTCAGTATTATGTTTACGAGATAAACAGTTTGGATAATTGTTGTGGGCCTGGAATGGGGTTCAAAAAATAAAGTATAAAGGATAATGGTATGGAGATGAGTCGTTCCCCCTAAATTAAATCATCCCACTCAGTGCTTGAACTGGAGAGAAACGTTCTCCATTTTCATATTTTTTTTTTTATCCATTTCAATACATTTTTCTAAAGATTTTTCAACACTCACAACTATTGTAAAGGGTGTTTTTAAATCAAAATTTTCAATGATCTAATAATTATAAATGTTTTAGAACAAAAAACAAAGAAATTTAAAGATAAATCTTTGGGCACATTATACATACATACATGTTTGGCAAAATTACAACAAAAATAAATAAAAAATAAAAATTAAAATAAAAATTAAAGTTTGACCTTTATAACAAAATAAATTATTATTTTTTTTTAATTTTATCAATTTAAATTATAATATTTTGATTTATTTTCAATTTAAACCATCAATCTATTTATGTTAAATAAAATTGAGTAAAAAATAATAATATTTTAATCACTAAACTCAATAAATCATCAGCCTATTTCAAGCTTTGTCGGCCTTTTTTTTTATTGTTGAGTTTCTACGTTAATTGATCTTGTCGGCTCTTGCAGTCCAAAAGAACCATTATTTTGTTATCATTTTCTTCTGTTTTCTGCTTAACCAAACTATCATAAGAACCAATTTTGAGGCAAAAAATTATGAAAAAAACTTGCTTTACATGACCAACCAGAAATTTGTGCAAACCAATATATAAGAAAAGAAACTAAAAATGAAAAATGTCTTCTTCTTTTTTCTTCTTTTTATGTAATATATTTGAAATATTAATTCAATTCTCTCCACATCAAAAATAGGGCCATACAGAAAGAAACTCTCCACTAATATAACTTAACAGATCAATAGAAAAAACTTGAGACTAATTGGAGTATTTGTTTGTGAGATGAGATTTATTGGTAATATTTTTTTATATATTGGAGATTAGATTAATATAATTTAAAAGGTAAATTATGCAAATAGTCCCTGTAGTTTACACGATGTGACAATTTGGTCTCTGTAGTTTCAATTTGCTCGACTTTGCCTCTTAATTTAACGGATTGTGTCATTTTAGCCCAATAAATAGCGGTTGTTAAGTTAATTTAACGGAAAGTCAAACATTGTGTCAATTTGGTCCCTGTATTTTCCATAATGTGTCAATTTAGTCTATGTCAAAATTTAGAAAATTGAAACTACAAGGACCAAATTGACACATCGTGTCACACCCCAAACACGCCCCTAAAAGTTTGGGCATGAACACCTCAAAAACGGACAGTTAATTCGATACATACAACATATGGGGCCTGAACAGAAGCACTTAATAACATAAAATAATATAATTTAACATCCATCGAGCTCGTACCTACATGCCAGGATCTCAATGTGCCACTAAGCAGTTCCAAACATGATAGACAGATATACGAGAAGCAGATATTTGCAGTCACACAATAACATATATGGACATATGCACAGAACCAGCCTCGCATGTGGGCATACAACAAGAATGTTGGTAAAGAATGGTATACACGACCAATTAAAAGATGAGAGACCAAACTAGGGGTCACTAAGGAATGCCAGAGAACACATAAGCTTCTTCACATTGCTTGACCAAAAAGGAGTGACCAAAGCTAGACCAAGACCGACCTCCAGGTTGATTGCCTACAGAGACAGACATAACACAAAGTGAGCGAGGCTTAGTGAATAATAGTACTTAAACAATTTAATGAATAAACTTGAATTATAACGTATATAAGGACATAGGTCACATGGTTAATCTTTTCCTGTAAATATTTTCAGAACGGCCTTGGGCCCAATCTTTGTACAGAGTGGCTTCAAGCCCAGTATCACACAGAACGGCCTTAGGCCCAACAAATTTATACAGAGCGGCCGCTGGCCTAACAGATTATACAGAATGGCCTCTGGCCTAACAGGTTGTATAGAATGGCCTCTGGTCCAAATATCAACAGATTGGCGTCTGGCCCACAGATATCAACAAATTGGCCTTTGGCCCACAAATAGTACAGAACGGCCTCCGGCCCAGTATTAGCAAAACAGAATGATCTTAAATTCATAAGAATACCACTAGACAATAGTGCACATACAATTCCCCATGGTTTATCACAAGTCGACATGGTTGTTTTGCGTATAACAGAATATTAATAATAACTAGTAATAGAAGGCACATATGTCACTACAACACAATTAATTGGGACAGAACAATTCTCATCATAACGGCCTCAGGCCCATCATTGCCAAAACAAAATGATTCCAGATTATTCCATGATGCACATATGTTCCATTTGATCATCTTAAATTAATAAAGTTAACTCGCGGGTAACAGAACGTTAATATTAACTATTAACAGTAGGCAAAACGTACTACTACAGTACTATTACTCACAGTGCGGTGACGGAGCAATGGTTCCTCCCGGAACGCGACCTATATATGCACGCAGTTCAAGCATTAGTTCATTTCTCTTTTTAAACAATATCGAATTCGTTTCGCTTCGGATGAATTTATAGACATTATAAAGGCATCAAATACAGATTTTAATAACATCAGAGAGTCAAACATGCAAAACGGAGCGGACAAAATTTGCAGCATGGGCCGCACGTGCGGCTGTGAGCCCTGCACGTGCGACAGTGGTTCCCACAGGTGCGGCTGTGAGGTCCCGCACGTGCCTTTTTTCCAGTAGCTTCAGCCCCAAATCCCCTATTTTCCGCACGTGCGGCTGTGAGCCCCGCACGTGCGGCGATTCTGTCATGTTTGTGCAGTTTGAAATCAAGCCAAAAATTCAACAAAGCAATTACACCACAAGGCACCAAATCAAGAAATTTAACACAATATGATAATATAATATTGTACTGACATAAATCACAACTCTCAACTAAGGCTTTACTCTCCTCCAATTCACATACATAACTCAATTGGTCTTCAATTATATATATATATATAATCATCTAATTCTATAGCTGAGCTCAACATGCAATACCAAGAAAATAAAGTGTAATTTCTTTCAATAAAGCTCCACTCAACTCAAAATAAACAAATAATAAGAACACCTTCACAATTAGGCAATTATCACATATATAACCTCATTCACAAACCCCAGTTTACATGAACACAAATTGAAATTCAATTCAAATCAGTTAGAGAGGTTCTTAGGGACGGATTAAACCTACCTTGAACTTAAATCTTCACAACACCTCTCAAATTTCCCAATTTCCTCCCTTGGTGAACTCTCCTCTTCTTCTCTAACTCTCCTCTTCTAACTCTCTCTCAGGAGATATTTTTTTGAGTTCAAGAATATGAAGTCAATGGTTGAGATAGATATATATATATATATATATATCTAAATGTTGAATAAAACAAAATTTAATCAGTTCAGTCATTCTGAATCAGATTTTCACAAAAATGCTTACTATGACTTAAAAATTATGTTGATCTCAACTATAAGGTCAATTTCAGATAATTAAGCTTCTAAGGCTTCCAATTTCTGATCCAAACATTATAATTGCAGCAGATTTTTCTCTTATTCGACAGATATGAATCTATAATCATAAGATTCACTTAATTAAACTTAATTTCACATGAAATTTCACAATAAGCATACAAATGCACAGAATAGGGGACTGAAAGCATACCAGAAAACATGTACGAGGGTTAGGTTATTACACTCTCTCCCCCGCCCCTTAAAGAAGTTTGGTCCCTCAAACTTGTTTTACCATGTAACAAGATTAGAAATCTCGGTTTCATACCATTGTTCAGTTCCGTTACAGATATTTAATTTATTCCTCAGTTTGAACAGTTCCCAAGTCAATCCAGTGTTCCCTACAATTACGCGAAAACTATCAACATATAAAGCAAACTTCATACGTCTATTTCATAGAATCACGTGTCGAATAATATAAGGCTATAAGAGTTCATTGCAGGACATACAAGGTATATCATCCCCTGTAGATAGGGTTTATAATCACAATATTTTCTTGCCAACAAGTTTCATAACGTCAATTCCCCAAATACAAAAACACAATAGAAACCATTCCCTTAAATGCATACTTCATATATTCCCATAGCATAGGTCAATTTCTATCATAACAAAGACATTCTTCACTATGTTCCTAGCCAGGTTAATCCAGCATTAATAGTTCATATACAATTTCCATTAGAAGGTGCATGTTCAAACTTTGCCCAGTTAAGTAGTTCCTTGGTAAATCACATATTGCGAGTCACTTAGAGATTAGTTACTAACTAAAGTTATATATCATTTTCAAAAGAAATCAATTATGTAGTTAGATTCAAATCCGATTATGCATAATTGAATCAAGTGTCATACCCTACCAAGCAAGGTTCTGCCTAATTACAAGGTATACCTCTTTCCATCAGTCACAAATGAGTCGCTTAGGTATGTAGCCATTAGGTTCACAATTTAGTCCTAGTATTTCTCTATTTCCGAAAGCATATCAAAGTCATACCATTATATTGATTCAAAATCATATGTAATAGTTCTTAACAAGGTCAGAGCAATAGGAAGAAGAATCCCGGTAAACATCATTAATTCCCTATAGCATTATTTCTAAGTACAGTAATATAAAGAGAACCATGCTCCGAATCAACAGTTATAATAATGTCAAAGCAAGTACCATACAGTTTTACAAATTCCTACAGACATACCATTCTAGATACTTAGTCACACCGTTATAAATTCGAATCTGAGCAATAGATACAAATATAACAACCATCATTTCGAGTAAAGAGAGTCATTCAAAGATAAGGTCAGAAATCAAGGTCAAAATCGTATTTAGTTAATCAATCATAACAGTAAGGTACCACATCCTCCCTTATTAAGCATTTCCTCTTGTTACGGTAAAAAGTAATCCGATTCATTTTTTTTTTTCCCATCACTTCAGTGTTCTATTGTCCAGATAATTCTTCCTTTTCCAACTGTAGGGCACAAGATCAACCTTATTATTTTGTACCAACAATTATAATTACAGTGACCCAGCAATTAGCCTTACGAAAATCACAAACCAGTCATGCGGCTTAGTCATTAAACATAAGCAGAGCATCCGGTTACCCCACGTACGTAGGTTCTACTAGGTCCGTTCATAGGGTCGTAAATTCCATTAACTATTCAGCAACCATAGTAATCACACCTTTCCGGAGTCCATCATGCCAAGAAGTTCAATGGTATAGCAAAAGAATAGTTTGTCCAACTAATATCAGAGTTAGTCATTCTTGGCAAGATCAGTTCAATATGATAGCAAATCAATTCGTAACCACGTAGTGTGTATTGTACAAATCTATATATATGCATGCAATAGGAAATAAATGTCTAGTACATATCGTTAATCCATCATTACGATAGAATATTTCCATGCCCATTCAGTTTTAACAAAGTTCACCATATCATACAGAACAGTTCTTATTTAGCCTCCAATATAAAATAGAGGACTAAATTGGCAATTTGCAATATCCGATATTTACAGATTTACACATAAATATATCACATAAATGATTTCTCGATCTTAAGTCATTAATATACATGGGCAGGGTTTTAGTTCTTACAATAACATATCAGATTACCAACCATTTAGTTCCGATTCCAAACTAGTCAATGATGACCTATCTTTTTACGAGTATCATATGAGTAGACACGTAATATGGGTGGGGTCCTTCATGTCGTTCAACCACTCCTTATAAGAAATCCCAATTACAGATTACAGATTACAGATTACACATAAACAAAACAGATTATAGATTACAGAGTACAGAGTACAGATTACAGATTCCCATAAACAAGTCCCGATTACACATAAACAATACTCATTAAAGACCATCAATAATTCCCTCGGTTCCCTATCAGAAGTCGTTAGTAATTTTCTCGGTTCATGAAATCATATTAATTATATGTTGTTTCAAGGTCAATAATCAACTTCCAAGCATAGCTAATGTGTAAGTCATTCCCTTATCCATTTAAACAATCACCAGGAAACAAAATCACAATCAATTAACTTCTTACACAATTCTAAGAGGAGTCACTATATGCATAACTTCTTCTCACAGCCGGTCATACTTAATACAATTCAAACTGTCATGCAAAACACAACTTATCAAAATATCTAAACACAGTAACTTCTCAAAATCACAGGTCTAAACATTACTATGGCAAGGAAGACATGACTATGTCATAAAAGTTAGAGCATCACATATATCATTTCATTTGGTCAACAAGTATTAGAAATATTCAATACTTAGAGTTTAATCAATTCATCTAAACAAATGCTAGAAAGCACAATTATATTGTCATCGTTTCCCACAGGTAACTATCAACCAATAACACACATTCCATCTAACCATTTGCATATAAATTGTCTTACCGATCAGCTCGAACCCACACCACGCTTCTGCAGTGCAACGCTGTTGACTTAATCCCATCTGCATGTCTTGCATTGTCCACCAAGTTATGTAAGATAAACAGAGGCAATAGTTCTCATAATTATTTATCATTTATTATTTAATTTTTTTTTCCACAATTCATTTTACTTATGTTGTACAATTTTCCTTTTCATTCTGTCCAGCCAGGCGGAGGTAGAATCTTCCGGATCTTCTATCTTTATGCTCACTATGTTCTGCATCACAATCAATCACAATATACACGAAGGATATACAATAGACATGGATAGTAACCATTGCGGTTAACAGATATTACACACACAAGTATCGTTGCCATCAATCTTTTTCATATGCACTAAGGATGTCATCCATGATGCCTAAGTCTTTTCTAGACATCCTGAAGCTCAATGGACTCGTGTGTGAGATAGCAACTCGTGCTCTGATACCACTTGTCACATCCCAAACCCGCCCCTAAAAGTTTGGGCATGAACACCTCAGAAACGGACAGTTAATTCGATACATACAACATATGGGGCCTGAACAGAAGCACCTAATAACATAAAATAATATAATTTAACATCCATCGAGCTCGTACCTACATGCCAGGATCTCAATGTGCCACTAAGCAGTTCCAAACATGATAGACAGATATACGAGAAGTAGATATTTGCAGTCACACAATAACATATATGGACATATGCATAGAACCAGCCTCGCATGTGGGCATACAACAAGAATGTTGGTAAAGAAGGGTATACACGACCAATTAAAAGATGAGAGACCAAACTAGGGGTCACTAAGGAACGCTAGAGAACACATAAGCTTCTTCACACTGCTTGACCAAAAAGAAGTGACCAAAGCTAGACCAAGACCGACCTCCAGGTTAATTGCCTACAGAGACAAACATAACACAAAGTGAGCGAGGCTTAGTGAATAATAGTACTTAAACAATTTAATGAATAAACTTGAATTATAACGTATATAAGGACAGAGGTCACATGGTTAATCTTTTCCTATAAATATTTCCAGAACGGCCTTAGGCCCAATCTTTGTACATAGTGGCTTCAAGCCCAGTATCACATAGAACGGCCTTAGGCCCAACAGATTTAGCAAAGTGGCCTCAGGCCCAACAGATTATACAAAGCGGCCGCTGGCCTAACAGATTATACAGAATAGCCTCTGGCCTAATAGGTTGTACAGAATGGCCTCTGGCCCAGATATCAACAGATTGGCCTCTGGCCCACAGATATCAACAGATTGGCCTCTGGCCCACAGATAGTACAGAACGGCCTCCGGCCTAGTATTAGCAAAACAGAATGATCTTAAATTCATAAGAATACCACTAGACAATAGTGCACATACAATTCCCCATGGTTTATCACAAGTCGACATGGCTGTTTTGCGTATAACAGAATATTAATACTAACTAGTAACAGAAGGCACATATGTCACTGTACGGAGGCGAAATATCCTCTGCTTTCTGTACTCCTTGGACGTCAAGCTTCTGGTGGCGGCGTCTATCTCTGCAACACAAAAATGGTGAGTTGCCCGGCGGTGGTATGCCGGAAAGGCCCTCCGACGATCAAGTCAGATCACCAAGGAAGAAGACCATCAAAGGAGAGTGTTTGTGAGAGTGAATTCGCATACCTCTAACGTTCCTCTTCCTCTGTATTTCTAGGCTGGCCATGCAGCCCAAGATTGTGCGCGCACTACCTCTGCTGTCCTTCCCTGGACAGGTGGCAGTGCTTGCTTCTCACCACCTTACGCGTGTAAAGATTTTGTCCTCCAACCAGTACACATAGAACTGTCCAACGGTATGAAGGCGTGCGTGGAACAGATGTCCTCTCCCTCACGCCATTGGCTCAGGTGCCACACATAACCGGAGTACCACGACCGGCCTATCCCTTGCAGAGAATTGCCATCACGTGCATTTAACCGTGCTATGTGTCGCCGACCTGTGACTTGGGATTAGGTGAGAGCCTGACCACTTCGGCCGAACTACTCTTGATCGGTTCATCATGATCAACCGGTTACGAGGCATGCCGGCCTCCAACCGTTCTTCCTCCAATCTCGGTCACACGAAGCCGCCCTTATTGATTGATCGGTCCAGGGCGTACCAGCCCTGATCGCACCCACGGTGTAGCTCGGGCTACCTCTTAGCTCGGTGAGCATCCGCTAACTTGAGCTCCGTTCCATACGTGCAGTCACAGCTCAGCTGGGCCAGTGCGTGTCCGACTGGCCAACGCCACCGACCATGCAAGTCAGGCCACGTCAATAGAGGACTTTGCTCGGCGCCGTGTAGTCCGTCAAGTCTGACGTCGTGTCAACTCGGCCGTACTGCCCGATGCAAACCTGCCCTCTCAATTGCCCCTTAAACCCATCCGAGCTATCGTGACTGGGTTTACTACTGTGTCCGAGCTAAGGTTGAGTCGCGCTCTTGCTAGGCCGAGCTTGATTGGAGGAATGTCTGCCGCCGAGCCATGGTTTAGTTGCGCCATTACCAAGCCGAGCCCAATCGGGGACACATCTGTCGCCGAGCTGTCTGAATTGGCTGGCCAGTACCTCCGTAGTCCCATCAAAGGTCGTACCACCGTACTGACAGCCACGTTCCCAGTGCCACGTGGCTTCATGTCATTGGTCTGTACGCCCCAGCTGTCTCCCATGGGCCGAATTTCAAACGGCTGTGCCGTTTGGTTTTTCCCCCCATTATTAAGCCCTATTCGAAGGGTCTAAACCCTTCACACTTCCTTTTCTTCTCCAACTCCAAACCCTAGCACTCAAACTTCCCAGCCTCCAGCCCTCGCTACACCTGCCCATCCTTGCCATTTCTGCCTTCAAGCTCCAATCTCCATCTCCATTCCTTTCGAAGGTTGCAGCCAAGCTCTCGAGGCCCAACTCTTACTCGCATTTGTTTTTGGTAAGTTGCAGTGCCCTCCCTTCACATTTCCGTTTTCGTGTTCTTCGAGTTTGTTCCTCATTCTTGTACGACTGTGTTCTTCGTGTCCCTTTCATTGCTTAAAACTGGTACACCCTAGGGCAAATGAGAACCAATAGAGTGGGGGAGGCCTTCCGTGCCCCTGTTTCCCAGTAGCTTGAATGAATGTCTTGAACATAGGATGAACTGGATGAATAGGATGAAAACTGTGCAAAACTGAGCTAAGTGCTCATTTAGATCCATAGTCAGAGCTTCAACCGAGCAAAAACTGGTTTGTGGCTTCCCGTTGAGGCCACTACCAGGCCGGACAATTAGCTAGGTCGGTAATTAGGAATGAACCGAACTAGAACCCTGTAATCTCTGCCTGGAGCCTTCGCCGAGCTGAAGGATCATCCTTTAATAAGTGTTAACCGAGCTAGAACCGATCTAGGATGCTTAAGCACGCACATAGTTGAGCCGAGCTGAGACTTGCTGGACAAAACACCAAATCCTTCGCTGAGCTATTTCCAATAGGAGCCGCGCAATCTATGCCGTGCTAACCCTTGGCCTTATTTTTTAACATGCAGAACAAATAGGACCGACCAAGCCAGTCCAGCATTGTAGTTGGTAGAGCTCAAAGTCCGAGTGTAGACACCCCATTTTTGACCGACCTTAAGACTCAGACGTCACCGATTGAGCGCTCGGTGATGTTGCATATTGTGCTCGTTCAGAAGTCTCAGAGTCGCGGCCGTGCGCCCTGCCTCCGGACTTCCGAACCCTCTTTTGTGCCTTGCCTCGGTTTGCGAACCAGACTCGGTTTTCTCTGTTTTCTTTCCTGAGGAGAGGGAGAGGTCTAGCA
The DNA here is from genome assembly GCA_030407325.1 of Camellia japonica. Lineage (NCBI taxonomy): Eukaryota > Viridiplantae > Streptophyta > Magnoliopsida > Ericales > Theaceae > Camellia > Camellia japonica. Next base: position 57,198,910 of record JAPPVO010000031.1, on the reverse strand, counting down.
GACCATCTCTCAGTGGCCGTGGGCTACATTTCGTGGCCGTGGGCCATTTTGCCCATTTCGGAGCCCGGTTCCCGGTTTTCGGAGCCGTCAAGCCGTGTGCCTTGGTTCGGGACCACCCAACCATCTCCGATTCCTTCGGTTTTTGGCATGCATCTCATTTACTCCCTTTCGAAGGACACTGGGGTCTTAGATACCCACTTCGTGGCCGAATGCCACTTTCGGTGCTTAACGGCCTATTTTCGGGACCCCGAACTGCGTGTTTTGGTCCCCGAGCATTCGTTTTGCATCGGTTTTCGTTTATTTTTGGCAGGTACCTCTGTTTTATCATCAGGAAGATCACTGGAGGGTGGAGGCTAGCAATTGTCTCAGCAACCAGTTATGCTCTTCCGGCGCCCCCCGGCGCTCGTTTTTCCTCACTTCCGGGCTAATGTTGAACACCCTAGGGCCATTTTCTTCAAGCCAAAACCACATATTTGTGTTGTACACACATGGGAGGATCCTAAAAACACATGGCCGGCCAGTAATTCTTTTGTCCATTTTGAACCCTCTTTGAAAAGTGGCTTGTTGTCTCTCCTGTTTTAGAGTTGTCAGTTTTGAACCATAGGGTCTTGTTCAGCACACATGGGAGGCCACCAATACCTGGTGGCCGGCCAACAAATCAGTGTTTCATTTTTACCCCTGGCCGGCCGGCCATAGGGGGTGGCCGGCCGGCCACCTGTAACAAAGTTAGCTGGCCGGCCATGCTTCTTGGGAGGTGTGTCTTACAGCTGTGTAGCTGTTTCCCCCAGAAAAGATCTGTATCCGGGGGATATTTTGGAGGGGAACACTTGGGTGCATTTCCCTCCACCTTTGCCCTCCTCTTTGGGTCCATATAAGGAGCCTCCCAACTCTTAGGCTAGGGTGAGAAAAACTCTCTTAAGAGCTTAGATACATATCTCTCTCCATCTCTCTCAAATCTTTCAAGTTTTGGTTCCATCTCTTCATCACCATCAAGCACCACCACCACTACTCTATTTCCAGCAGCTAGGAGAGCTTTCCAGCAGCTAGGAGGCATCCATTCTTCAAGCAAAAAGGCAACCAAGACTTGTCTACAAGGTAGTACTTACTCCACCCCTCTTTTCTAGCTCATTTTTGGTTCATTTCTTTGCCCCTATTTCTATACTGTTTTGAGCTCCGACCAATACTGAAAGTGGTCCTCTTTTGAGCTCGTTTTCATCTTTGTTGAAGGGCTCAACCCTGTGTGAGATCCCTAACTTGCACTTGCTTCAATATCATCTTGTATGTCAATATTTTGCATGCTTTTTCTAGCCTATGAGTGATCTGTTTTCGAGCATAATGTAAACTGTGAGTGGACCTATTTTGAGCCCCTCTTCAGCATTGAAGAAGGGCTCAACTCTGTTTGGCCTCTCTATCATGCACTTGCTTCATAATCTCTCATATTTACCGTAAATTTGCATGATTTGTTTGACCTACATGTAGTTTGTTTTGGAGCATGTCATGAACTGTGAGTAAGCTTATTTTGTGTCCCTCTACAACATTGTAGAAGGGATCAACCTTGTTGGGGGTCTCCATGTTATACTTGTCATCATACCCCTCTTAGGCCCCCATTTTTGCATGCTTTTTTTAGCATATATAGCTTCTGTTTTCGGCCATCATCAGAACTGGAAAGAGTCATATTTTGATCTTCTTGACATATTTCATTAAGGGTCTTTGCTGGTTTGATGAATGTTTGGGGTACCTCATGTTATAGCCTTGTGTATCCTAGTTCTTGCATGACATTTTTAGCATGTTTGCATACTGATTTGGGGGATGTCATATACTGTAAATGTTCATACTTTTAGTCCCTCATCAGTGTTGTAGAAGGGTATTTTTCCATTTGGGCATCGCATGTATCACTTGCTTCAATACCCCTCTCTTGGCCCCATTTTTGCATGCCATTGTTGTCCTATCTATGCTTACTATTTCGCCATGTTTTGTACTGTAAAAAATGCTATTTTGGGGCTGCCTTGCTACTGTTTTGCATGTCATGTACCAATTATGCATGTTTAGTATGGCTGTAGGCCATTTCGGGTGCTTAATATTGCATTTCGGGATCATTCCATGCTTCGGGTGGACTTTGGCCATGTTTCGGGGTTGTTTTCCCCCACATTTCAGTGCTAAAATTCATTTGCATGTTTGCATATCATTTTCATGTCATTTCATGCCTTACGGCCATCGCCTCGGTTTGCGCGCCCGTGTGCACGCATTTCGAGGCACTTCATTTTCATCCATCGGCCTCTTATGTGAGTGTGGCTGAGGCTCACTCATGTTAGTGTAAGTCCATTTTGCATTCTGTATGTCATTTTAGTCTCATCGCATTCCGTATGCCATTTTCTCGGTTCGCGTGCCCGTGGGCACGCATTTCGAGACATCTCATTTTAGTCTCGTTGTATATCATATTTAAGGCCGTTTCATGCCTTTATATTATCGCCTCGGTTTGCGTGCCCGTGTACACGCATTTCGAGGCATCTCATTTTCATCTATCGACCTCTTATGTGAGTGTGGCTGAGGTCCACTCGTGTTAGTGTAAGTCCAATTGCATTGCGTATGCCATTCCATGCCTTAGGATCATCGCCTCGGTTTGCGTGCCCGCGTGCACACATTTCGAGGCATCTCATTTTCATAGCATAATGCATGCTAGGATTGTATTTTAGTCGCATTCATGCATATCATGCATATTGCATCGTGTTCGGGATAGGAGTTAGCCCGGGCACGGGAAACGAGGCGCGTTTCGTATTCCGAGTGACGGAACGAGTCTCAATTCCCAAGTCACCAACACTCCGGATTACCCATGATGCAGTTAGGTTTAGTTGTAGCATTCATCTGCATTTATCCTATATTGAGTTGTGCAATCCGACTCCTCGGCCATCATGCATCGAGATGCGTGATTGGTGGCACGAAGATCGAGGCATGCATATATCTGTGAAATACATTGCTATGTCCCTTTCCTGCTCTCTGTTACAGCAAAATGAAGAATCAGCAACTTTTCGGAGTCTGGCACGCATTTCGAGGAAAGGTGCAAACAGAGGCTAATTGGGGCATCCCAGTGGATTTCCAAAAAAGCAGCCCAAACATGCATCATTTAATTGTCCGGAGCGGAATCAAGGCAGCCCCCCTGGCTTGCATGCCAGTTTACAGCTTTGTTAGTTTAATTTGTTAATTAAATTAGGAATTTGTATATTATTCGGACTGTATATTTCGGACTGTATTATTCTTTCATTTCGGACTGTATTATTATTCTTTTGGACCCTCTGCGCGAGGGCATAATTGTAATAAGTGTGGGTGAGTGTGATGTATGTCTTCCAACCCCACGTCTTTCTTCCCTTTTATTTACCCGCTTATGATGGTTAGATATAGGGCATATTTCAATTAGCATATAGTATGACAGCATGTTTGCATCATTCATCTGTTTTGCATGCACCGGGCTCGGCGCATCATACAAACTGCATTTGTATTTCAATTCCAAATTGAATACGTGTTAGCTGTAGCATTCCATATGCCATGTTTAGAATAGCCGAGCCTGCTATAGTTGCATTATTGCATGCATTGCATTAGGCAATTCTGTATAATTAGGATCATGCATGATTTCTAATCGGTTTCTGCTTTGGCTTGGAGTACTCGGTGAGTTTTATGCTTTAGCATCCTTGCATGCGTGTGAGTGCTGCCATGATAGCATGCTTGCCATGAGGCTATATGCTTATGTGATATAACTGCCTTGAATGCCTGTGGGTGGAGGTTGTGTTACTTGAAGTGGGACAATGCATTGATTGTTTGTTTTAAGCCCACCAGATAGTGGCAAAACCATTGTTTTCTAAGCCCACCTGAGGGTGGAAAATCCACGTCTTAGCCTACCTGCGGGTAGCACCATCAAACCATCTTTCAAACAAACAAACATGAAATGTTTTGTTCCAATTCAGGCGACTCAGTCTATACTTGTTTGCTGCGAGCATCACATAGTAACCTAGGCTAATAACCAGAATAAGAATACACAATGTTTTCAAAAACAGATATCATGGTTAGTAGAGGCCGGTCTTTGACCGGGCGAGCGGGGGTGCTCACGAAGTGACCTTCCCCAATCGTACCCAAGTTCCCGAGCTGAGGCAACTTTGGTGATGACGGACACGTGGCCTTTGGCACCGAGTCAAGGTTTCCTAAATTTCCCATTTATAAAATATTTAGGTGGCGACTCTGTATCTGGCAAAGCAGTCCATGTTTGGCACTTCTTTCAAAATCTGTTTTCCAAAACGATTTGCCGAATTTGGACTCTTTGGTTCAAGATTAAGAACCGTGACACGAAATCGAGTCCGAGCTGTAGCGAGGTCCCCCGCGGGCTTGTTACACCGAGCAAATCATTTTGACCGAGATACAATACATCAAATAAAATCGAGAAAGATGGGCAAATACCGCTTCATGGTTAGCTCGCCCGGCGCGATGACGGAGTTTCGAAAGGAGTACAACGTTCCTGACGACGTCATCCTAGAGCTCGCCAAAAAGGGAGACACCCCCTGGGGAGATTTAGACCGGTGCCCCTTCACGGTCGTGTCAATAGTAGAGGGAGGTGTCCGCTTCCCGGTCCAGCCCTTGATCTGCGAGTTTTTGAGGCAGACAAGGCTTTGCCCGAGCCAAGTCTCAAATAACACATACAAAATAATAAATGGCGTCGCCGAGCTGAACCGAAGGCTCGGTCTCAATCTCGGCCTTGCAGAAATTTTCCACCAATACAGCCTAAGTAGAAATAAGAGTGGGCTTTGCTGGTACCTCAAAGTCAAGAAGGGCCGAGCAAAACTCATTGAAGGCAACCCAGACAAAGAAACCAACGACGACGACTTCCTCTGGGTGTCCGGTAATTACGAGGACACCGAGGCGCCCATACCGGGCTGGTACATTAGGAAAGATTTTGGCCATGCTGGTAAGTAGCCCGGCTGACCGCACTATCTTCTTTCTGTATTTCATTTTTGTCATCTTTTGCCGGCCTGACACTTGCCTTCTTACAGATAGACATTTGGCAGCAGACTACCATCAGGCCGACCCAGAAGCCATCCGAGCTTTGCTGCGTCACCCAGCCGAGGAGAGAGCAGCATCAAAATTCTCGGTTTCGAGCAAAGCTACAACTACACCGCACCGCGCAAGAGCCGGGTGACCGACTTCCTTCGCGCGCCCTCCCCTGAACCGGATCCCAACCTACCGCCGATCAGACTTGTTCCCCTCACCGCCGAGCAAGAAATGGCAAAAATCAGGGCCATTAAGTCCATGATCACTGGAGAGGAAGGGGAGTCCCAACCTCCAGAGGCAGCCGGGGGAACATCTTCCACCCCAGCCGTGCAAACAGAGGGCGCGGTGCTTGCTCTCGCCACCGAGCAACCGGCCAGCCGATCCAAGAAGAGGCCGAGGAAGGAGACGACCGGGCAGAACCTCACTGATGAAGACTCAACCGAGGTTGCTTCAACCGAACTGGGAGACCAGACCGAGCAACCGCTGGCCCGCAAATCCAAGGGCAAGGGCCCAGCCACCCCCCCAGTCTGGGTGCCCGAGTTCAAATACCAAGGCCGACCAGTTTCCGCCAAGGACTCTGTCTATGCTGATAAGGATTATTCCCTTGGCTTCAACATGACCAAGGGGCTAATCCTTCCAGCCGACATGAAGAGGCATGACGAGCTGTTGGACCTGAAGGTCCTCCGCTCGGCGGCCAAATCCATCGTGCTGGTAAGTTCTTTATATTTTTTGAACTGTTTGCTCGGTTTTTTCTCGGTTTCTGAATACTAATGATCTGTCATCTGTTTGCAGGCCGCGCAGAAGAACTACCTTGCCCACGACCGCATGATCAAAGTGCGGCAGAGTCTTCGTGAGGCCATTGCTGAAAATGAGGCCAGAGAAGATGGTGGAAAAGTTGGAAGGCTCACAATTATCATCCGCCAGGACTATCGCGGCGGAGCGGGATGAACTGGGCAGAAAGTTGACCGAGCAGAAGCTGAAAAGCAGCGTGCCGTGAAGTCAACCAAAGCTCGGCACCTCGCCGAGCTAAGGAAACTACGCGATGCCAACAAGGAAGCTCTGGACAAGGCGGTCGACGACACGGAGGACCGGGGATATGCTCAGGGGGAGAAAACCTATGAACGGCAAGTCCAGGCGACGAAGGACATCTTTTTCCAGTGCGGCTGGAAAGCTGCCGTGGAGAAAGTTGGACTTGGTCAGGATTCTGCCATGTTCATTAGTCCACCTGCTGCATATATCCTGGCTTACATGCAGGCGTACGCCAATGCCGCGCAAAACCGACTGATAGCAGAGGCAAGGAAAGAGGCTGAGGAAGAAGCCGCCGCCGCACAACAGACCGAGCAAGCCACAAACACCGAAGCATCCCCAGATGTGGACGCCGAAGTTATGGATCGGGAGGTTGTCGCGGTGGAGGGCACCGACAATGAAGCCGAAGAGAGCCTGCCCGAGCAGACAGTCGGCAACGCCGAGCAGACCGAGGAGATCGCCGAGCAAAACCTTGAGCTAGACTGAAGATTTTTTTTTTTTTGCAATGTAACCGGGCTATGTCCCCCGCTTGTACTTGGACTTTCTTTATCAATGAAAACTTCAGCTTTTTTGCACGTACATCTCCTATTTCAGTTCTGTTGATATGTATAAATTTCTTGATTCAAACTGTAAGCAACTGGCAGGTCGGCTAAACCGCACAATCTGCCGAGCTAAAATCAACTCACAAGTAATCTAATCAGGACTAGCAGTTGAATTTTCAAATGAAATGACATTAGAACTTGGCCGAGCAAAAGCCGCTCGGCCCTGATTGGTTTGCAGACTGAAATTCCAACACTTCAATGCGGCCGAGCAAAAACCAGCTCGCCATTCAAGTTGTTTAAAACGCTAACATTTCCCTTTAGCCGAGCAAAGTCAGCTCGGCCTTATAACTGTTGGACAAGACACCAACATTGCCAATTCCGCCGAGCAAGATCAGCTCGTTTCCCATATTGGACAAGACACCAATATGCCAACTGGGCCGAGCAAAATCAGCTCGGCTCCTACATTTGGCAAAACACCAATGTTTCAATTAGGTTGGTCATGCCGCCAACATTCCAACTGGGCGAGCAAAACCAGCTCAGCCCTAATGCGCATTGCTCATACGCAAACTGTTTGCGCGGTCTGCTCCCATTCCGAGGAAAACAGTCCGGTCTCACTCAAGTCGGTCTACTTGCCCCTGGCATCCATAATTGCCTTGTGTCTTGCTATTTCATTGGATAGATGTAACACCATACGACAAGAGGGCTATTTTTTATTACAAAGGCATTGCTATCTTTTACATCAAATGCAAAAAGGCTAAAGGCCCAGAAAAGCTAAACAAAAGCAAATTACATTTCAAAAGTAAAAGACCTTAAGGTTGGCTGCATTCCACGGTCTGGGGATAGCCTTGCCGTCTAAGTCTTCCAAATGGTATGCCCCTTTGCCCGCAAGACCAATCACCTTGTATGGTCCTTCCCAATTCGCACCGAGCTTGCCTTCGCCAGGGATCACCGTGTTGCCAAGCACCTTCCTTAAGACCCAGTCCCCAATCTTGAATAGCCTGGGTGCACTGCCTTGTTGTATTTTTTGGAGAGTTCTGCTGATAGGCGCTATGTGGATTAGTGCGCTCTCGCCTTTCCTCAGCAAGGTCTAATTCCAATGCCACGGCTTCATTGTTCAGATCGGGCTGGAAACTTTCAGAGCGGATGGTTGGCATGCCAATTTCCACGGGATGACGGCCTCCATGCCGTAGGCCAAAGCGAATGGTGTTTCCCCGGTCGACCGTCTTGGCGTAGTGCGGTATGCCCAGAGCACATTGGGGAGTTCCTCAGCCCATTTCCCTTAGCTTTCTCAAGCCGCTTCTTCAGCCCGTCCAAGATGGTCTTGTTTGAGGCCTCTGCTTGGCCATTAGACTGAGGATAGGCCGGCGTCGATTGTAGAACTCAATCTTCAGCTCTTCGCAAAATCCGCGAAAGAGTTTCCCGTCGAATTGAGTGCCATTGTCCGAGATAAGGGCCCTGGGTATACCGAAGCGAGTGATGACGTTTTGCCAAACAAACTTCTTCACATCCTTCTCCTTGATGGTCGCCAGTGGCTCGGCCTCGACCCACTTGCTGAAGTAGTCGGTGGCCGCGATGAAGAACTTGCGATTGCCCGGTGCTGCTGGGAGTGGTCCGACAATATCCAATCCCCATAGTGCGAACGGCCAAGGACTTGAAAGGGGTAGCAAGTCTCTAGCTGGCTGATGGATCTGGTGAGCGAATTTCTGACACTTTTCACACCGGCGAACGTATTTCTGCGCGTCCGCCTGCATGCATGGCCACCAGTAACCTTGGGAAATTGCTCGGTACGCCAGAGATCTGCCCCCTGTATGGCTTCCGCAAATGCCCTCATGTATCTCATAGAGGAAAGCCTCCACCTTGGCGGGGTGGACACACTTCAAATACGGCCCGGTGAAAGATCTCTTGTACAAGGCTCCGGACGGGGAGAGCCAAAACCGCTCTGACTTTGCCCGGATCTTGTGGGCCGCCTTCTTTTCTTCTGGTAGAACTCTATCTTTCAGGAAGGCGATGATGGGGTCCATCCAGGAAGGGCCCAAGTCGGCGCAGAGTATCTCGGTTGCTTCTGGTTTCTCAATGCTTGGCCGAGGCAAAAACTCTATCATCAAGGGGTTAGGAAAAGCTGTCTGAGTGGAGGCGAGCCCAGCCAATTCGTCAGCCGTCTTGTTTTCTTCGCGGTTTATCTGTTCCACCCTTATCGCGGAGAACTTCTTGATCTCTTCCCGCACCAACGCTTGATACTTGGCCATTCTTTCATCCCTTGCCTCATACTCCCCTGAGACCTGATTGACCACCAGCTTGGAGTCGCTGAAAACCATAAGGGCTGTGGCTTTCATTCTCAACGCGCTTCTCAGACCGGCGAGGAGGGCTTCATACTCTGCCTCGTTGTTGGATGCTGGGAAGCCGAGCGTAATTGCTTGCTCAATAATCAGCCCATCTGGTGAGGTCAGCACAATTCCCAGCCCGGCCCCATGCCTGTTGGACGCCCCATCGACGAAGAGCTTCCACATCTCGCCAATGAACAGCTTCCAGCAATCAGACGGGTTTTGGGAACTTCTCAATTCCAAGTTTCTGGTGGCTCATTCTGGTCTTTCCACGTCTTCGGGTTCTCTTCCAACGAGTCGTCGACTTTTGTTCGGTCGAGCTTTGCCCTTCTCCCCTTGGGAGCCACACTGTCTCTGTTGCCAGAACCATGGGTTGTGCTAAATCCGCACAACCAAATCAATCGGGCAGACGGATGCGTCCCAGGGGCAAATTCCGCCACGAAGTCTGCAAGTGCTTGAGCTTTGATTGCGATGCGCGGTCTGAACTTGATGTCATACTGGCCCAATTCCACGGCCCATTTCAGAATTCTCCCAGTGAAGTCTGCCTTTTCGAAGAGCACCTTAAGTGGAAACTCGGTCAGCACAACTATTGTATGGGCATGAAAATAGTGCGCCAGCTTTCTTGACGCCATCATTAGGGCCAGCGCCAATTTTTCCAAGGGAAGATATCTTGTTTCGGCCGGGAGCAGGGTCTTGCTTACATAGAAGATTGGTAGGTGCTGGACGCCCTCAGCACGAACCAATACCGCGCTCACCGCGTGTTGAGAAACAGCCAAGTAGAGGTACAGCTCTTCACCCGGCTGAGGTGTGACCAAAATTGGGGCTGAGGAGAGATACGCTTTTAAGTCTGCCAGTGCACGGTCGCACTCTTCGTCCCAGAAGAACTTGGACTTCAAAGTTTTGAAGAAGGGCCTGCAACGATCCGAAGACCGGCTGATAAATCTGTTCAGCGCGGCTGCCATCCCGGCAAGATGTTGCACGTCCTTTGTGGAATTCGGGCGCTCCAGCTCTTGTATCGCTTTGATTTGGGATGGGTCGGCTTCAATTCCTCGGTTTGTAACCAGAAAACCCAGAAACTTTCCAGTGCCAACTCCGAAGGCGCATTTGGAGGCGTTCAGACGAAGCTTGTGATGCTTTAGTATGGCAAACATTTCTGCTAGGTCGGCGAGGTGTTGGGACTTCTCCTTACTCTTCACCACCATATCGTCGATATAGGCTTCCATAGTTCGGCCCAAGAGGGGAGCGAACATCTTTGTCACCATACGCTGAAAGGTTGCCCCGGCGTTCTTCAACCCGAACGGCATGACCTTGTAGCAGTATAAGCCTCTGGGGGTGGTGAACGACGTGATCTCTCTGTCCGGCTTGTACATGGCTATCTGGTGGTAGCCGCGATATGCATCCAGGAAGCTAAACCTCTGATGGCCAGCGGTTAAGTCCACCAGCTGGTCAATTCGAGGGAGGGGAAAGCTATCCTTCGGGCAAGCCCGGTTGACGGTTTTGTAGTCAACGCAGACTCGCCACTTGCCATTCTTCTTAGGAACAACCACCGTGTTGGATATCCAACGAGGGTATTGCACCTCTTCTATGGCCCCGGCTTCCAACAAGTTCTTCACTTCTTCTGCCACCACTTCAGCATGGTGCAAGGCTGAGCGGCGCGTCCTTTGATGACTGGCCGCGCATTGGGGAAGACATTCAACTGATGACAAATGAAGCTCGGGTCGACGCCAGGCATGTCGTAAGGCGTCCAGGCAAAGGCCTCCAAATTGGAAACCAAAAACTTGACATATTCCATCCGTTCGGCGCCAGACAAGGATGATCCCAAGAGGAAGAATCTAGTTGGATCGTTCTCGTCAATGCGCACTTCCACCAAATCTTCGACCGATTTTTCCTCGGCCTTTCTTCCCACATCTTCAAGGACTTCCTTCCCCTCAGGTCCCTCGATCATCTGGACAAACCCTTTGGCTGCTCGGCTGCCATTTACCGCAACGAAGCATTGTTTAGCCATCACCTGGTCTCCCCAAACCTCTTCGATCTGCCCGGTGGGCGCAGGAAAGCGCATAACTTGGTGGAAAGTTGACGCTACTGCCTGCATGGCATGTAACCAACCTCTGCCCAGGATCAAATTGTAAGTGGACGGAACTTTGAGCACCCAGAATTCACTTGCTTCACACCGATCCCGCTTTGACCGGCAAAATGATTTTCCGATCGGCCATTCTGGTTGCGAGTTGAAGCCAACCAAAGGAGACGTTGCAGGGGCCAAGTCCTTGTCTTCCAACTTCATTTGTTTGAACGCGTCATAGTACATTATCTCGACCGAACTCCCCTGGTCGATCAGAATTCTCTTGATATCAAAGTCTTTGACGCGAAGAGTCACCACCAAGGCATCATTGTGCGGCATCTGAACCCTTTCCAAGTCTTTGGTCGAGAAGGAAAGGATGTCCCTCTCTTCGGTTTTTCCCTTCTTCACGGCGGGCTGAACAGAGAGCACTTCCCTCATGTGCTCAGCCTTCTTTATCATCCCTCTAAGTTCGCAAACCCTTGCCGGTTCAATGATGCCGTGGATGACGTTGATTACACCTTGCGGGGGAATCTCCAGGGCGGCTAGGCCATTTGGCTCGGCTTGTCCCGCTGGCGCGGCCTTGACGCCCCCATCTATGTATTGATCAAGATGCCCTGCTGCCACCAACTCTTCTAAGTGTTGTTTGAGCGGCAAACAGTCCTCTGTTCGGTGCCCCCGTTCCTCATGAAAGGTGCAACGGTATTTTGAATTGAAGCCCCTCTGTGCACTCCCCAACTTGGCTGGCCACCGGACAAAAGGCTCACCTCGGATCTCGCTCAAAATGCGGTAGATAGGGATTTTGAAGACCGTGGTGATTCCTGTTCGCGCCTTCAATTTTCTCTTGGCATCTTCTGCTGCGTCGCGGGGGGCATCAGCTCGGTCGTTTCTACGACCCTTGTTTCTGTCATCGCGGCCGGTCCCCCGACGCTGATCTTTTGATCGGTCACTTGGGCGGTTTTCCTCCTGCCCGACCGAGTGGACTTTCCCCGCTACCCTTCTGTCCACCGCGACCGGATTATCCTTCTCGGTCGCGGATGCGGCGTCATCCTCCACACGAATGTGCTCGTTGATCCGCTGCATCAAAGATTCCATGGTTGTGGGCTGATGCATTGTGAGTGAATCTCGCAGCCTATGTCCGACTGGGAGGCCCCTCTTGTACTGAGTGATCGCCAGATTGGTAGGGCAGTCGAGGATCTCGTTGTAAGTTTCCCAGTATTTCGCGTTGTATGCCTTCAGCGAACTTCCAGACTCCATCTTGACGCCCAGGAGATGGTCGACCTCCTTCGGCGTTCGAGTGTTGGTCTTGAATCTGGTGACGAAGGCTTCTGCTAGCTGTTGCCACCCCTCTATACTCCCCTCCGGGAGCCTTTCGAACCACTTCAAACCCAGCTCTCCCAAGCTTGCTGGGAATATGAGGCACATCAAGGCGTCGTTGCGCCGGTGGCCAGCCATTACTTGCCGGTAATGACTCACATGCATGTATGGATCCGTCTTGCCGTCGTACAGGGTGAACTTTGGCTGGTGGAATCCGGCAGGAAGTGGAGTGCCCTCTATCTCTGGAGACAGCGGCGTGGCTGTAAGCCTCGCCAGCTCTTTGTCCACCAGCGCAGGGGCCATGACTCTGGGCGCCGGCATCACCACTTCTTCACTGCAATGAACTGGGGCACTCAACCTCTGGAGCGCCGGCACCCTCTGAGCCTCTCGACGGCGCGCTCTCTCCTCCAACACGTCCCTGAGATCCCTGGAACGGGAGGAGGCAGAGTATCGCGACGTTGACGACGGGTGTGAGGGGCGGTAGGTGCTGTCGCGAGTGAGGGATCTGCCTTCTCTTTGGTCGGAATCTCCCACCCCATAGTTCCTGGTGATGGAGATAGAGTGAGTCCTCCTCTGGCGGCGACTGCTAGAACGAGGGGAGGGGGTGCGCTCACTGAGGTTGCCCTCTCCAGCAACACCCTTCCCCCTAACTTGGCGCTTCAGCAGCTCCATCTCCGCCGCCATCTTACGAATGAGGGCGTCTTGGTCCTTGAGTTTGTGCTCCAGGCGCTGCTCACGGGACCCCCCGGCGTCGGCGGCCCTCTGGACTCTGCGAGCGATCCGAACTCCTCCCACGATGCGCGCTCCTCGCGAAGAAGTTTCCAGGCCCGCCATGGTTGGAACATTCGGGGGGCCTTCTCTCCTTCGGACATACTCTGGAGTGACACCATCGACGACGGACAGCGGAACTTCGTCGTTGTTGGCCATGGAAACGGTCGAAGAAGCTCGAAGAACAAGGGTTGAATCAAAGACTTCCCACAGACGGCGCCAATTGTACGGGGGCGAAATATCCTCTGCTTTCCGTACTCCTTGGACGTCAAGCTTCTGTGACGGCGTCTATCTCTGCAACACAAAAATGGTGAGCTGCCCGGCGGTGGTGTCGGAAAGACCCTCCGACGATCAAGTCAGATCACAAGGAAGAAGACATCAAAGGAGAGTGTTTGTGAGAGTGAATTCGCATACCTCTAACGTTCTCTTCCTCTGTATTTCTAGGCTGGCCATGCAGCCCAAGATTGTGCGCGCACTACCTCTGCTGTCCTTCCCTGGACAGGTGGCAGTGCTTGCTTCTCACCACCTTACGCGTGTAAAGATTTTGTCCCCAACCAGTACACACAGAACTGTCCAACGGTATGAAGGCGTGCATGGAACAGATGTCCTCTCCCTCACGCCATTGGCCAGGTGGCACACATAACCAGAGTACCACGACCGGCCTATCCCTTGCGGAGAATTGCCATCACATGCATTTAACTGTGCTATGTGTCGCCGACCTGTGACTTGGGATTAGACGAGAGCCTGACCACTTCGGCCGAACTACTCTTGATCGGTTCATCATGATCAACCGGTTGCGAGGCATGCCGGCCTCCAACCGTTCTTCCTCCAATCTCGGTCACAGGAAGCCGCCCTTATTGATTGATCGGTCCAGGGTGTACCAGCCCTGATCGCACCCACGGTGTAGCTCGGGCTACCTCTTAGCTCGGTGAGCATCCGCTAACTTGAGCTCCGTTCCATACGTGCAGTCACAGCTCGGCTGGGCCAATGCGTGTCCGACCGGCCAACGCCACCGACCATGCAAGTCAGGCCACGTCAATAGAGGACTTTGCTCGGCGCCGTGTAGTCCGTCAAGTCTGACGTCGTGTCAAGTCGGCCGTACTGCCCGATGCAAACCTGCCCTCTCAGTCACTACAACACAATTAATAGGGACAAAACAATTCTCATCATAACGGCCTCAGGCCCGTCATTGCCAAAACAAAATGATTCCAGATTATTCCATGATGCACATATGTTCCATTTGATCATCTTAAATTAATAAAGTTAACTCGCGGGTAACAGAACATTAATATTAACTATTAACAGTAGGCAAAATGTACTACTACAGTACTATTACTCACAGTGCGGTGACGGAGCGATGGTTTCTCCCGGAATGCGACCTATATACGTACGAAATTCAAGCATTAGGTCGTTTCCCTTTTTAAACAATATCGAATTCGTTTCGCTTTGAATGAATTTACAAACATTATAAAGGCATCAAATACAGATTTTAATAACATCAGAGAGTCAAACACGCAAAACGAAGAGGACAAAATTTTGCAGCATGGGCCGCACATGCGGTTGTGAGCCCCGCACGTGCGACAGTCACTACAAGAAGTTGGGTCTTGGATGACGAATTTTTTTTTGTCTCCGAAGAGCTAATTTCATCACTATAGATATTTGTGAGGAAATATTTTCGTCACCGGGTTCGTCATTGAATGTTTGTTACTAAAAAGTATCGTGACGAAAAATAATTTCGTCACCAATGAAATTACTTCAGTGACGAAACTTTTTGTCACCAATAAAACAACATTTTGTCACCAAAAATCCTCATTTTCGTCACCAAATAGTTATTCAGTACCACATTTATAACTTTAGTTGACGAATAAATTTGTCACACATGTTGATCATTGATGAAAAAATAATTTCGTCACAGTAAGATGTAAAGCTGACGAAATTTTTCATCTCCAAAAGTCAGACATGGGTGACAAAATATATTTCGTGGCAAAAATATGTATACATGATGAAATGTGTTAGGTTTTTATTCTTGGCAATCCCGTTTGACAAAACTCTTTTGAGTTGTAATTTTATTCGCATTTTTATTTCAGTGAGGCTATCAGTTTATTAGATGCGAATCCAACCCGAATCGAGCTTTGCGGAGAAGTTTGTGATGTTAATGCTTTCAAGATTGCCACTTCGCTGATTATTACGGGGGTCGAGCTGACCGGCCGAAGCAAAATTCAAAATTGCATTCAAAATTGCATATCAGCCGTTGCTCGCTCGAGCCAAGGAGTGCTCGCTCGAGCTAAGACTTTCTCGCTCGAGCCAAGGAATGCTCGCTCGAGCCAAGGATTGCGTCCATACAAAAACCTGAAGAAGTGTATTCCTCGCTCGAGCCAAGGATCCGTCGCTCGAGCCAGGGCACTAGTAGAAATCATGAAAATTACTCTCCTCGCTCGAGCCAGGAAAGCTTCGCTCGAGCGAGCCTCAGAATCCGGATTTCTCAAGGAGTTTGTTTTCTTCCCAATCTTGGATTACTTTTGGTTCTCTATAAATACTTGGTTTTCTCCCAAAACTAAGTAATTCATTGAAGTCCTCCAGATCTTCTTTTTGGTTCTTAAAGGTTTATATCTGGGGATATTTTGATTTTTTCTTTGATGTTTTATTGAGTATTCAACTCATGGTTTAAAGAGAGTACATCAAAGATTTGTTTGTTATATACAAAAGAGAGAGTTGTTCTTCAGTTGTGAATTCTGAAGAATTCGAGCCTGAAGCTTTGGTGGAATCCGGAGTGGCTCATCAGAAAGACAATTCCGTGCTGAAGATGGGGGTTGGAAGAGGCACATAGAGGTTGGTTCAATTAGGCGTTGTGGATTCGCTAGATAATTGAGAGTATACCTGTGTAATTCCTTTAAATCTTCTTAGTGGATTGTTCTTGTGGCTGTTGCCCGTGGTTTTTTTAATCACAATTGGAAGGTGTCCAATTGTGGTTTTTCCACGTAAAATCTTTGTGTCTCTTTCTCTTGATTGGATTGGGATTGTTATATTCTGCTTAAAATTGTTACATAATCACAAATCAACATCTAGGGGGTTTCTAGATTTTTCAAAATGTTTAGTCACCAAACAACAAAATCAATAAAAACTTTCATATATAAGTTTCAAAATTATTTTGTACAAAAAATATTTATTAGCGAGGAATAATCACTTTGTCATAATAACAAGTACAAATAACGAAAAAATTCGTCATTAAACTTGTCCCATATTTTATATTTCAATTAAAATTATTATTTTACAAATATTCCTGCTCATATCCCAATTGCCTTTTAAATGTACTAAAAAATCCACCAGCTATTATACGCAATCCACACAACAAATTCACTAAACAATTTATATTATAAATCAAAATATATCCATCAAATAAATTTAATAATAATCCATTAAGTATAACAAAAAAAAACTATCATAGCAAATCCTAAATTGAACTAACGTGGAGTCCGCACAAAAAATCAACTCTAGATCTTGATTTACAACTAGAACTAAATATCAATTCAGGGGAAAAAAAATTCAACACTTGATCTTGATTTGCAAGTACGCTTCCAAATGTCATCAAAAACTAATCTGCAAAGAAAATAAACAAGGAAAACATTAATATATTAGCAATTACATCTAAACTCATATTTAAATAATTTATTTTATAAACCAATTTAGTAGAAATGCATATAACAATCCAAAACTTCAAAGAGTTGAAGTGATCCTTGATGATAAGCAACATAGATAACAAATTTGATAACAAAAGATTGCAGGAATAAAAGCAAACTTCATGTTAAGAACAAGGGACAAGAAGGCAATTACTAACAATTAACAATAGAGGACTTAAATTAGTACTGAAAAAAATCACTGTAAATAAATTAATTCTTCAGGGCAATAGCTATGTAGGTGTTATATGAGAGGAGGGAGAGGAATGATATAAGACAGACCATGGGACAAGAAAAAAAAAAAACTAGAGAGACAAAGTTATAAAGGATGTGGTAGTGACGTCATAGACAAGGAAATTTGACAAAAAATTAAGGGTAATATTGATTTGGTGGTTTGATTATGTGACTTTGATTTCAATTATCTTGCAAGACTTGTGGTCATTTGTTGTTGCTTTACGGATTTGGTAGTTTGATTATGTGGCTTTGATTTCCCTTGACATGCACTTAATTAATTTCCCATGGCTCACTACTAAAAAAAGCATTTTTTGCGACCGCTACAAGCTGTCGCAAATAATGAAAAAACAGTTGCAAAAGACTTTTTGCGACGGCAAAGTAACGGTTGCAAATTATTTGCGACTGTCTAAACTACTTATGGCGATAGTTATTTTGCCATCGCAAAAAATAAAGAAAAATGCTAACATATTTTTTGGCGACCATCTTGTTACCATCGCCAAAAATATATATATATATATATATATATATATAACATTAAGCACTCAAAATTGATCCTCATATCTACTGCACAATATTAGAACTCATGTATGGTAGTGATTTTAAATCAAACATAGTATTCAGGGTTTAATCAATTCGGACTAGTTTTGTTTTGCTACAATTCTTTCCTGGCTCCAACACAACTCTCATAAGTGACGGATGATGTTTTATTATCACAAGAGTAAAAGAGAGAACAGATAAAATATTTATTATCTTAAAAATACTGTCAAATGAAACACAAGTACAGTTCAATGCATGTTCACAATTGAACATGGCAGCGAACATTTAGGAGCTGATCTTCTGAGTAGCTAGTATGCCACTCACAGGTCTTGCTCCATTGCTTAAACCCAAAAATGGTACATTTAGCAGTGTAGATTGTTGTGGCAGCCAAGAAAGATGGTGGGAATTTGAGTATCTCATACTCCATGAGGCATAGGTCGATCAAGAAGATCAATAGGAGCCCAAGTTGTTGCAAAGTGCACATTAGAATTACAGTTTCTCATTTAGGCTGACTATGATATGAAAAAATAAAAACTAAATAACACAACATATGGACCGAAATTGAGATTATCTGCTTACTTTCCTATCAGATTGAGCAGCCTTAAGGTATCTGATCAAGAAGACACATGGGGCTGGAATTGACATGTTGAACTGTAGTGTATTGAGCATCAATCTCTCCTGCATGAATGTGAACCCAAACATGTTTCATGTTAAAACAGAGTCTATCAAACATTTAAGTGAAGCTTCAACTCTTACATTTTCAATTCAAACTACTTTTAATCGTTCAATAGGCAGCCAAAAAGAATTTATTTGTATTTTACTTTATTTTCCTGTCTTCGAGCTTTCTTAAGGACGATTTGCATTTTAAGAAAATAATGATGAAATGTTTATAGAGAGGAGAAACCAAAACAGAAACAACAGATAGAGAAATATGTTTTAGTGGGAGAAAAAATTAATAATAATAACACACAACAGTCTATCAGAGTTTATCTTAGGATCTACATTAAGGCAGCCATTTAATAAAAGTAGTGTCTTCCATTGAAACCTTTAGCACATAAAGATAATATCATCTAACTCAAAAAAGATAAGGAAAGAGAAACAAATGTTGAAGGAAAAGCTCTCCAATAGTCCATTATAATAATCTTCGGACCTACTTAAAGGAAACCATAGATAAAAGTAATGCATTTCATTGAAACTGTAGTACATAAAGACAATGCCATGTAACTCAAATTTGTAATTATTTAAAACCCTTCATATGTTAAATTCCAAAGAAAGTTCCCTCGCCTGCACTATTTCTCTCAAAGCACATACTTGGCCAGCACTACATGATAAATTACAATTGATGGGCTGAGGATACAATTAGAAAACTGGGAAAAAATGTTGACACTCTGCAACAAAAATGTGTAAGCTGCGACAAAAAAGAAAAAAAAAACAAAAGAAAAAAAATGTGTATACATCAAAAGGATCTATCAGAATCTGGAATTGCATGACAATTACACAAACTCGTTAGACGAATATCTATGTGGATCTTAGACAAAATGATGGGTTGGGTATTCATGCTCATATCCATTATAGTCATAATATAGCCTCTCCCCCTTGGCAATATCACGAGTAGCAACCAAAAGGACCTGATATTCACCATTTACACTGTACCTCATGCATTTAAGATTCTGCTTCTTCCTACCCTCCCTGCACAAAATTGGACAAGTTTCAAGAACAACAGGTTTAATATTCTCAATTTTTAAATTTATTTTGATGTCGATAAAAACAAAGAATTTTGTTATGTGGCTTCACTGGAAGAAATGGAGTACAGACATCAGAGTCGATGAAATGGATAAAGTCACCATCAAAATAAAAGCAGGGAAGCATTTTTTGAGTCTAGAATCTAGACAGCATGAGAGAGGATACACAAGCTTACGGAGTATGATTGTTAATGCCATTAATAAAGCGAGCAATGTTTCCACGTTTATCAGGACAGATAAGAAGGCTGTTAGATGGGTCCTTTGCTAGAAGAAGGGTCATCATACTATCACAATCGTCATGTTCCCGATTTGTAATGTAATCCACATCACCAGTAGAATCTGTGATTAATGTCATATCCTTTATAGGCCCATCAGCCTCTACAGTAAAATTGCATTACAAACAAATAACAACAAAATTTATTCAATATGAATTAGAATTACCATATAAAAATTTGATAACACATCAGTAGTTCAAGAATTTACCCTTCACATGAATCGAAAACTACACGAAAGGGAGGGCATTCGCCTCTTTTGTACATAGCTCTACAGTGTTCCAAGGTTTCAGTATCTTCTTTGGAAAGAACCTAATAGAGAACCAATCAAAACCAAAAAGAAATATTTCTAGATAGCAATTGGAAGCAAACAAAAAGTTTCAGATTCATACCTGCATGCCATGATTTTCAAACTCGGCTTGATTGGCAGATCTAGGAGCCATGCCAGGCATGTAAGTGAGCTGATCACTAAATTTCATATGCAATGCTGTTAAAGCAGAAGCAAGGAAACCCATTTGTTCTAGCCTTCGAGCAGGATCTTCTGTTGGAGTAAATAACAAGGTGAATGTATGGAACCATTTCAATTCTTCACCAACATTATTTAGATAGAGCTAGCAAAGAAATTCGAACAACAGAAATATTCAAGCATACCTGCTTTTTTCCTGCTTAGAGATAATAAATTCACACTCCTTGAGAGCATACTAGCATCTTCTTAACTCTTCTTCAGTGCTGGCCAACAATTTGCTTGTTTCGTTCAAGTTTTTCTACAAAACTTTCAATCCTAAAACCATACATAACCACATACGGATAGAACTTACCTGGGTGGCATCAAGTTTGTTGTCTATGTTAGAGCATTTTTTAACCTGATCATCGAATTTATCTTGTAATTCCTCAAGTTGTTGGTCATAGCAAATTCTATTGTTTTTACGGTTGCTTAAATTAAACGGGCCTTTTGGTGGATTTCTATTGTAACTGACATTTGTTCAGTCTGATATGCCATTACCTAAACATGAAGAAAAAAGCTACAAGATTAGAGGTGAATGTCAGATGAATAGACTTCAGAAACCAATGATAAAACGATGAAGGATACATATATGAAAAATGATTTATCAAATCAGGGACGCTTCGCCCCTTGTACTAAGAAGATTCCAATATCAACCTCAGGCTTATTTCTAATATGTTTTGCCCTATGTGCATAGTCTAGTGTACTCAAGGTCTCCTCCAGGCAATGGACTGCAGGTGATACTGTGGTAATAATGCATGTCTTGATTTTTGCACCCAACGAATCGCAAAGCAGACAGGTGAGTTTGCTATCCCTACATTCCAATTTAGCATAGTAAGTGCATAATTGGGATGGGGAAAAAATCTGAAAAAAGATATAAAAACAAACTAATGGTCTAATGAAAACAACTTTAACCTATAGGGGACATGCACAAGACGCTCTACGAGACCATTAATAACTCGTCTGATAGTTAGCAAGTCTCCATTAGGTCCAGCCTGGCACAAAATATAGACATGGCATCAGAACTTGAAATGAGTAAGTATAGCAAACTTAAACATGAACTAACCACATAAACAACAAAGCACCTTTGAGCTCTTACATTCTCCTTCCATGGTGTAAGTTTTTCTTGTGCCAAGTTGTCCGTAGGCAAAAATGGTACAATTGAAACCCTCCAGAACTTAAAAACCTATATAGTACTAAAAACATTTAATGGAAGAAGCAGAAACACTTAAACACAGAAATTAGAGACTTTGCTTCTTGGCTATGGTATTTATGTACCACAGGTTATCCTCTCATAGAATTTATCATTGCAACAAAAAAAATAATAATAACAAAAATAGTAAAAAAGATTTGACATCTTTTTATTTGTATATGAGTACGACAAAATGCAGCTTTACAACTTACTAGTGCAGCTGCCACGCCAATGACTATTTGTAGCCTTGTTCTCCAATTCAAGGAGTCTTCAGAGGATCTTCCAAGAGCCAAACTTTGATAACATAATCAAATTAGGCAAACATGTAAATTTTGTGTTCTAAAGGTTACCATTCAGATGCGCCTTCAGGGTTCCATTTTCTATGTTTTCAAACACTAGAAACCTAAAAAAGGAACAGTTAAATACATCAAAAAGAGAAGTTTCTTAAAACAACAGTTAAGGCCCTTTAAGGGTTAAATACATCAAAAAGATAAGTTTCACAAATGAGTGGATCGTAAGAGGTTCAAAAACTACACGAAATTTAGCAAACAATCTAGAGAAATGTTCAGATCAAATTTAAAAGCCAAAGCAAATCGAGATTTAATAATTAAAAAAAAAATGAATCTTCAAATCAAAAACCTGTTTCCAAATTAGAGTTTGCACCACATTGATAAAAATAAATTGAATTGGAAAAAATTCATGTTGATCTTCGAAATCCACTTCCTCTGAACTGATGTTGATCTTCACGATAAGCCGAAGAGAATTTGGGAGTTGAGAGAAAGATATAGGGATTACAGAGATAGAGTTGGATTCATATATAGAAATTAGGCTTACCGATTATGAATCAATCGAAATCTTCATCAACAGCAGATCGAAATCTTCAAATCTTCCAATAACCATCATGGCTACCACTGATTACTGCACCAGTCTAAACCAAAGGCAATTCAGATGAACTGGAATCTGGCCTCCAAGATGGAATATAAGGTGCAGATGGCTGGCTGAGTGAAGCTGGATATCCATTGGAAACAGGAACACTACGCACTGGATTAGATGTACTAGTAACTGAAACGTTCTATGTCCCAGAAGCACAACTAACTTCTATTTGACTGTAATAATCTGCCCATTGCTTATATTGTTGCTGATATTGTTGTGAAGACGTAGTAGTAGCACTAGCATTATAAGCACCATTTGGGTCTGGAGTGTAGTTTGAATATTGATGAGAAGCGTAACTTGCATAGTTTCCTTCATTCCACGAGTTGGTTTGATTGCTGTAACTGCCACTCGCATAACCTCCAGATGTTTGATAATCACCAGGATTGTAGTAAGTGCTTGAATAACTTGCAAGCCCAGCATAAGACCCTGAATTCTGAAATAAGGAAAGAGGCTGATAAGGAGCACCTGTGTTTTGATATGCTACTACAGGCTGAGGGTATGGTTGATTAGATTGCTGCTGATAGCCACCATAATAACCTGTGTATGTGGGATTGCCATATCCATATGGATCGGTATTTGGGTACGTTGCATAGCTATTATATTCTTGTGGTACATTTACTGTTTTCTATTTTATTTACTATTTCATTTTTATCCACAATCCGTTAATTGCTAACAGCATACTGAATTCTCATATCTTATTAAAAAATGAATAAATGAATGATATATAGGGAACGAAATTTAATGATGCATCCAAACATTTCATGGCTTTTGGGGTGGTATGAGATTTTGTGTCAGAACAGATTTCACCGAAGTCCAAATGGTTGTCTTTCTCCACTACTTGGTCACTAAGTGCAGGTAAAAAATTCATATATTGAATCTCTAAGCAACCACATATCTGAAATTGTTTTATATCTAAAATTGTCAGGTGGCGAGGGATCAAAGGAGGAAACATTGTCCGAACTCTTGGTCTACAATTTCCAAATGGTTTTCATCTATGAAGAATGGGTACTTCGAAAAACATG
This sequence comes from Camellia japonica, assembly GCA_030407325.1. NCBI lineage: Eukaryota > Viridiplantae > Streptophyta > Magnoliopsida > Ericales > Theaceae > Camellia > Camellia japonica. The sequence goes on along the minus strand of JAPPVO010000031.1, from coordinate 57,175,741 downwards.
TCGTACCCGTACCGGGTACTTACCGGTGTACCGTACCTCGTATGGTACTTTTGCATACGTACCGGGTACATGAAACATGTACCTAAATTTTTTCTTCTTAATTTTTGACGTACCTAGACGTACCTAGTATATATATAATATAAGGCACAACTCTTTGCCAAGAGCTCTTCATCTAATTAATGCAAGAGTCACTGTAAAAGCATAAAGCATGTTTAAATATTGGTTAAGGTGTGTTAACAAAAAGCACAGATTGGACCAAGTTTTTGATCTAGATTATATGAGTGGGCCCAAGTCTATGTCTTGAAATATTCCATCATGACTAGATAAGAGTTCTACAACTCTACAATTTCTAGGAAAGCCCAGCAGGTTGTGCATATTTTGGACTACTTTCAACTAAGGCTACAAATTAACCGAACAAATGCTTTTGGTCAGCTCATAAGTTGGTTTGTTCACTCAGCAGGCAACCCAAACTTGAGAACTATCTTTAAGCTAGCTGCATTAATAACATGTGTCCAATTTTATAATGTTATTATATATACATACGATTGGTTACATCATTTTCTATATTTTGCACTTAATCTTAACCATTCTCGATTCAATTCGATTTACGATTCACCAAATTAGGATTTCAATTCATGATGCAATTTTCAATTTCACAACTATGTGTGTGAACAATAATACATGTTGAAGAAGTTTAGTTGATGTACTAACTCAACATTATTCATCTAGGTGGAAAAATCTGAAGCACTACTCATAACAAGTGGACCAATAAGAAGTACATCAAACATAAGAATATAAAACAGGAACCAACAACAAAATCTATAATAAAAACAAAATAAATAATAAAATTTATAATACAGATCGTAAAAACCATATACAATTCACAAACAAAACCCATATCCCACAATCCAAATCGAACCAAATTTGAGAAAAATCAAAGCAATTAAGAAGAAAGAGAAAAGCGATTACCAAGTGATGAGGCTCCTCAAAACTTCGAGTCTAAGTGACCAATCTGATGTGAAATGAAAAAAGCCCTAGACGGAGATGATTAGGAGATACAGAGTCAGAATTGGGAGATTTGGGAACGATGATCGATCGAGATTTGTCTGCGAAAATTGGATTTTCCAAAGAGGGGAATTAGATTTTCCGATTAGGAAAAGGAATTGGATTTGGATTTGGATTTGGTTTATTATATATATATATATTCTTCTCGATGAAGATTTCAAGTTCTTCCCTTCAGCGAGATGATCGTGTTTGGGGAAGAAGAAAGAATATCTAGAAAAATCAATCAAAAGGTTTAGGGGGAATTAGTATGGTCTTTTTTTATTATTATTATCAATATCTCAGAGTGCTCCTTTTAAAATTGGTGATAAAATAATTTTTTCATCAAAAATTTTAAAATATTAAAATTATTAATAACAAAAATATATTCTTCATTAAATAGTTTTAAAACATTTAAAATCAAATTTTTTTATTAAAAAATATTTAAAATTATTGGTAACGAAAATATATTATTCACTAATAATTTTAAGATAAATTACAAACACACCCCTTGAGATTTGTTTAAAATACATAGTGCCCTTTGTGATTCTAAAAATTATATCTTGCCTCCTAAGATTTTTAATTTCATAACGAATAACCCCTTTTAATATCAAATTAATTAATAGTTTTAATAATGTTAAAATTTTGTTTCAAGTAATAATTCAGGTAACTTTATTATTATATTGGACAGTGGTTAAGAATTTTATTTTTTCATAAGAGGATATTTGTAATTTTTCAAACCACAGGGAGCAATCCGTATTTTAAGTAAACCTCAGGGGGTGCATTTGTAATTTACCCATAATTTTATAATTGATGACAAATTTTTTTCTCACCAAAAGTCTCAAAATTTTGGTGCCACCCAAAAAAATTAGAGAGAAAACCTTTAATGACGAAATTTAATTTTTCCTCACATAAAAATAAGAATTTATTGACAAAAATAAATTTTGACACCTAATATTTTTAACTTTTTTATTATATGTGACAAAATTTTATAATTCGTCATGGATTATTCTTATTTAGTGACGAAATTTATTTTCTTCACTATTTTTCGTCACCATAGGTTACTTAAAGAGCTAATTAACTTGCGTTTTGTTCAGAGAGAGAGACAGAGGGGAGAGGAAAACTGATAAACAACCAAAAAAAAAAAAAAGAAAAGGAAAAAGGTTAATAGTCTATCTTTTTCATTACACAATATGTCAAAATTTTCCCTCAAAAATTAGTGACAAAATAATTTCCTCACTAAAAAGTCTCAAAATATTCAAAATTATTAGTGATAAAAATATATTTCTCACCAAAAGGTCTTAAAATATTTAAAATCAAGTTTCTCAAAAAATATATATATAAAATTATTGGTGACGAAAATATATTCCTCACTAATAATTTTATAATTTGTGACAAATTTTTTTCTCACCAAAAGTCTCAAAATTTTGGCGCCACCCAAAAAAAATTAGTGGGAAAACCTTTAGTGACGAAACGTAATTTTTTCTCACCTAAAAAGAAATATTTGTTGACGAAAATAAATTTCATCACCTATTATTTTTATTTTTTTTATTATATGTGACAAAATTTTATAATTCGTCATGGATTATTCTTACTTAGTAACGAAATTTATTTTCTTCACTATTTTTCGTCACCATAGGTTACTTTTGTTGTAGTGAGTGGTTCCCGCACATGCAGCTGTGAGGTCCCGCACGTGCCTTTTTTCCAGTAGCTTCAACCCCAAATCCCCTGTTTTTCGCAAGTGCGGCTGTGAGCCTCGCACGTGCGTCAGTGCTTCCCGCACGTGCGGCTGTGAGCCCCGCACGTGCGGTGCAGTTCGAAATCAAGCCAAAAATTCAACAAAGCAATTACACCACAAGGCACCAAATCAAGAAATTTAACACAATATGATAATATAATATTGTACTAACATAAATCACAACTCTCAACTAAGGCTTTACTCTCCTCCAATTCACATACATAACTCAATTGGTCTTCAATTATATATATATATATAATCATCTAATTCTATAGATGAGCCCAACATGCAATACCAAGAAAATAAAGTGTAATTTCTTTCAATAAAGCTCCACTCAACTCAAAATAAACAAATAATAAGAACACCTTCACAATTAGGCAATTATCACATATATAACCCCATTCACAAACCCCAGTTTACATGAACACAAATTGAAATTCAATTCAAATCAGTTAGAGAGGTTCTTAGGGATGGATTAAACCTACCTTAAACTTAAATCTTCACAACACCTCTCAATTTTCCCAATTTCCTCACTTGGTGAACTCTCCTCTTCTAACTCTCTCTCAGGAGATATTTTTTTGAGTTCAAGAATATGAAGTCAATGGTTGAGATATATATATATATATATATCTAAATGTTGAATAAAACAAAATTTAATAAGTTCAGTCATTCCGAATCAGATTTTCACAAAAATGCTTACTATGACTTAAAAATTATGCTGATCTCAACTATAAGGTCAATTTCAGATAATTAAGCTTCTAAGGCTTCCAATTTCGGATCCAAACATTATAATTGCAACAGATTTTTCTCTTATTCGACAGATATGAATCTATAATCATAAGATTCACTTAATTAAACTTAATTTCACATGAAATTTCACAATAAGCATACAAATGCATAGAATAGGGGACTGAAAGCATACCAAAAAACATGTACGAGGGTCAGGTTATTACACATCGTGTAAAGTACATGGACCAAATTGACTCATTATTTAACTTTCCGTTAAATTAACTTAACAACCGTTATTTATTAGACCAAAATGATACAATCCGTTAAATTAAGGGGCAAAATCGAGCAAATTGAAATTACAGTGACCAAATTGACACATCGTGTAAACTACAAGGACTATTTGCATAATTTACCGTTTAAATTATATTAATCTAATCTCCAATATATAAAAGGATATTTACCAATAAATCTCATCTTACAAACAAGTACTCTAATTAGTCCCAAGTTTTTTCTATTGATTTGTTAAGTCATATTAGTGGACAGTTTCTTTCTGTGTGGCCCTATTTTTTATTTTGGTATTATTTTAGTGGACAACTATACCCTTTTATTAATGTGAAAGGTATTAATGTGACACTTCAACGATGTGATATTCCAAAAAAATTAAAAACTCCTTAATTTACTTTTCCTAAATGTGACAATGTGGCAGGTATGATGTGACACTACAAAACTTCTACTCCAAAAAAAAATAAAAAATTTTTAGTGTACTTTTTCAAATGTGACAATGTGATAAGTATGATGTCACACTTCAAAAAAAATAAAACATCTTATTGTACTATTCTCAAATGTGACAACGTGACAACTATGATGTGACACTCTAAAAAAATTAAAAACTCCTTAATGTACTTTTTCTAAACATGACATCTAACACTTCAACGTAACAGGTATGATGTGACACTCTAAAAATATTAAAAACCATTTAATGTATTTTTCTCAAATGTGACACTCTAATGTAGCAAGTATGAAGTGACACTAAAAAACTCTTTACACTACAAGAAAATACACTTTTGGCGGCTAAAAATATTTTCGTTGCAAAAAGTTGTGGAATTGGCGACCAAAAATTATGTCAGTCGGTAAAAGTACAATATTTAGCTACTAATTTTTTTTAGTCGGGGTATATTGATTTTTGGCTACTAAAAAAGGATTTAGTCGCTAAAAATGTCACAATTTGCTACTAAAAAAAATTTTACTCGATAAATTTGTCACAATTGGCGACTAAAAAAATATTTTAGTCGCTGTATAGTTAGTTTTGGCTACTAAAATTATTTAGTCGCCAAATGAAAAATAAAATCTAACTTTTTATTTTTTGCAACCAAAAGTTTGGTCACAAAATATTTATTTTTAGCGACTAAAAAATATTTTAGTCGCTGTCTGGATAGTTTTGGCAACTAAAATTATTTAGTCGCCGAATCAAAAATAAAAATTTACTTTTTATCTTTGGCGACCAAAAATTTAATTTCAGCGACTAAAAAATATTTTAGTCGCTGTATAGATAGTTTTGGCAACTAAAATAATTTACTCGCCGAATGAAAAATAAAAATTTACTTTTTATCTTTGGCGACCAAAAGTTTGGTCACCAAAAATTTAATTTCAGGGACTAAAAAATATTTTAGTCGCTGTATAGATAGTTTTGGCAACTAAAATAATTTAGTCGCTGAGTGAAAAATAAAAATTTACTTTTTATCTTTGGCGATCAAAAGTTTGGTTGCAAAATATTTATTTTTAGCAACTAAAAAAATATTTTAGTCGCTGTATAGATAGTTTTGGCAACTAAAATTATTTAGTTGCCGAATCAAAAATAAAAATTTACTTTTTATCTTTGGCGACCAAAAGTTTGGTCGGCAAAAATTTAATTTCAACGACTAAAAAATATTTTAGTCGCTGTATAGATAGTTTTGGCAACTAAAATAATTTAGTTGCCGAATCAAAAATAAAAATTTACTTTTTATCTTTAGCGACCAAAAGTTTGGTCGGCAAAAATTTAATTTCAGCGACTAAAAAATATTTTAGTTGCTGTATAGATAGTATTGGCAACTAAAATAATTTAGTCGCTGAATGAAAAATAAAAATTTACTTTTTATCTTTGGCAATCAAAAGTTTGGTCGCCAAAAATTTAATTTCAGCGACTAAAAAATATTTTAGTCATTATATAGATAGTTTTGGCAACTAAAATAATTTAGTCGTTGAATGAAAAATAAAAATTTACTTTTTATCTTTGGCGACCAAACGTTTGGTCACCAAAAATTTATTTTCAGCAACTAATAAATATTTTAGTCGTTGTATAGTTACTTTTGGCTACTAAATTTATTTAGTCGCTGAATGGAAAACAAAAATTTACTTTTATTTTTGGCAACTAAAAGTTTGGTCGCCAAAAATTTATTTTCAGTGACTAAATAAATTTTAGTTGTCATATACCAACTTTTGCCGACTAAAAGAAATTTAGTCGCCAAATATCTAGTGTAATTTTATTTTTAATCTTTGGTGACTACCTCATTTGGTCCGCAAATATACATTTTTGGTGACTAAAACACATTTAGTCGGCAATAAAACTCAATTTTTTTGTGGGAACACATACCGTTTAATTTGAGTTCATGTTTAATTTTTTTATTATTATCATTATTATTTATTATTATAATTTTATTTTTTATTTATTATCATTTTGGAGGGATTTTTAAATTAATTTGGTGAGGAACTCTGGAGGGATTTTAAACACACTAAAATGAGTTAGGGCTTAAACATGTCTCTCTCTCTCTCTCTCTCTCTCTGTGTGTGACTCTCTCTCTCTTTCTCTCATCTACCCTCTTCCGATTCTCTCACGCCTCTGTCTCTCTCATTCCATTACTGTCTCTTTCTTTCTCTCTCACGCCAATTGCTCTCTTCCTGATATTGAATATCTGTCGCTTTGTTTCCATTGCTGTCAGGTAAGGAGCATCACTACCATCGAGCACCACTATCGATCCACTATTGGAGCATTACCCCAGTATGTCCTCTCTATTTTGTCTTCTCTCTGTTCGTCTCTCTGCCTCTCTTCCCTTAATATCTGTCTCTCTCACTCTGTGACTCTCTCTGTCTTTGTTTTCTCTTTGACTAAAGTAATTTTGTTCTACAATGTCTCACCCACTAGGGCCTTCACCATCCCTATTTTCTAGAGCATCTTCAACTCTCCCTAAAAACAATTTGAGGTATAAATATCCCTCTCTTTCTATAAAATGATTCAAGGAACATGTAATTTCTTGTTTTTCTTTTTTTGGGTTGTGAAAGCCTGAACTTCGTAACACTTATATTTTATCTTATAGTTTCATCTTATACTTAATTTATACTGGTAGCATCGGATAAAGATTCTTGAAGCTGCCTTACTGAACTTTGCTTCTGTGATCTTCATCTTATACTTAATTTATACTAGTAGCGCCCGATAAATATTTGGAGTTTTGCTGACTAATATTTTTTTAGTTGCCAAAATATAATTTTCTACGATCAAATTGAAATTTGGTCAGCAAAAGTCGAAGAGGGAAGACCAAAAAAAAAAAAAAAAGTGGGAATGAAAAAATGTTCAGCGACTAAAAAAATTTTTAGTCACCAAAGAACTAAAATATTTGGAGGGATTTAAAACCAAAAATTCAATTTTCCAAAAACTTAATTTTCCAAAAAAAAAAAAATTAAAAAACTCAATTTTCAAAAAATTAAAACCAAAAATTCAAAAATATATTTTCCAAAAAAAAAAATCTACCAAACAGCACCTAATATTTTACCTCCCTCCCAAATTCAGCAATGTTGAAATTTCTCTCAAAACTATCTCATTTCGGCGCCTCTGTTACCTTATCCCCAAATCTCTCCAAAAGTTCTTCGACGATCGTTGAGTCATCGCCGTTGGTATGGACATGGCCTCTGTTGCGAAGAAGCTCGAAAGGAATCACGAAATCAAGGTTGCGAATCCGATGGATTTGAATTCTATGGCGGTGAAGGGGCTGAGAAGAGACGATGTGGATCTACTGCACTACAGTCTCAATCGATTGGCTAGGGTCGTGTTAGGGAAGCATGTTTTCGTCTTTAGGCCTTACCGATAAAAGGTGGAGTGGTTCCAAAAGTACGACAGGGGCAATTACAACTGGTACAATCCTCACTTTTCTCATGAAAAGGTGAAATTTGCAACGTCCGAACCCTATCTTTGTTATCTGATCGGATCTAACCTTCTTCATATGGTGAACTGTTCATCTTCGGCTTCTTCTTCATCCTCGAAGAAGAAGTCAAAGAAGAAGAACTGCAAGAAGAAGAAATAACAAATAGACCTATGATCCAAAAATTGAGTGCACATGTGTCTCTTCTTTTAGAATAAATTTTCCAATAGACTTAGGGTTTACTAAAGCTTGGTGATATGCGTTATATCTTTAGTCAGAGAACTATCTCTTTTTAGAGTACTCTACTCTCTGTTGAATAATGAAACTTAGGGTTTAAGACGCGTTTTGTGAAGCTTTGATTGAATTTGGATGATAAACTTGTAAGATGATCTTGCTTATTTGTTAGTCATTACATGATCAAGTGAAGATTAGTTTTCCTAATTTTGTTTTAATAATATGAGACTTTCATATTAATTGTTCCTCAATGTTTGTGTTTTCTTTGATTATAGTTTTCCTAATTATGTTTAGCTTGTATATATTTTTTCGTGCTGTAAACTCTGTCCCTATAACCCATCTTCTCGGAACTTTCAGGGGTGAGTAATTCCTTGTGATTTTATTGGTGTTGTGAAGAGTCAGCAACTTGTGTACCTTAGGTACCTCATTCCTTTTTTTTCCCCCTCTCTTTATTGGCCACAATTTCTTATCTCAGTTTTGCCAAAACAAGCTTACTTGAATGGCTTGGTAAAGGTGGTCTTTAGATCACTTATTTTCTTGATGGTGTTTCTATCCATTACCAAATTTTTCATTGAATTGTGTTACAGGTGAAGTGTTGAGTAACCACAATGAACTCATATCTAACTTTTTTGCACAGCCAAATGCTTTTGCTTACGAAAAGGTAAGATGGATGATTTTCCATAACCTTGCTATTTCCCCCCAATGATATCTACTTTCAATTTTTTGTCTAGCCAATAGTTCTCTAAATTTCTATTTTGCTTCTATGCAAAAAAACAAAATATTAATAATACTAATAGTAATAATAAATGAAAAGAAGCAGCCACAACCATCATGAAGAATCCTCACGGTGATTTTGTGAAACTTTAAAGCCACATTGCGTCATGAGGTGTTTGACATTATGAAATTTTTTTTGTATTTCTTTTTCCATTTTTAATTTTGTGCATTCATATCTGGAAATCATAAGATTTTTTTCTATTAATTTGCTTTGTGATTACAACATCTGCCTAAAAGTGCCAGGATATTTAACACTAGGGACAATTACTTGACAGTTGGGTCAGTGGAAAAAAATTACAAATTAATAAAAAAAAAGTTTATAATATTGATTATTAATGTGTATAATGTTTTATTAATGTGTATAACATATGATTATTAATGTTTTATAATGTTTTATTACAAGTAATTTGGCCATCTTGGAGAAATAAAAGCCTATCATCCCACATAATGATTCAACCGCTACCAGGGGCTCCGCTGCAAGATCGCCTAATTGCAATCTCCCAGCTTACTCGTGATCAGGAACATGTAAGTGTGTTGTTTTATTGATTCTGTCTCCACCTTATTTAAACTCCCAGATGACTTTTTTCCTCTAGTTTACTGACTCAAAATTGTTTTTTATCACAGCCAGATGTTGCATTTCCTCTTCAGCCACCAGAGTCATTGAACTGTCCGACACCTAAGGCATCTCTATCTTTGATGCAGAGCCTCCTTCATGATGAAATTGATGCCTTTTGCAAGCAGGTATAAGGGTAGATTAACTCTTCTTTGTTTCTTGCTTTTAATATGTTTCATTATTCCCAATGTCTACTGCCAAACTTTCCAATTAAAATTTCATTGCTTTGAACTTTTCCCTTTCCTGGCTACAGGTGAACATAATTGATAATTGATGGTTCATATCTATGATGATATCCAAGGTTGCTGCAGAGAATTTAACAAGGAAACCTTACATAAATTGGGCTATCAAGCGGGTCACATGTTCTCTCCAAGTCTTATGGCCCAGTTCTAGGACAAACATATTTGGTTCAAATGCAACTGGGTTGTCCCTTCCAACAAGTGATGTGGATCTTGTGGTTTGTCTCCGTCCAGTGAGGAATTTGGTGAGAACTATCTGCAGAAACTACCCTGGTTACGTCTATATTTGTAATGAAAAAAACTGACGTGCTGTCATTTTCTAGGAACCTATTAAAGAAGCTAGGATTTTGGAGGGACGCAATGGTATTAAAGAAACTTGCCTCCAGGTAATTTGTGTTTGTTTGTCTCAGTGTGTAAATGTTAATCAAATTACTAAAAGCTGTCTGCATTGCTGCAGCAAGGAAAGTTCTGTAGTTATTCTTGCATGATTTTGAAAGTAAATATTTACATCAATTTTCCAAAGAAGCATATTCGCATCTCACCTTAATAGGGCTAAGAGAAACAGATGTGAAAGGGTTGTTTGAGATGGCCTAGCTTAAGTCAGTTGAAACCCTATTTTTTTCTTATTCAAGAGTGCTCTGTTTTTGCTTCTTGTTTTTTTGTTTTGGTTTTGCTTTTTGTTTTTTTTCTTGGTTTAAGTGGAGTTAGGGTGTTCGATGATTGGTGTTCTAAAGATATTCTACTTTGGAAATTATTTGGTGCATCCAGATGGAAGGAATTGGGTGTACACCGGCTGGGAGAAATCCCAAGTCATGTCCTCCTTTTTTTTTTCCTCTATTTTTTCTTTTTTTGCTTAATATTTTTCTGCTCCAGTACTATTCAATCTCCTTTAGTTACAAAACCAAAAATCAATCTATTAAATTTCATTGACTCATAAACCATAATCTTACATATGATCTGTCAAGCCATCACTTCCTAGTTGCAGGCTTTAAAATTAAAATAGTGGGGTTTTGCATCATTTGGCTTTTTATTTCCAGTGTGAATGTTGACTTGTGCTGCACTTGAATGCTCATCACGGATTTCATCTTTATGCTTTCACTAGCCTCCTTGCGATTGCACAGCTCTTCGTCATTCTCTTGAAACTTCTATGTAAAATTTGGTATTGAATGCCATCTTCTCATATTTATTTGAGCAGTGCAATATGACAATTTTATCATCTTTGATATTACTGTAGCTTGTTCTAGGCTTGATGCTTTGCCAAATTTTCCTTCCAGCATGTAGCTAGGCATCTTGCTAACCAGG
>JAPPVO010000031.1:57013353-57164799 GCA_030407325.1 Camellia japonica | reverse complement strand
CCTGGTTAGCAAGATGCCTAGCTACATGCTGGAAGGAAAATTTGGCAAAGCATCAAGCCTAGAACAAGCTACAGTAATATCAAAGATGATAAAATTGTCATATTGCACTGCTCAAATAAATATGAGAAGATGGCATTCAATACCCAATTTTACATAGAAGTTTCAAGAGAATGACGAAGAGCTGTGCAATCGCAAGGAGGCTAGTGAAAGCATAAAGATGAAATCCGTGATGAGCATTCAAGTGCAGCACAAGTCAACATTCACACTGGAAATAAAAAGCCAAATGATGCAAAACCCCACTATTTTAATTTTAAAGCCTGCAACTAGGAAGTGATGGCTTGACAGATCATATGTAAGATTATGGTTTATGAGTCAATGAAATTTAATAGATTGATTTTTGGTTTTGTAACTAAAGGAGATTGAATAGTACTGGAGCAGAAAAATATTAAGCAAAAAAGAAAAAATAGAGGAAAAAAAAAAGGAGGACATGACTTGGGATTTCTCCCAGCCGGTGTACACCCAATTCCTTCCATCTGGATGCACCAAATAATTTCCAAAGTAGAATATCTTTAGAACACCAATCATCGAACACCCTAACTCCACTTAAACCAAGAAAAAAAACAAAAAGCAAAACCAAAACAAAAAAACAAGAAGCAAAAACAGAGCACTCTTGAATAAGAAAAAAATAGGGTTTCAACTGACTTAAGCTAGGCCATCTCAAACAACCCTTTCACATCTGTTTCTCTTAGCCCTATTAAGGTGAGATGCGAATATGCTTCTTTGGAAAATTGATGTAAATATTTACTTTCAAAATCATGCAAGAATAACTACAGAACTTTCCTTGCTGCAGCAATGCAGACAGCTTTTAGTAATTTGATTAACATTTACACACTGAGACAAACAAACACAAATTACCTGGAGGCAAGTTTCTTTAATACCATTGCGTCCCTCCAAAATCCTAGCTTCTTTAATAGGTTCCTAGAAAATGACAGCACGTCAGTTTTTTTCATTACAAATATAGACGTAACCAGGGTAGTTTCTGCAGATAGTTCTCACCAAATTCCTCACTGGACGGAGACAAACCACAAGATCCACATCACTTGTTGGAAGGGACAACCCAGTTGCATTTGAACCAAATATGTTTGTCCTAGAACTGGGCCATAAGACTTGGAGAGAACATGTGACCCGCTTGATAGCCCAATTTATGTAAGGTTTCCTTGTTAAATTCTCTGCAGCAACCTTGGATATCATCATAGATATGAACCATCAATTATCAATTATGTTCACCTGTAGCCAGGAAAGGGAAAAGTTCAAAGCAATGAAATTTTAATTGGAAAGTTTGGCAGTAGACATTGGGAATAATGAAACATATTAAAAGCAAGAAACAAAGAAGAGTTAATCTACCCTTATACCTGCTTGCAAAAGGCATCAATTTCATCATGAAGGAGGCTCTGCATCAAAGATAGAGATGCCTTAGGTGTCGGACAGTTCAATGACTCTGGTGGCTGAAGAGGAAATGCAACATCTGGCTGTGATAAAAAACAATTTTGAGTCAGTAAACTAGAGGAAAAAAGTCATCTGGGAGTTTAAATAAGGTGGAGACAGAATCAATAAAACAACACACTTACATGTTCCTGATCACGAGTAAGCTGGGAGATTGCAATTAGGCGATCTTGCAGCGGAGCCCCTGGTAGCGGTTGAATCATTATGTGGGATGATAGGCTTTTATTTCTCCAAGATGGCCAAATTACTTGTAATAAAACATTATAAAACATTAATAATCATATGTTATACACATTAATAAAACATTATACACATTAATAATCAATATTATAAACTTTTTTTTTATTAATTTGTAATTTTTTTCCACTGACCCAACTGTCAAGTAATTGTCCCTAGTGTTAAATATCCTGGCACTTTTAGGCAGATGTTGTAATCACAAAGCAAATTAATAGAAAAAATCTTATGATTTCCAGATATGAATGCACAAAATTAAAAATGGAAAAAGAAATACAAAAAAAATTTCATAATGTCAAACACCTCATGACGCAATGTGGCTTTAAAGTTTCACAAAATCACCGTGAGGATTCTTCATGATGGTTGTGGCTGCTTCTTTTCATTTATTATTACTATTAGTATTATTAATATTTTGTTTTTTTGCATAGAAGCAAAATAGAAATTTAGAGAACTATTGGCTAGACAAAAAATTGAAAGTAGATATCATTGGGGGGAAATAGCAAGGTTATGGAAAATCATCCATCTTACCTTTTCGTAAGCAAAAGCATTTGGCTGTGCAAAAAAGTTAGATATGAGTTCATTGTGGTTACTCAACACTTCACCTGTAACACAATTCAATGAAAAATTTGGTAATGGATAGAAACACCATCAAGAAAATAAGTGATCTAAAGACCACCTTTACCAAGCCATTCAAGTAAGCTTGTTTTGGCAAAACTGAGATAAGAAATTGTGGCCAATAAAGAGAGGGGGAAAAAAAAGGAATGAGGTACCTAAGGTACACAAGTTGCTGACTCTTCACAACACCAATAAAATCACAAGGAATTACTCACCCCTGAAAGTTCCGAGAAGATGGGTTATAGGGACAGAGTTTACAGCACGAAAAAATATATACAAGCTAAACATAATTAGGAAAACTATAATCAAAGAAAACACAAACATTGAGGAACAATTAATATGAAAGTCTCATATTATTAAAACAAAATTAGGAAAACTAATCTTCACTTGATCATGTAATGACTAACAAATAAGCAAGATCATCTTACAAGTTTATCATCCAAATTCAATCAAAGCTTCACAAAACGCGTCTTAAACCCTAAGTTTCATTATTCAACAGAGAGTAGAGTACTCTAAAAAGAGATAGTTCTCTGACTAAAGATATAACGCATATCACCAAGCTTTAGTAAACCCTAAGTCTATTGGAAAATTTATTCTAAAAGAAGAGACACATGTGCACTCAATTTTTGGATCATAGGTCTATTTGTTATTTCTTCTTCTTGCAGTTCTTCTTCTTTGACTTCTTCTTCGAGGATGAAGAAGAAGCCGAAGATGAACAGTTCACCATATGAAGAAGGTTAGATCCGATCAGATAACAAAGATAGGGTTCGGACGTTGCAAATTTCACCTTTTCATGAGAAAAGTGAGGATTGTACCAGTTGTAATTGCCCCTGTCGTACTTTTGGAACCACTCCACCTTTTATCGGTAAGGCCTAAAGACGAAAACATGCTTCCCTAACACGACCCTAGCCAATCGATTGAGACTGTAGTGCAGTAGATCCACATCGTCTCTTCTCAGCCCCTTCACCGCCATAGAATTCAAATCCATCGGATTCGCAACCTTGATTTCGTGATTCCTTTCGAGCTTCTTCGCAACAGAGGCCATGTCCATACCAACGGCGATGACTCAACGATCGTCGAAGAACTTTTGGAGAGATTTGGGGATAAGGTAACAGAGGCGCCGAAATGAGATAGTTTTGAGAGAAATTTCAACATTGCTGAATTTGGGAGGGAGGTAAAATATTAGGTGCTGTTTGGTAGATTTTTTTTTTTGGAAAATATATTTTTGAATTTTTGGTTTTAATTTTTTGAAAATTGAGTTTTTTAATTTTTTTTTTTTTGGAAAATTAAGTTTTTGGAAAATTGAATTTTTGGTTTTAAATCCCTCCAAATATTTTAGTTCTTTGGTGACTAAAAATTTTTTTAGTCGCTGAACATTTTTTCATTCCCACTTTTTTTTTTTTTTTTGGTCTTCCCTCTTCGACTTTTGCTGACCAAATTTCAATTTGATCGTAGAAAATTATATTTTGGCAACTAAAAAAATATTAGTCAGCAAAACTCCAAATATTTATCGGGCGCTACTAGTATAAATTAAGTATAAGATGAAGATCACAGAAGCAAAGTTCAGTAAGGCAGCTTCAAGAATCTTTATCCGATGCTACCAGTATAAATTAAGTATAAGATGAAACTATAAGATAAAATATAAGTGTTACGAAGTTCAGGCTTTCACAACCCAAAAAAAGAAAAACAAGAAATTACATGTTCCTTGAATCATTTTATAGAAAGAGAGGGATATTTATACCTCAAATTGTTTTTAGGGAGAGTTGAAGATGCTCTAGAAAATAGGGATGGTGAAGGCCCTAGTGGGTGAGACATTGTAGAACAAAATTACTTTAGTCAAAGAGAAAACAAAGACAGAGAGAGTCACAGAGTGAGAGAGACAGATATTAAGGGAAGAGAGGCAGAGAGACGAACAGAGAGAAGACAAAATAGAGAGGACATACTGGGGTAATGCTCCAATAGTGGATCGATAGTGGTGCTCGATGGTAGTGATGCTCCTTACCTGACAGCAATGGAAACAAAGCGACAGATATTCAATATCAGGAAGAGAGCAATTGGCGTGAGAGAGAAAGAAAGAGACAGTAATGGAATGAGAGAGACAGAGGCGTGAGAGAATCGGAAGAGGGTAGATGAGAGAAAGAGAGAGAGAGTCACACACAGAGAGAGAGAGAGAGAGAGAGAGACATGTTTAAGCCCTAACTCATTTTAGTGTGTTTAAAATCCCTCCAGAGTTCCTCACCAAATTAATTTAAAAATCCCTCCAAAATGATAATAAATAAAAAATAAAATTATAATAATAAATAATAATGATAATAATAAAAAAATTAAACATGAACTCAAATTAAACGGTATGTGTTCCCACAAAAAAATTGAGTTTTATTGCCGACTAAATGTGTTTTAGTCACCAAAAATGTATATTTGCGGACCAAATGAGGTAGTCACCAAAGATTAAAAATAAAATTACACTAGATATTTGGCGACTAAATTTCTTTTAGTCGGCAAAAGTTGGTATATGACAACTAAAATTTATTTAGTCACTGAAAATAAATTTTTGGCGACCAAACTTTTAGTTGCCAAAAATAAAAGTAAATTTTTGTTTTCCATTCAGCGACTAAATAAATTTAGTAGCCAAAAGTAACTATACAACGACTAAAATATTTATTAGTTGCTGAAAATAAATTTTTGGTGACCAAACGTTTGGTCGCCAAAGATAAAAAGTAAATTTTTATTTTTCATTCAACGACTAAATTATTTTAGTTGCCAAAACTATCTATATAATGACTAAAATATTTTTAGTCGCTGAAATTAAATTTTTGGCGACCAAACTTTTGATTGCCAAAGATAAAAAGTAAATTTTTATTTTTCATTCAGCGACTAAATTATTTTAGTTGCCAATACTATCTATACAGCAACTAAAATATTTTTTAGTCGCTGAAATTAAATTTTTGCCGACCAAACTTTTGGTCGCTAAAGATAAAAAGTAAATTTTTATTTTTGATTCGGCAACTAAATTATTTTAGTTGCCAAAACTATCTATACAGCGACTAAAATATTTTTTAGTCGTTGAAATTAAATTTTTGCCGACCAAACTTTTGGTCGCCAAAGATAAAAAGTAAATTTTTATTTTTGATTCGGCAACTAAATAATTTTAGTTGCCAAAACTATCTATACAGCGACTAAAATATTACCACCTGCCATCACCACTCACACCCACCTGCCACCACCACACCACCCACCTTCCATCCACCCGCCACCACCCACCAACCGCCACTACCATCCACCGCCTGCTACCACCATCCGCCACCTACTTGCCACCACCACTCACACACCCACCTGCCACCCACCGTCACCACCACCCGCCACCACCACCACCCATTACCACCGCCACCACCTGCCACCACCCACCACCCACCACCACCACCCATTCGCTACCACCTACCACCGCCACCGTCACCCACCCACACCAACCACCACCCACCAATACCCGCCACCACCCATCACACCCGCCATCTGCCACCCACCTGCCACCACCACCCACCACCCGCCGCCACTACCACCACCACCACCCACTCACTACCACCCACCAGCCACCGTCACCCACCACCCACCATCACCACCCACCACCCACCTGCCACCACCCACCACCACCCGCCATCCGCCACCACCTGCCACCACTACCCACCACCGCCACCACCACCCACTCGCTACCACTCACCACCCGTCACCGTCACCTATCCACCCACCACCACCACCACCACCCGCCATCTGCCACCTGCCACCACCACCACCCACTCGTTCCACCACCACCCGCCACCGTCACCCACCCACCACCCACCACCACCACCACACCAGCTACCCACCACCCACCGTCACCACTTTCCAGCACCGTCTTCCACCGCCACTTGCCACCACTTGCCATTTCTCACTCTTTTTTATATTTTTAAATTTTTTAAACATTTTGTCAATTACCAAACGCGTTTGTAGTTTATGTTTTTTCTAAAAATAAACAAAAATCAGTTTATAAAATTTTTGTAAATATAAACTGAAAACGTAAATGTTATCAACACACCCTTAAAGTTTGAGTTTATGTTTTGAAGTAAAAAGACTTTATTATATTGTTTTTTTTTTTTTTTGATACAATAAAAGTTTATGTGAGGTAGTCTACCCCAATCCAAGAACCAAGGCAAGTCGCATGTCTTAGCGATGACTTATATTAAACTTATAGATTCCCAACCAAGGAGGACTTCTGAGAGCTGAAATCGAACTTAAGCTGTGAAGACGAAGAATCTGATCCTTACCAAGTCATCCAACCTCGTTGGTTTTTTCCTTAATGATTGTTACGAAATAAAAATAATAATCATATATATTGATCTCAATCTGGACATTTGGTCTAGTGATTATTCAATACCCTTTGTGAGGTTTTGGAATACAGAGGTAAGTTTGATTTCTAGCTATTCTAATGTGAGATCTTGGGTTTAATTCTTGTAGAGATGAATTTGATTGAAGGCAAAAGGAGGAAATTATTTTGTTGTGCAAATATTCGAGATGCCCTAAAAATTATAAAAATTATAATTAAGGAAAAAAAGATGAAATTATTTTGTCCATAATTATTGAAGGTTTCAAATAAACTACAAAAGTTATAAATTATAACCTTTTTTTTTTTTTTTTTTTTTTTTTTTTTGGGGGGGGGGGTTGGCCGCAATATGTTGCGGGTTATAGTTGTTGGTTGGTGGTCGTAGTATGTTGCGGGTTATGGTTGTTGATTGTTCGTATTTGGAACAATAAACCTTAATTGTACCTCCTTCTAAAAGAAGGAGGATAACCACTCTGGATGTATCTATTTTTGTCTATCAATAAACTCTAACTTTGAAAAAAAGAAGAGTAGGAAAATCCAAATAAGTTCTAATATAAAATTACAACCAAACACCATTCGGCTGAATAAATAGGAAAATTCAAATATGTTCTAATATAAAATTGTAAGTTGAGTTTTTTTTTTTTATTCGCCTGGTGAAATAAGTTGAGCTATAAATCCAATCACTAAAAATAAAAAATAAAAAAATGTGTTACCAAAGAAAACTAAAAGATTTTTTTTTTATCAGCAAAAAAAAAAATCTTTATTGATGATAACATAACAAAATACATCATGGTATACATCAACAAGGAGGGGAGACAAGAGCAAAAAGCATCAAAGCAAACCTCCCTAATCCCAACTAGGTTGGCACCAAGGAAAATGCACAATCATCTGCTAGCTCAAGCCAAAAGGTTGATGAGAAACCAACCAAAGAGGGGAAAAAAAACAAAAGAAAAACACACAACAACAAACCAGTGGAACAGAACTCCAGCTTAGACACCAAAACAGCAGCAGAAAAACAGCAGATCCTAGCAAAAACAAGACAGAACTTCTCCACTGTTTCACTCACAAAACAGAAATTGCAAAAACATCTCCAAGTCAGCAGCATCAAACTTTTCACTCCAATACAGTAGCAGACCACCAACTGCAGACCAGTCACAAAACCTCCCTAATTACCACTTGCAGACCAGCACCAGGAGCAGGTCTTATACAACAGCAGCCAAAACAAGAAGCCAATTCAGACCACCAACCAATTCAAACAACTACCAAACCACCAGACTTGAACCTACACCTTCAACCAATTCAAACTTGATCCTATTCTGACAGCAACAACCAGGGGAGGTTGGAGAAGTCACCATTCAGACCAGTGTAACACAGATCACAGCAGCTTTAGCAGCAGCCTTAATCCTAATCCTACAACCTCCAATCTCACAGTAGCAGCCAGGAGATGATGGAGAGGCCACCATTCAGTCTAGTGCAAAACAGTAGGACACCTCACTTCAACCTAGAACCAAACAAATACCAATACACACAAAATCACCCAGTAGAACAAACAGCAGAGGCCCACACTTCAAACCAAAACCAACCGATATCCAATACACTTGAAGCAACACACCAAAATAGAACAGAATAGAACAGAAAACTCATGAAGAAAAGTGAATTGGTCTCTGACAATGCCAAAACAACCCAGATAAACCAGACCAACCAGTAAAATTAGGAGCCAAAGAAGAAACAAAAACAAAACCAAGACCCAGTGCCAGACCACAGATGCTGCTACTACACCAGAATAATGCATATTAGAAACCAGAACAATGACAGAAAGTAGCTTCTACACCAGCTGCTGCTGTTACTCCCAATTCAGGCACTTTCTAACCAGATACGGCCATCAAAATGCTGCTGCCAAATGAGTTAGCTTGGACCTCTGTTGCCTATTGAGCCAACCACAAAAATAACTAACCAACTTACTTTTTCTGTATTTCAGTATATAACCACCCACTGAACCAACTAAAACCCGTTTCAATCCCCACCAATGAATGCTTTATGAACTGCAAAAAAGACCATAACCACAACAAAACACAGCAGGACAGATAAGAACACATCCTTAGCAGACAGATAAGAACACATCCCAGCCCCATTAGGACATAAGGCAGAACTTCACCTGCTGCAAATTGTGCACAATATCAGTGACTGAGTAACAAAAAGAAGGGTTTGAGGCTCTAAACCACAATGCAATCCTTATTTTGATAAGTTCACACAACCTTTCCAAAGCCACCTGGGTGCCATTAAAAATCATTTCATTTCTCTACCTCCATATGGACCAGAGCACCGCCAATGGAATAATCTTCCAGATGACCTTTTCCTTTTTCTTGAATCTATACCCATCCCACCACTACAAAAGACCAGACACTGACCCCGGCAACACCCAAGATACTCCCCACCAATTAATAACATTGGACCAAATCCTCCAACTAAAAGGACAACACAACAGCAAATGATTAACAGTTTCCAATTCATTTTTGCAGAAAATACAACTAACATCTGAAACATCACCGAGTACACCAATGCTTTGAAGATAGCATGATGTCTTGATCCTCCCTTTCCATGCTAACCACCCAAAAAATTGCACCTTCGGTGGAGCCACATTCTTCCAAATGAATGCCCCTAATTTTGTAGAAACATCAGATAAAACTTCATTCCACTTGTAAGCAGATGCTACAGTAAACACTCCTGACTTATCTGCATTCCATCTTAATCCATCTAGCACTCCTTCCCTGAGGGCAGGAGCAGATTGTAACATCACCTTCATTCTCCTCAGCTCGTGAAGTTCCCACTGAAACAAGGTTCGTCTGAAAGCCAAATCCCACTCTTCATTCCCATTTCTCCTGCTATTAACCACTGCCACTGATTCACATTGATCAAGAGACACAGAAAATAATCTAGGGAATGCATCTTTTAAGCTCCCAACACCAACCTAATTGTCAAGCCAGAATTTTGTATCCCTCCCATCGCCAATGATAAGCTTTGCATTGACCTTAAAAAACTCCAGTAGATCAGGACTATTTCCATCGAATCCCAGTATATCTCTCAAAACCATGGACACCCTTGTACTTTCAACAGGGGCAGGCCACCAACTCCCTCCATTCTGTGGGCAGTTGCTGTAGATTACTTGTTTCCATAGATTGCCATTTTCACTCCTAAATCTCCACCACCACTTCAAAAGAAGGCACTCATTCATGAGTTTCACCTTTCTAATGCCTAGACCCCCATTACATTTGCTTTGAGTAATTTCCCCCCATTTGACCAAATGAATATTCCTTCTTACACTTTCTACCTCTAAACTATCGCTAAATTATCTACTTAGCCCCTAAACTATCGATTGAATCTATTAAGTCCCTAAAATATATAAATAAAAATCAGGTTAGTTCCTAAACTATCGATTGAATCTGTTAAGTTCCTAAAGTATTTAATTCAAATCTATTTAGTCTCTGAAAAAAATTAAAAAATAAAATATAAGTCATAAGTATTATAAATTAGTAAAAGACCCTACCTAATTAAGATTTTATTCTAAAAAAACCTTAAATTTTTATTTTGCGTTTGAAAAGTGAATGTCAGCTCTTCTGTTGAATTTTCTTTATAAAGGTAAGGGTAATTTTTTAATAATTTTTTTACTTATCTTCTACAATAACTGCTTGCTTTTCTTTATCTAGTATTATATGTCGGATTTTGTTTATAATTTATAATTGATTATCTTTAAACTTTTGTATAAGTTCTTTTAATAATTTAATTAATATATTATTTTTGTTCTATTATTATTTATAGTGAAATGTTATTATTTAAATTATCTAATTCTACTTCTTTAGTATATCTAATACTCGTATAATGTTATTGAGCAAGGCTGAGAAAGCAGACTCTGATATTAATTTAAACACATAATGAAATAAAATATTTTTTAAAGACAAAATAGAAATTTAAGATTTTTTTGAAATGAAATCTTAATTAGGTAGGGTCTTTTACTAATTTATAATACTTATGAGCATATATTTTATAGAGCTGCTATTAGCATCGACATCTTTACTTTGGCCCTCTTATTTCTTTGAAGCCCCACCCCAGCAAAATGGATTTCCTCAGTTTTCTTTTTGAACTCCTGCCTTAATATCAACTACACCCCTCATCTTTTTGACCCCCAACTTTATTTCTACAATTTTCCTACCATCTGCAGTCCCAATCCTGTAGCGACCTCCCAGCACCTCCTTCACTAGTGACCACCCTTCCACAACCTTCGACGACACATTTTTTTGCCAGATTTTCTCTCTCTCTCTCTCTCTCTCTCTCTATTATTGTTATTATACACAACACATTTTTGTCCAAACCGATACGGTTGCCTGAGGCGGAAATCATGACAACGGTCGTGATTGTCAAAGGAATCAAAGGGAATGACTGATCAGAGCCTCTAATTAAGATTGGCCATGACCTACTCCATTCGTTGAATCGGTTTGGGTTTGAATATGAACTTGGGTTGGAATAGTTACAGGTATACGAGAAGAGGAACATAGGGTTCCACCATTTTCACCGCCAAAGAGAGACACTTAGTAGTGGTGAAATCGCCAGAGATGGAAAGAGAGGTCGCCAGCGGCAGTGGCATTGGTAGTTGCCGGTGGAGATGGTGATGAAAAGGTTGGTGGGTTAGGGTTTGGGAAATTAGGGTTAGGGTTTGGGAAATTAGGGTTGGAATGTCAGGAATGAGGGTAAAAATGTAACTACATGTTTGGACAAAATTGGAATTACAAAAAATAAAAGAGATGGGAATTACAAAAAATAAATAGATGGGAGGTCTAAAGAAGAAATGTAGGTGCTAATAGTAGCAATCATATTCTATTTTTGTAATTATTTCAGGGATTAAAAGAATTAAATATTTTAGGGACTTAATATATTCAATCAATAGTTTAGGAATTAAATAGATTTTAATATATATAGTTGAAGGACTTAGTATACTCAATCGTTAGGGACTAAGTAGACAATTTGATGATAGTTTAGGGGTAGAAAGTGTAATAAACCCAAACTAATATGGTTACATAATGTTTTTAAGTACTCAAAATGATTAAGTCTATGTGCAAAGAAACTAGACACAAAATGAGACAGAACCCTATCATAAGGGGTAGGGCCCATATGTGTGGGACTTACATGTGAGACCCATCTTTTGTGAGCGGGTTGTATCCCTTTTTGTATTTAATTTCTGTGTTCCTAACATTATTGACTCAAAATTAGATACGAAAAGAAAATTGACCTATAAAATAAATGAAATGTTGAGATTAAAATAGTATATTGTGAATTTATATATAAATAAAATCTGAATCACATATTCCTAATTCAAGTAGATATAAATTTTAAATATGTTGTGTGATTGTTTTTTAAATCAATTTATTTTCCTATTATAATTCACATGTTTATGGTTAGTGACGTAAAGCCAGTTTCGTCATAATTGCTTATGACCCTTCTAAGGAAAGGCTTCTTTTCACTCTCTTGTGCTGTTTGGTTACTCGGAAAACACAAGAAATGTTGAGAAAAAATTATTTTTGTAATTCTGAACGTGTCGGCAAATGCGAGTGCTTTGACAGGTTAACGAACTTGTAAGAAAAATGTAGAAACACAACAGGAAAAACGAGCTAAGCATGAAAATACAACGGGTAATTATTTAGCAATCCCAGAATATGGACATGTGATATTTTATAATATTATGATTGGTGGAGAATGTAGGTAGATAGGATATTGTGTTGTGTAATTGGAGAATATAAAAGAGTATATTAAATGATAATTGGTTAGTACATACAGACACTTAATATTTCGGGAATATTTAATAATTTCTCCTGCACAACATTACATGCATGATTACATGTGTAAAATAATGGCAATTGACTACTCACCTCTTCAATTTATAATGTGGACAATTTTATGCAACGAGTTTGTTAAAAAAAAGAAAGAAAGAAGTATTCAATATTTTTGAAACAAATTCAAGTGTTTTTAAAGCTAATATTTGGTTAAAAGTAAGAGACTCATCGCTTTTTTATTAACATTTTAAGAAATAATGTCTAAAGTGTCAATTAATAAATTAAATAGAGCATTTTTTTTTTATCAGCAAAAAAAGAAACTTTATTGATGAAATTATACAAAGTATGATAAATACATCAATAAAGAGCAGTTTGGATCTAGCTCAAGCTCCAAGCTTCTAGCTCCTAGCTAGTGAGACAGCAACAAACAGAGCAAAAAAAAAGCAGCCAAAACAAAGCTAAAACCAACATAGCAGCCAAGAGATGTAGCCAACATAACAGTTGAGCAAAGCTTTAAACACAAACAACCAACTTAGCAAACCAACAGAACAGCTGAAGCAGCATAGCAGCATAAACATAGCAGCCACAGAACTATATTGGGACTAAGCATACAAAACAAAACAGATCAACCAGCACACACTCTTAGGGTGCGTTTGTTTGGACGGACTGGATAAGGGGGATTGTAATTCATCGAACTATTAGTCCTGTGATATATTGTCCCGAGACTATTTGGTTGGACTAAATTTGTATTCTATGTTTGTTTAGTTATGAGATTAGATGTCTAGATTGGACTATTTTTAGTTATCCAATGTTTGTTTGGAATATCATGGAGAAGGATAAATGCTCAAATGACTATTTTATCATTTTCAATTATTTACTAAGTAATAGTAATATTAAACATAACTTTAATATTTTAATTATTTTTAGCTAGATTAAATAAAAATTTGTTTTATTTTATTTTTTGCACCATATTTTAATTATTTTAATTTATTATTTTCAATTAAATTAAATTTATAATTTATAATTTATATTTTTTATTTAATATATAATTTTAAATTAACGACAATAAAAAATAATTTTATTTAATATATAAATTAAATTTTCAGAGCCAAGTTATGTTGATATCTCTTGCTTACTGCTTTGCTGTTTCTGTTGAGTCAACTCTATTTTCTGTCTGTTAATCTGTTTCCAGTCATCTTAATCTGTCAAATTTATATCTGTGTTTTCCACTTTATTATTAGCCACCCAATCTTCGTCCCTGTCCTTGGTCAGTCCTTTGGTTAGGCAGTGTTGGATTTTAGGGGTCCTCTGAAATGAGTATGTGTGAAAGCCTAGTATGTGAAAACATAATAAATTTAGACAATGTATTAAGATTCCTGTAAAACAGTTTAATTAAAGAAAAATGAGTCGATTATTTTGAAGTAATTCTTCAGTCAGTTCTAGGTCAACAACTTTGCCCTCAATACCTAATCAAGGATTAGTAATTAATGAAGAAGAATTAGAAATACAAAATGATAAACTGGATTTAAGTTGGAATATACCAAAATTATCAATTAAAGAGATTTATAAAACTACGTTTTTACAATCTGCTTTTAATGTTAATCTGTATGTTAAAACATTAGAACAAGTTTATGCTTTAGAAAAGCCTAGAGAAACTTGTCACTTATTTGATGCTAACACTATTAAACGTCATTTAAAAACTGGTCACAATTTTATTCATTTATGATTAATTCAAGTTGGAATCAAACCATTAACTCCACAAGGTAAAAATGCTTCTGTTTTATTATGTTTAAGATATGCTCGTTTTATTGATTATAATGATAGTTTAATGGGTATGGTGGAAACTGGTCTTCACAAAGGACGTATTCATTTTAATTGTTTTCCTGATTTCACACTCAGTCTTAGAGATCCACACATATTAGATGCATTAACTTTAAATATTCAATTAAATGGTTCATTTACTAATATGAAAGAAAAAACTCATAATATTGCTTTAATTTACCGTGTCCATTATAAATGTATTAAAACCAATTTAAATGTTCAAGCTTTACATAAAAGTTCTAAGGATAAAACATTACTGATTCAAACTAGTAACAATGATACTAATATAAATATCCCTCAAATGATAGAATGGAAAGATATTACTCTCCCTAATCAATGGATTACGGTCAATGAAAATTACAAACATAATCAACAACAATCTACTAGTCAAGATATCCAAGATATTCAACAATTTACTGACGGTTTAGTCTGTATTAAATTTAATTGTAGTCAATCTTCTAGACATAGTACTTCTAGTATACCTACTGATGTTGAAACTGAAGATGAAATATTTAATACTCCTTTATTCCGAAAAAATAGTCAAATTAATCTTGGTCAACCCTCCCATAGTAAATTAAAAGGCATTGATAACTCTACTACTTCTCAAATTAGTAAACCTGTTTACTCTACTCACACACATTTCCCTGTAGAAGATACTGAATCAAATAATTCCCCTACTCAAACTGATTTCGAAGTAATACCTCCAATCAATCCTCAATTAATGACAATTAGTAAATCTTTTGCTCCTGATCTTGATAAATTACATGTTGAATTTAAAGGTAAAGAAAATAGGACTAAAAGACATGCTTATCGTGCTAAATATAATTCTACTCAACAATCTAAACTTACTAGAAAATGGTATGATTTTATGATTGAATATAGTATGGAAATTCCTTTCTTTGAATATTTAGACAACTATTACAAAAAGGTTAATACAATCACAAAACATAAATAGAAAACTTCTCCTAATACAACTGTTAGCTCTAGTCATCCTCCTTTATCTAATATCATTATTGAACATCAAGGATTTGAAGTCCCAGCCTCTCCTTTCAAGTTGCCTGGCATTGACCCTAAAATTAAAAAAGTTATTGAACAAAATAATTATACTAATCAATGTTTAAAAACAATTGGTAAACAATTAGATAAACTAGAAACTAATTTAGATGATTATTCTGCTAACACTACATCCACTAAACAATCTTTAGATCAACCTTTGATTAACTTACCCAGTAATCGTTCTAAAAGAAATAGTTTAGTCACTCAAGATACTTCTACTGTTAAAGCTATAGAACAACTATTCACTAAATTAACTACTTCTGAACAAGCTTCACCATCTAAAGAAAAAGGTCTTACTGTCCTAAACCAACCTTTAGACAAGGCTTCTACTTAATCCGAAACTGATACAACTGATAATGAAATTAATCAATTAGCTCAACAATTTCAATCTTCTAATCTTAATAAACTCCACTATCCTAAACCTCAACCGACTACTCTTACTAAAAATTGGTATTCTCGACCTACTCCACTTGACCTCCAATATGAAGAAACTAATCTTTCTAATCAATTTTCTATATCTACTAAAAAAATTATACGAATGGAATATTGATGGTCTTAGTGAAGATCAAATATTTCAAAAATTAAATCACTTATCTATGGTTGCAAACAGTTATCTTACTAACTACCCTGATTACTCTCAACCTGAAATTACTTCTTTAATTACCTCTGGTTTTACCGGTATGCTCAAATCTTGGTGGGAAAAATACCTCATTCAAGATCAAAGAGAATCAATCTTACATGCTAATCAAAAAGATGAAAATGATTTACCAATCTTTGATGAAACTATTAGCTATTACAAACCTGATGGTGTTAACACATTAATCTATACCATAGTTAGACATTTCATAGGCACTCCTACTAATATATATTCTTGCATACATGATCAACTTAGAAACCTTACTTGTCCAAAATTAAGTGATTTTAGATGGTATAAAGATGTATTCACCTCTAGAGTTATGTTAAGAGAAGATTGTACTAAATCTTTTTGGAAAGAAAAATCTATTAACGGATTACCTAGTTTGTTTGCTCACAAAATTAGAGATATTCTTAGTCAACCTACTGGTATCATTGAATATGACAATTTAACTTATGGTAATATCATTAGCACTATTCAAAAAGAAGGATTAAGAATGTGTATTGATCTTAAACTTAGTCAAAAAGCTACTAAAAATAAACATAAGGCTAAATATGAATTAGGTAATTTTTGTGAACAATATGGTTTACCTCCTATCGCACCTTCCTGCAGGAAAACACATAAAAAAACATAGTAAATCCCATTACAAATATTCAAACAAGTATAAAAAGAATAATTCACCTTCTAAATCAAATGATAAATTCTATACTAAACCTAAAAAGAAATATTACAAGAAATCACATCCAAAAGCTAAATCTAATAAATATATTACTTATTATAACTGTGGTCAAAAAGATCATTATTCTAATAAATGTAAATAAAAACAAAAATTAAAAGATAAAGTTAATCAACTTCAAATTAATAATGAATCAAAAAATCAATTATTTGAAATCTTTCAATTAAATCAATCTGTTAGTAATTCCTCTTCTGATAATCCTAATACTTCATCTAATTACAATTCACCTAGTGAAGATTCTGATAATAATATAGAATTAGGATGTAATGATGTTTGTTGTAAACCTGTTAAACAAATTACTGTTCTTACTAAACAAAATCAAAAAGAAACTGCTCTTATTGAATTAATTAGTAGACTTGAAGATTCTGAATTAAAAAAGAAATATACTGATAAATTAAAATCTTTGTTAATCAATACTAATCATAAACCTAAGTTTGATAAGCCTATTATTAGTCTATCTAAAACCTTAGAAAGATTTAAAAATAAACACAAAGAAGTTACCTTACAAGATTTACAACAAGAAATTAATCAGATTAAACAAACCATTAAAGATTTACAAAATAAAGATCAACATTTAGAAGATGAAATTATAACATTAAAACTTAATAAAAAATTTAGATAATTTCCAAACCAATAATGTTTCTCCTAATGAATCTGAACATGAATCTGATGAACCTACTAATCCTGATAATCTTTTATTTGATAATCGAACACATCAATCTCAATCTCATAATCATGAAGATAATAGATTAAATCTCCTTAATAAAATCCATATTCAAAAATGGTATTCTAAAATTAAAATAGTTATTAATAATTTTGAATTAGGTGTTATCGCTTTAATTGATACTGGTGCCAATCTTAATTGTATTCAAGAAGGATTACTCCCTACTAAATATTATGAAAAATGTCGTGAAAAATTAACTTTTGCTAATGGTAGTAAAATGCATATTAAATATAAAATACCTAAAGTTCATATATGTCAAAATAATGTTTGCTTTAAAACTTCCTTTGTTTTGGTTAAAAATATGACTGATAAAGTTATTTTAGGAACACCATTTATATTTTTACTATACTCATTTACCACCTCTAGTGAAGGAATAACTACTCATTTTTAGATCAACCTGTTACTTTTAAATTCTTATCTCCTCCTGAAATATTAGAATTAAATCAATTAAAAGATTATTCTATTTCTCAAACGATTAATCGATTAACTCGTCAAAATATCTTAAAGAAGAAATTAATTACAAAGGAATTGATCAACAATTAACTAATCCAGTTATTATTTCCCAAATTAATGAATTTAAATTAAAATTAGAAACTACTTTTGTTCTACTTTACTACTGCATTTTGGCATAGGAAAAAACATGTAGTCACATTACCATATATTAAGAATTTTCATGAAAGTCAAATTCTACTAAATCTAGACCTATTCAAATGAATCATGAATTACTTGAAATGTGTAAAAAAGAAATCAATGAACTATTAAAAAATCGAATAATTAGTCCAAGTAAATCACCTTGGTCATGTCCTGCTTTTTATGTGAATAAAAATACTGAATTAGAATGAGGTGTCCCTCGCTTAGTCATCAATTATAAACCATTAAATAAAGTTTTAGAATGGATTCGATATCCTATTCCTAATCAAAAAGATTTGATTAAAAGACTTAGTCAAGCTGTTATTTTTAGTAAATTTTATTTAAAAAGTGGTTTTTGGCAAATATAAATTCATCCTAAAGATAGATATAAAACTGCTTTTACTACACCTTTTGGTCACTGTGAATGGAATGTCATGCCATTTGGGTTAAAAAATGCTCCTAGTGAATTTCAAAATATAATGAATGATATTTTCAATCCATTTAGTCATTTTTCCATAGTTTATATAGATGATATTCTTATTTTTTCAAAATCAATTAGTGAACACTGGAAACATCTTACTGTATTCTTTTATACCATTAAGAGTCATGGTCTAGTCATTTCTGCTCCTAAGATTAAATTGTTTCAAACCAAAGTCAGATTTTTAGGTTATGATATTCACCAGAATACTATTTTACCTATTAGTCATTCCATTAAATTTGCGTCTAAATTTCCTGATGAAATCTTAGATAAAACTCAACTACAACGTTTTTAGGATCACTGAATTATATTGCTGAATTTTACAAAGACCTTAGGAAAACTTGTCAAACAATCCTCCTCCTTGGTCTTCTACTCATACTGCTATTGTTAAACAGGTTAAATAATATGTCAAGTCTCTTCCTTGTCTTGGTATTCCTACTGAAAATTCATTCAAAATTGTTCAAACTGATGCCTCTGATATTGGTTATGGTGGCATCCTTCTCCAGAAAATTACTCCTCAGTCATCTGAACAAATTGTTCGCTATCATTCTAATGTCTGGAATAAAGCACAAAAGAATTATAGTACTATTAAACAAGAAATTTTATCTACTGTTTTATGTATTAATAAATTTCAAGATGATATTTTAAATCAAAAATTTTTACTTCGTGTTGATTGCAAATTTGCTAAATATGTTTTAGAAAAAGATGTTCAAAATCTTGCTAGTAAGCAAATTTTTGCTCGTTGGCAATCTATTTTAAGTATTTTTTATTTTGAAATTGAATATATACCTGATTGTCAAAATTGTATTCCTGATTTTCTTACCCAAGAATTTTTACAGGGTGGATAGTGAGTTACATCATGCCCATTCCCTCTATTCCTTACCATAAACACCAGATTAAACACTATAAAACCTTAGTCAAACATACTGCTCGCCGCCTTGCCTTTCTCAAATCAACCCATTTACCTACTAAAAGAGCCTAGTACATACAATTTCATCGGATTAAAGCTCAGAAACAACAACTTTCTCATTATATTAACTGTTTACATGAACATACTGATCAATTAGATATCCTCAGTGGATGCTAATTTATCTCCTCTATTTCACAGATGTCTCGTCCACGGCCTCCTTCCAAAGCCTTGGTCCCTTTTAGTCAACCTTTTGTTCCGCCTCCCATGGAGTTAGTAACGAAATACCATCCTGCTGAATTGGTTAACCGTTACCAAATTCTTGGTAACATTCCTAAACCTAGTTATACATCTGCTTTGGCTACTGATCCTTTTGCTTCATCTAGTCAAGCAGTTACTCCATACAGATCTTATTTTCCTCCTTTTGCTGCTGTTCATGATCTGGTTAAATCTTATTTTCCTCCTGGATGGCATTTTATTCCTCTCCATCCAGAAAAAACAATTACTTTCTACAAAGACATCATGTTCAACCATCAGTCAATTGTGATTAAACCCATTTATGATCGCATTTATACAAGTAAAATTGTGTACCATTCACTTTATAGTCACAACTTTGTTTCTCTGGTTGATTGGGGTGCTCTTTATCAGCTACGAGATCTACCTAGTCATTCAATTCAATACAATTACTATGATTACATTGACGCTTGGTTCAAAGTCCTCTTGTATCAAAATGAGTCAAACAGTCACTCTTGGTTTCTTCATTTGATCAAAAGTTCAAATCCGAATTACCTACCTGGTTTCTGCGATGGTGGACTCAGTATGGTGCCATTTCAGAAATCTTCCCTTCAGTCATTATGGATCAAAATAATACTAACAGAAAAAGTTTAACAATAACTTCAAATCAACATTAATAAAACTTACAATTGTTACTGGAATGATGAAGCAAGCAGTTCTGCAAAATACATAATTTGTAAACTGAAAACAATTTTTGAAAATATAAAATTACAGAGAAAGCTATTTTCTTGAGGAATGAATGCTCTTGATTTTTCTAACTCTGCCTTATTCTTGAATGAAGAGGCTCTTTTATAATCAAAAGAGACTATTGTTAGTCTTGTGAGTGAATACTGTGAGCCTTGTGAGTGAATGATTCTGACTTGAAAGGAGCATCAGGAGCACATGGGAGTTCTCTGCTGCTTTCGGTGAGTGACTAAAGTTGATGGCTGCTTTTTACTATGCTAAATTTGTCGATTGGATGAATTATGATGAATGATGAATAGCATTGCTTGGAGGCGTGTGACTGAGGAAATCAATATAGATATATATATCAGCAGCTTTTCTCAAAAACGAGTATTGATTGAAGCTGATAATTATAGCTATATAGAATCCAATGACTGAATTAAGCATATGGGTCCTAAGCATCTTGGAACTCGGGTCCATATGGATTTTGAGTAGTTGAACTTTCAGAAGAGTTTGAACTGTCTGAACCATCTTCTGAACTGCTGTTATCCGAGTCTGACTTGGCTTGGGCCATGAGGAGACGAGCCATTTGAAGGAGCTTATCTTTGGATGACTTGGACTTGGGCTTAACCTTTGATTTGGACTTATCCTTTGACTTGGGCTGGTCAGTATTGGGTTTTGCTGACTTGGATTTAATCTTTGATTTGGATGACTTGGGCTTAGAAGAACTGGATGATGGGCTTCCAAGATTGACTGGAGGAAGTTGGCTTCCTTGTGTTAATGGAGCAGTTGGGTTCTGCTGAGCTTTAATCATGGCAGGTGTAGGGGCATGAATGTTGATTGGGAATTCAGTTTGAACAATTTCAACAATTCGTGGAATCTTGAGATTATCCCACCATTTAACCATGTGTTGCCGGTAAATAACATCATCAGAAATACCATATTGCCATTTGAATATCCAGGGGATTTTGTATTTGGATATAAAAATAAGTAATGGAGGGAATTTCCTTTGCTGAGGAGTGAATGAGAAAATAGTGGAAAAATAGTTAACTTGATCCATAATGACTGATGGGAAGATTTCTGAAATGGCGCCACACTGAGTCCACCATCGCAGAAACCAGGTAGGTAATTCGGATTTGAACTTTTGATCAAATTGAAGAAACCAAGAGTGACTGTTTGACTCATTTTGATACAAGAGGACTTTGAACCAAGCGTCAATGTAATCATAGTAATTGTATTGAATTGAATGACCAGGCAGATCTCGTAGTTGATAAGGAGAACCCCAATCAACCAGAGAAGCAAAGTTGTGAATATAAAGTGAATGGTACACAATTTTACTTGTGTAAGTGCGATCATAAATGGGTTTAATCACAATTGACTGATGGTTGAACAGGATGTCTTTGTAGAAAGTAATTGTTTTTTCTGGATGGAGAGGAATAAAATGCCATCCAAGAGGAAAATAAGATTTAACCAGATCATGAACAGTATGACTCTTTGGGTGACTAGGTTCTTTGAAAAAGAGATTAGTAGTGGTGGATTTAACATAATCAGATCGGGCTGATTTAATAGGATTAGGAGGGTATGGAGTAACTGCTTGACTAGATGAAGCAACAAGATCAGTAGCCAAAGCAGATATATAACTAGGTTTAAGAATGTTACCAAGAATTTGGTAACGGTTAACCAATTCAGCAAGATGGTATTTCGTTACTAACTCCATGGGACGCGTAACAAAAGGTTGACCAGAAGAGACCAAGGCTTTGGAAGGAGGCCGTGGATGAGACATCTGTGAAATAGAGGAGATAAATTAGCATCCACTGAGGATATCTAATTGATCAGTATGTTCATGTAAACAGTTAATATAATGAGAAAGTTGTTGTTTCTGAGCTTTTATCCGATCAAATTGTATGTACTAGGCTCTTTTAGTAGGTAAATGGGTTGATTTGAGAAAGGCAAGGCGGCGAGCAGTATGTTTGACTAAGGTTTTATAGTGTTTAATCTGGTGTTTATGGTAAGGAATAGAGGGAATGTGCATGATGTAACTCACTATCCACCTTGTAAAAATTCTCGGGTAAGAAAATCAGGAATACAATTTTGACAACTAGGTATATATTCAATTTCAAAATCAAAAATACTTAAAATAGATTGCCAACGA
Source organism: Camellia japonica (assembly GCA_030407325.1). Classification (NCBI taxonomy): domain Eukaryota; kingdom Viridiplantae; phylum Streptophyta; class Magnoliopsida; order Ericales; family Theaceae; genus Camellia; species Camellia japonica. The sequence continues at coordinate 57,142,176 of JAPPVO010000031.1, read as the reverse complement.
GCAAAAATTTGCTTACTGGCAAGATTTTGAACGTCTTTTTCTAAAACATATTTAGCAGATTTGCAATCAACACGAAATAAAAAATTTTGATTTAAAATATCATCTTGAAATTTACTAATACATAAAATAGTAGATAAAATTTCTTGTTTAATAGTACTATAATTCTTTTGTGCTTTATTCCAGACACCAGAATGATAACGAACAATTTGTTCAGATGATTGAGGAGTAATTTTCTAGAGAAGGATGCCACCATAACCAATATCAGAGGCATCAGTTGAATAATTTTGAATGAATTTTCAGTAGGAATACCAAGACAAGAAGAGACTTGACATATTGTTTAACCTGTTTAACAATAGCAGTATGAGTAGAAGACCAATGAGGAGGATTGTCTTTTAACCGATCAAACAGAGGTTGACAAATTTTCCTAAGGTCTTTGTAAAATTCAGCAATATAATTCAGTGATCCTAAAAAACGTTGTAGTTGAGTTTTATCTAAGATTTCATCAGGAAATTTAAGCGCAAATTCAATGGAACGACTAATAGGTAAAATAGTATTCTAGTGAATATCATAACCTAAAAATCTGACTTTGGTTTGAAACAATTTAATCTTAGGAGCAGAATGACTAGACCATGACTCTTAATGGTATAAAAGAATGCAGTAAGGTTTCCAGTATTCACTAATTAATTTTGAAAAAAATAAGAATATCATCTATATAAACTATGGAAAAATGACTAAATGGATTGAAAATATCATTCATTATATTTTGAAATTCACTAGGAGCATTTTTTAACCCAAATGGCATGACATTCCATTCACAGTGACCAAAATGTGTAGTAAAAGCAGTTTTATATCTATCTTTAGGATGAATTTGTATTTGCCAAAAAACCACTTTTTAAATAAAATTTACTAAAAATAACAGCTTGACTAAGTCTTTTAATCAAATCTTTTTTTATTAGGAATAGGATATCGAATCCATTCTAAAACTTTATTTAATGGTTTATAATTGATGAATAGGCGAGGGACACCTTGTTCTAATTCAGCATTTTTATTCACATAAAAAGCAGGACATGACCAAGGTGATTTACTTGGACTAATTATTCGATTTTTTAATAGTTCATTGATTTCTTTTTTACACATTTCAAGTAATTCATGATTCATTTGAATATGTCTAGATTTAGTAGAAATTTGACTTTCATGAACATTCTTAATATATGGTAATGTGACTATATGTTTTTTCCTATGCCAAAATGTAATAGGTAAAGTAGAACAACATCAGTTTCTAATTTTAATTTAAATTCATTAATTTGGGAAATAATAACTGGATTAGTTAATTGTTGATCAATTCTTTTGTAATTAATTTCTTCTTAAGATATCTTAAATGACGAGTTAATCGATTAATCGTTGAGAAATAGAACAATCTTTTAATTGATTTAATTCTAATATTTCAGGAGGAGATAAGAATTTAAAAGTAACAGGTTGACCTAAAACATGAGTAGTTATTCCTTCACTAGAGGTTGTAAATGGGTATAGTAAAAATATAAATGGTGTTCCTAAAATAACTTTATCAGTCATATTTTTTAAACCAAAAAAGGAGGTTTTAAAGCAAACATTATTTTGACATATATGAACTTTAGTATTTTATATTTATAATGCATTTTACTACCATTAGCAGAAGTTAATTTTTCACGACATTTTTCATAATATTTAGTAGGGAGTAATCCTTCTTGAATACAATTAAGATCGGCACCAGTATCAATTAAAGCGATAATATCTAATTCAAAATTATTAATAACTATTTTAATTTTAGAATACCATTTTTGAATATGGATTTATTAAGGAGATTTAATCTATTATCTTCATGATTATGAGATTGAGATTGATGTGATCGATTATCAAATAAAAGATTATCAGGGTTAGTAGGTTCATCAGATTCATGTTCAGATTCATTAGGAGAAACATTATTGGTTTGGAAATTATCTAAATTTTTATTAAGTTTTAATGTTATAATTTCATCTTCTAAATGTTGATCTTTATTTTGTAAATCTTTAATGGTTGTTTAATCTGATTAATTTCTTGTTGTAAATCTTGTAAGGTAACTTCTTTGTGTTTATTTTTAAATCTTTCTAAGGTTTTAGATAGACTAATAATAGGCTTATCAAACTTAGGTTTATGATTAGTATTGATTAACAAAGATTTTAATTTATCAGTATATTTCTTTTTTAATTCAGAATCTTCAAGTCTACTAATTAATTCAATAAGAGCAGTTTCTTCTTGATTTTGTTTAGTAAGAACAGTAATTTGTTTAACAGGTTTACAACAAACATCATTACATTCTATATTATTATCAGAATCTTCACTAGGTGAATTGTAATTAGATGAAGTATTAGGATTATCAGAAGAGCAATTACTAACAGATTGATTTAATTGAAAGATTTCAAATAATTGATTTTTTGATTCATCATTAATTTGAAGTTGATTAACTTTATCTTTTAATTTTTGTTTTTCTTTACATTTATTAGAATAATGACCTTTTTGACCAGAGTTGTAACAAGTAATATCTTTATTAGATTTAGTTTTTGGATGTGATTTCTTGTAATATTTCTTTTTAGGCTTAGTATAGAATTTATCATTTGATTTAGAAGGTGAATAATTCTTTTTATACTTGTTTGAATATTTGTAATGGGATTTACTATGTTTTTTTATGTGTTTTCCTACGGAAAGGTGCGACAGAAGGTAAACCATATTGTTCACAAAAATTACCTAATTCATATTTAGTCTTATGTTTATCTTTAGTAGCTTTTTGACTGAGTTTAAGATCAATACACATTCTTAATCCTTCTTTTTGAATAGTGCTAATGATATCACCATAAGTTAAATTGTCATATTCAATGATACCAGTAGGTTGACTAAGAACATCTCTAATTTTGTGAGCAAACAAACTAGGTAATCCGTCAATAAATTTTTCTTTCCAAAAAGATTTAGTACAATCTTCTCTTAACATAACTCTAGAGGTGAATACATCTTTATACCATCTAAAATCACTTAATTTTGGACAAGTAAGGTTACTAAGTTGGTCATGTATGCGAGAATATATATTAGTAGGAGTACCTACGAAATGTCTACCTATGAAATTTTCAACAACACTAAAAAATTTAATTTATAAGGCCATAATTTATAATTTATTATTTTTAAATAAATTTAATTTATAATTTATATTTTTTATTTAATATATAATTTTAAATTAACAACACTAAAAAAATAATTTAATTTAATATGTAAATTTAATTTTTAACAACACTAAAAAATTTAATTTATAAGGCCATAATTTATAATTTATTATTTTTAATTAAATTAAATTTATAATTTATAATTAAAATTTTTAATTTAATATATATTTTAAATTGACAACACTAAAAAAATAATTTATAAATGTTCAAAAGACTATTTTATCATTTTCTAATTGTTTGCTAAGTAATAGCATGGAGGGTAAAATGGACATTTCACAAAATAATCCCATGGGATACCAATCCCATGGTTTCTATCCCACCTCCCCCTATGGGATAGGATAGTCCTATATTTGTGGGACTAATAGTCCGGGGGGACTATTAGTCCGAAGCAAAAAAATGAAACAAACAATGGACTATTAATCCGGTGAGTCTCACCCCCTAATCCTTCAAAACAAACACATCCTTAATCGTCACCAAGATTAAGCAGTCACAGAACTTCACAGCAGACAAACCAGAACCAATGACATCTCCTCTGCTTTATACACCAGAACCCAATCAATGACAGCACCTCTGCTTTATACACCAGAACCAACTCCAAGTGCAATACCAGCAGCAAAGTTCTAAGCATCAAAGCAAAATAACAGCATACCCAAAATTAACAGCTTATGACACTGACAGGTAAAGCAGATTCTAAACCAAGGCAAGCTGCTGCTGATTCAACTGAGGCACAAATTAAATAGAACATTACTATAAGAATATTAAATAATTTCTTATTTGTTATTTTACGAGGATAGTGGGAGAGAGAAAGCTTTGCCAAGACATCACCCAATGTTAGACACCATTTCTGGCAACCACTAATAACTCTATAGTCACCTGAGTTTCCTCCATAGACCTCCAATCACCCTCGATCTCTATTTTCATATACCATTTACCAACTCATTAAATGTGTATTTGTTTTTGTTCCCCATATGTTTTCAAAATATTTGTTTTTGTAAAATAATTTTTTTTTTGACATCAATAAACAAAAATATATTTACCAAAACATAAAACATAAAATTAAAAGTTATCAAACACCCAAAAAAATTTGTTTAAGTTTGTCTAAAGGACACTCATTAAGCATACTTAACAAAAACAAAAGATTGAGACACATTTATTTTACTGAATATTTTACCCGCAAATTAGAAGGGAATAGACCCCACACATTGTGATTTCAAAATTAAAATATAGAGATGCATACGGAAAATCATAAAAATTTTACCAAGCACTTTTCTCATTTCCAAAGTAGAATTGTTTAGCTTCAAAATTTAAGCGAAACTCAAAATATGGTTTACCTAATGGAGCCTTGAATGCCATGCGATATCAATTTTAATAAACCAATTGTTTTCTAAAATTGTCAATGTGATCAAGTAATGACTTGATTTTTTTGAGAAACAATATTATAAAGGATTTGGTTCCAAGTATCAGAGACTCCAGCAACGCACCAATGAGTGCAATCAACGCCATTTGTACCACCATTTCCATAAATAGAAGGGTGTCCATCTTTTCTCAACAGCGAGAGAGTTGTTATGTTAAGTAAAATAAAAGGATTTTTAATCTTTCTTATTGCCCTCTTCACCACCTCTATTGCCCGTGGATACTAATGAGAAAATGAATCTTATTCAACTTACTAAAATATCTTTTAGTACAGAGGGATTTATATAGAACTATTAGTAACTCTCTTAACTAGTTAACTAAAACTAACTATGGTACAGTTAACATAACAACTTCCTAACTGCTTAACCACTACAGTTGGAATACAACTGTCTTAGATGTACACACATGCATGATGACCTACAGCAGCTCTAACTGAGTTGGTGAGATGTAGCTGTGGCTTCAACTGTGGCTCTGCGTTGGTCAGCTCACATGAGCTGGTATGTGTGGGCTGAGCTTCTTCTGCAGTCTCTGTATGTATGTGCTGAGCTTTTGCAGCTACATTATCATGCCCCCTCAAGCTGATGGGAGAGGAAAGAACCATAAGCTTGGACTGTAGGTAATTAAAGCGTGGAATAGACAGAGGTTTGGTGAAAATATCTACAACCTGATCGGAAGTAGGAATATGACAAATGGTGAGCTGTTTAGTAGCTACCCTTTCTTTGACATAGTGATAATCGACCTCTATGTAGTTAGAAATATTATCACACCACAATGTAGGGGATGAAGAATGAATATGCAGGTCAGAGAGAAGCATACCAAGCCAATTTAACTCAGCAGCAATTTGAGCCAATGCTCTATACTCAGCTTCAGTAGAGGATCTAGCCACAGTAGGCTGCTTTTAGCAGACCACGACACCAAATTAGGACCAAGGAAAACATAGAACCCAATAGTTGATCTCCTATCCAGAGAATCACTAGCCCAATCAAAGTCTGAAAAAGCATTCAGTGTAAGAGGCCAGGGCTAAACTGAAGACCATAACCAAGAGTGCCTTTGAGATATCTGAGAATCCTTTTGACCATAACAAAATGTCAAACAAGTGGTTGGTGCATATATTGACAAGCAAAATTCACAGCAAAAGCAAGATTTGGTTTGGTAATGGTGAGGTATTAAAGACCTCCAACAATACTTTTTATAGAGAGAAGGATTGGGAAAAGGTAAATCATTGTTGGGAGAAGAGGAAGCAGGTTTAAGAGCCATGAGAGAAGAGTATGACTTGTAGTCAGCCATACCAGCCTTAGCAAGCAACTCAGAAGCATACTTGTGCTGGGATAAGAAATAGCCCATAGAAGAAGATGAAACTAAGATACCAAGGAAGTAATTAAGTAAGCCAAGCTCCTTCATAGCAAAAGCACCATGCATTTGGTGAACCAAAGTAGCTATATAAGAGGAATCACTGCTAGTTAACAAGATATCATCAATATAAATGAGAATAATGGTAATGGAGGTTGCAGTCTCTTGACAAACAATGAGGAGTCACAATGGCTAGAGATAAAGCCACAAGATAGTAAAAAGGAAGAGAAGGTGGAAAACCATGCTCGGGGAGCCTGTTTAAGACCATAAAGGGCTTTATGTAATTTTCAAACCAAGTTAGGATGAGAAGCATCAATGAAGCCTTGAGGTTGTTGCATATAGACTTCCTCCTCTAAGACACCATGCAAGAATGCATTAGATATGTCAAGTTGCTTGATAGACCATTGAACATGAAGAGCTAAGGACAAAAAGACTCGGACTGTGGCTACTTTGCAACAGGACTAAAAGGCTCATGATAGTCAATGCCCTCATCAGTTTGAAGAAAACCTTTGGCTACTAATCTAGCCTTATATCTAGCAATGGATCCATCTGAATTTTTCTTGAGTCTATAGACCCATTTGCAGCCAATAGCAATTTTGTCTTGAGGTAAAGGCACAAGGGACCAAGTGCCTTGTCTTTGCAAAGTGCTTGAAACTCATCTAGCATAGTTGCTTACCATTGAGGAGATGTAGCAGCAGCCTGAAAATTATCAGGTTTAGTAGAAGCAGAAGAAGTGAGAAGACAGGTAGAAGAGAGAGGTCTAGACTTAGACTTGGTAAGCATAGGATGAGTGTTTGAGGTAGAAGGAAGAAAAGGCAAATCAATAGAAATGGAAGAGATAGGAATAGCTGGAGCAGGACTAGCAGGGTCAACTAGTACAAGACTAGAAGTGGTAGGCATGTGAGCTTCTGATGAGGAAGGAAAAATAGGAGGAGAACTAGATATAACTGGAACAGAGAAAACAGGACCTATAGTAGAAACTGAGGGGACTGTAGGAGCAGTAACAGAATATGGAGCAGGTGAGCTGAATGAAGGCCTAAAGAAAGTCTGAAGCTGAAAGAGAGAAGAAGGAGTAGACTGAGGAAGAGACATAGACTAAGACTGAAAAGGAAAATAAGACTCATAAAAAATAACATGCCTAGAAACAAAGATGTGCCCAGTGGTAACATCAAGACATCTGTACCCTTTGGTAGATGGAACATAACCAAAAAGACACAAGGTAAAGACCTAGGTTGAAGTTTGTGAGTTATGTAAGGTCGAATCCAAGGGAAACACCTACAACAAAATACTTTAAGAAAAGAGTAATCAGGTGAGTGATGATACAAAATTTCAAAAAGAGTAAGGTTATTGAGCTTGGAAGTGGGAAGCCTCTTAATAAGAAAGATTCAGGTTGCAAGAGCATCAAACCAATAGGGCAATAGAAGAGCAGACTGATGCATGAGAGCAATGGTGGTTTCAATTAAGTGTCTGTGCTTCCTTTTAGCTACCCCATTTTGAGCTGGAGTATGAGGACAACTAAGTTGATGCTCAATGCCCTTATCCTTTAGAAACTGTTGAAATTTGTTTGCTAAATATTCCCCCCCATTATCATTTCTGAGAACTTGAAGTTTAATATTAAACTGAGTCTCAACAAAGGCCTTGAACTCAACAAACTTAGGGAATACTTCACTTTTGTAGATAAGAGGAAAGAGCCAAGTAAATTTACTGTAATCATCAATGAAAAGAACATAGTATTTAAAATTGGAAACAGATGCATTAAAGGGTCCCCAAACATTAGAGTGAATAAGAGCCAATGGCTGATTTACAGTGGAATTAGAAAGATGAAATGGCAACCTATGACTCTTAGAAACACAACAATATGTGCACAACTTATTGTCATTAGAACTAGGTACATTAGTAGGCAACAGATTTTAAGATACAAGAAATTGCAACTTATTACTAGAAGGATGTCCTAATCTATTATGCCAAGTGTTCTTGCTACAGGGAGAAGTAGTGGAAGACTTGAAGCAAGTTGTGGAAAGAGTAGCAGGAAAAGTAGATGAAGTTGATAGAAGATAAAAACCATCTGAATGAGGACCTTTATGAAGAATTTTCTTGGAAATCTTGTCATGTATAATGAAACAATCAGCATCAAAAGTAATGGTGCAGTTGTTGTCTTTTATGAACTGATGAACTGATAAAAGATTGGCAGAAATGGAAGGAACATGAAGCAAATTATGAAGATGAAAAGAAGTAGATGGTGTAAGAAGTAAACCATTACCAGTGTGATGAATGGGCAAAGCAGAACCATCTCCTATAGTGACATGGTCAGAACCTTGATAGGGCTGAAAATGAGTGAAATTATTAAGATCATTGGTGAAATGACTGGTGGCTGCAGAATCTAAGAACCAATTGGAACCAAGGGCAGTAATAGATTGATGTTCTTGAGCAGCAGAAGTAGATGAAGAGGCAACATAGGCTTTAGAATGTGGTCCTCTTGCTTGTGAAGAAGAGGATTGAAAAGCCTGATCCATTCTATGCCAACAATCCATGGCTGAGTGGTTTGGTTTACCATAAATTTGACAGATCACTCCATGTTGATTTGAAGGTTTGTTATGTTGATTAGAGGTAGGATTTGGGAATGATGATGAATTAGACCTGCCTTGTCCTGCACCTCTGTAAGTGTTTTTATAAAATCTACCTGAATTGTTACCTCTATATCCTTCTCTGGTGTAACCTTGAGAACTACCTCTAGAATTATTTTTGGTAGCAGCATAAGTAAATGGAAGGTCTGATGTGTGAGCTTGTTTAAGAGAGCCTTCAATATGAATGGATTCAAACACAACAATGAAGATAAGGCAACAATAGAGATAGGTTCAGGTCTGGTACGAATTGTTATTTTAAAGGCATTGTACTCATCAGGTAGTCCATTGAGAGTACGTAAAACTAGATCTTCATCATGAATTGGTGATCCTGCAAGACTTAACTGATCAGAAATAGTCTTGATTTGATTGAGATAGTCCTCCATTGTTGAATTCTTCTTTGTAAGATGACTAAGTTTGGTTTTCAATTGATGGACATGTGATCTGGACAAAGAAGTGAATCTTGTAGCCAATGTAGTCCATACTTCATGACTTGTGATACAATGAAGAACAGATGTGAATATGGATGAAGACAATGTAGTAGTAAGATAGCTAAGTAGATGTGCATCAACAGTGATCCATTGTGTGTATGCTTGATTCACCACAGCATTATGATTCTCATCAAGAACCGTAGAAGGAGGACAAACCTCTAATCCATTGACATATCTGAGTAGGTTTGTGGCTCATAATATGTTTTGAAATTGATTCTTCCATATGAGATAATTTGTAGACTCAAGTTTTGTTGGAACAAAAGAATTCAGATTTGAGAGAAGCAGAGTGACATTTGAAGGTAAAGAAGAACTAGTAGTTGTACCAGTTGAAGAAGCTGCCATTGTTGATCTTCCTTGAAGATCTGCCATTGTTGATCCTTGTTGAAGATTCACCATTATTATCCTGAAGATGAAGCTTCGATGCTCACAAGAGCTATACAAGCTCTGATACCATAATGAGAAAATGAATCTTATTCAACTTACTAAACTATCTTTCAGTACAGAGGGATTTATATACAACTATTAGTAACTCTCTTAACTAGTTAACTAAAACTAACTATGGTACAGTTAACATAACAACTTCCTAACTGCTTAACCACTTCAGTTGGAATACAACTGTATTAGACGTACACACGTGCATGATGACCTACAGCAGCTCTAACTGAGTTGGTGAGATGTAGCTGTGGCTTCAACTATGGCTCTGCCTTGGTTAGCTCACATGAGCTGGTATGTGTGGGCTGAGCTTCTTCTGCAGTCTCTGTATGTGTGTGCTGAGCTTCTGCAGCTTCTGCATATACATTATCAGATACTTCCCTGCATATGTTGAGCCTGCCACCGGTGTTGTTTGCCCTATGCATTTGTTTGCTTTGGGTTCATTCCAATCCGAGCCACTAGTTTAAACCATAAGAGGAACACAATGAAGCTTCTGCATATACATTATCAGATACTTCCCTGCATATGTCGAGCCTGCCACCGGTGTTGTTTGCCCTATGCATTTGTTTGCTTTGGGTTCATTCCAATCCAAGCCACTAGTTTAAACCATAAGAGGAACACAATGAAGATAATGTGTATACGGTTAGTACTCTAAATGTACTCAAGTACTTTTGACTTTTCAAATGAGTAAGATTTTAATTTGTGTTTTAAGATTGAGAGTAGAGGTTCCTCCCCTCTTTAAAAAATTTGGGGCAATATCAAATAAGTTTACTTTTTGTATAAAATTTTCATTGACTCTAAAAAAAAAAAAAAAATTATAATAATTATGAGATAAATAAGACGTATTGAAAAAAATTCTCTACCAATTTTCAACATGTTGATTGATTTTCTTTGGTATACATCTTGCACTTCAATTTTCTATTTGTGATGGAATGTGTGAGATGGGAGAGATTATAATTTGTTCCGTGCTGCAGAACCCCCACATTCAATTACAAAATGTTCACTTATATTGATGGGATTGCCACTGTTAAATAGTAGATAGTCCACCAATAAGGTGGTCATCTTACATTTGAGTAAAAGTTCTAAGAGCAATATGCAAAATTAGTATTTTTTTTTTTTGTATGGATAAAATAAAATTTTTATTAATGCAAATAAAAGTACAAAAGAGTAGAAAGAGCTTACAAGTAATGAGATGGAGAAATGCCTTGAAAGAAAACCATAGTTTTCATTGGATCAGTATTGGTGTCCACCCAACCACCCCATGTATTCAGTGCCCTCTCAAATGCAGCCATTCTATCCATGTCCTTCATGACTTGGTTCCCTACTCGAATATGATCCCATCTGCAAATTAAATCCAAACAATTAGATAATTTTGGTCATATTTGTTTCAAGATTATTTGTCTTGGGACTAATGTGAATTGTCAATTTTTTTGGATCATGTTTCCTATCACATGTTTGAAATGTTGTCAGATTTAAGAATGCGATTTTTAGATTTTAGACTTCATGGTATAGTGATCATAATTTGAGGATATTTTGGTATGTTCCCTCTAATCCAAACCCTCAGAGTTCATGGTATAATGATCATAATTTGAGGATATTTTAGTATGTTCCCTCTAATCCAAACCCTCTTAATCTTTTATTTTGCATCACACCTCCCTATGGTACTCAAATATTACCCTTGATGGGGGATATACAATCTAGAGTGACTGTCAATCTAGAGGTTCATTTTTTATCTGAACATGGATTTCCGAATTGACAATGTAAAGTCCAATCCCATGACTTTTAATCCCAAAACAAACACAATCTTAAAGTTAAAATTATACTTTATCCCTCTAAATTATTACTCAATAGTCATTATCACTTTACCTTCTACTAAAAAATGATACAGTTTGCCACGTTGAACTATCAATTTTGTATGAATATAAATCTTTTATTAAGGGTTCGACATATAAATTTGCACATGACGTCTAAAATATTTCTAAAATATGTAAAATGACATTCTTCTCTTTTTCCTTTGTTTTTCCTACCTATAGCCGCATTCATGTATCCATAGCGTAGACAATTAAAATTGCTAATAATATTTGAGATATCATGTGCAAGTCATATATTAATTTCCCATCAATCTAACTATTCTAAACAAGTTATTCCCTCCGTCCCAAAGTAACGGTCCCTTTTGGGGAATCCAACTTTTTTTGGTAGTACAATTATTGCTTTTGAAAAAAGTTGTGTTGGAAAATGGTTTTATATAGGCATAATTTTGAGCCCATTTTGGGTGGACCCAAACTCGTTTTGGGGTGGGTCCGAAGAGGTGAAGTGTTCCTTGCCGCGTGGCAAGTCACACGGTGAAGACGGAACGTTAAAAACCATTTATGAGTGAATGGAAGTTGACGTCGTTTTCGAGTCTAACATTAATTTTTATTTGATAAAATTCATTTGAATTTTTCAATAATAAAAATTATTGTGGGAATTTAATTTAATTCTAAATTTAAATTTTAGATTCCTGAGTGGTTTCCTAAAGTTTGTAATTGTGGGAATTTAATTTAATTCTAAATTTATATTTTTAGTACCTTAGTGGTTTTCTAAAATTAATTAAACTATTTAAATAGTTTAATAAAGTTATTCCATTAAGTGAATGGTTTTATTAAATTAACTATTCTAATAGTTTAATTATAAAAGTTTCAAACAGTTTGGTTAACTGTTGCACCTATGGATCACTTTTCAAGTGGTTTGAAAGTGTCTTCAACGGTCTGTACGGCTTTTTGAATTCAAATTCTCAGGTGGTCCAAGGTGTGCACCTTTTCACTTTGGAATTAAACCTCTTCGGGTTAGTTCCTTGTGCCTATATATACTAACTTTCCAACAGTGGTTTGGGTTCGAAAAAACAGTGGGAGATTTAGTATTATTTATATTGCTGTCCAATTTTCATTTAGGGGATTTTCCTTCATTCTAGTTTTAGGAAAATTATAAAGAGAGTATAGAACACAGGTTCTAGTTCGCCGAACAAATTTGTTTGAAGTGCTTCTATAAATTTGTGAAGATCATTGTATCCTGGGAGATAGACGCCACTCAACCGTAAGCACCGTAGCGGGGCGAATCTGTCTTAAGGACAGAGTGTCACACACTCGACTTGGTCTTGAATTTTTATTTCGATTCGATAAATAAATCCGGTATGTTATTTATTTATTTTGTTTGAATTTATTTCTAGTTTTTTTTATTTACACAGAAGATTGTTCCAACAATCTTAAGACAGATTCGAATTATTCTGTTTACAGAATTTTTCGTTTGTTTCCCTTTTTCTTTCTTCGTAAATAATTTCGAAAGAAAATTATTTTCTGTGGATTTACAAAATAATATTCTGGTTGGAAAAACAAATAGTGATTATATGCTATTTGACAGATAGTAGTAATATACTGTCTCTTTTCTTTGACAACAACTAGTAGTACGATACTGGTGTCATTAACAATTCAGAATATATTTTTGTGGAATTTTTTTTCAGAAATTAATTTTGGGTTTTAGAAATTATTTTCTGAGTTTTCATTAATTAAAATTCTATTTTCAGTATTTTAATTATTGGAGTGTAACAAGAGATTTAAGTTTCTGTGTGAAATTAATTTGGTTAAATAAATTTTTATTTTTCCAAATTAATTGAAAAATAAAAGTTATTTTCTTATTTCTTTTATTTTACAGAATTTAATTTCTTGTGGGGAATTAATTTGGTTGAATAAAATTTTATTTTATTTCCAAATTAATTGGAAAATAAAAGTTACATTCTTGTTCTTTTATTTTACAGAATTTAATTCTGTGAATTTGGATTAGTTTTCTGTGGAATTAATTTGGTTAAATAAAATTTTATTTTATTTTATTTTCAAATTAATTGAAAATAAAAGTTACATTTTGTTTTGTTTCTTTTATTTTAACAGATTTTATATCTGTTGTTTTGGTTTAATTTGTTTAAATAAAATTTTATTTTATTTTCAAATTAATTGGAAAATAAAAGTTACAATTTTTGTTTCTTTTATTTTTACAGAATTTTAAATTCTGTGTTTTTTGGTTTAAATTTTCTGTGTAGTATTAAATTCTGATTATAATTGTGGTTTATAATTTAGAATTTATGGCTACTAAAACTGGTCAAACTAATGTTCAGACCAGTACTGGTATGGTGATTGCCATTACTCCAACCTCTCCGTATGTTGGGACTGTACCAGTGAATCATGATGGAAAACCAGAGAAGTTCTTAAGAACTGATTTTCGTAAAGGCAAAGGAAGATCAAGTAAGCAGGGTGCTAAAACCAAAATGACCAAAATGGATAACATTTCCAATGGTGTAGATGTCATAGATCTTTCTGCAGTTGTTTCCGAGGCAAATCTTGTCGGAAATCCTAAAGAATGGTAGGTGGACACTGGTGCAACTCGCCATATCTGTACTGATAAAAAGATGTTCACATCTTATTCTATAGTGGACAGTGGTGAACAACTTTTTATGGGCAACTCCTCGACTTCTAAAGTTGAAGGACAAGGAAAGATTGTACTTAAGATGACATCTGGAAAGGAACTCACTCTCAACAATGTGCTGCATGTACCGGACATTCGCAAGAATTTAGTTTCCGGATCTTTGTTGAGTAAGAATGGGTTTAGATTGGTTTTTGAAAGTGACAAATTTGTACTTAGCAAAAACGGGATGTATGTAGGAAAAGGTTATATGTCTGATGGCCTTTTCAAGTTAAATGTAATGACTGTTGTACCCTCTGTTATTAATAATACTACATCTTCTTCTTACTTGCTTGAGTCTTCAAATTTATGGCATGGTAGACTAGGACATGTTAATTATGGATCTTTGCGTAGATTAATTAATATGGAATGTTTACCTAAATTTGATATTGATTCAAATCATAAATGTAAAATTTGTGTTGAGGCAAAATTATCTAAAACTCCTTTTCATTCAATTGAAAGAAGTACGGAACCACTTGAATTAATTCATAGTGACATTTGTGATTTTAAATCAATTCAAACCAGAGGTGGAAAAAAGTATGTAATCACTTTTATAGATGACTATACTAGATATAGTTATATTTATTTAATTCGAACCAAGGATGAAGCTTTGGAAACTTTCATTCAATATAAGAATGAAGTTGAAAATCAACTTGGTAAGAAAATCAAGAAACTTAGAAGTGATAGAGGTGGTGAATATGAATCACCTTTTGGTGAATTTTGTAAAGAACATGGAATAATTCATCAAACCACTGCTCCTTACTCACCTCAGCAAAATGGAATTGCTGAAAGGAAAAATAGGACTTTAAAAGAAATGATGAATGCCATGTTAATCAGTTCTGGATTACCTCAGAACTTGTGGGGGAAGCAATACTTTCTGCTAATTACATTTTAAATAAAGTACCCCGAAAGAAAGTGAATCAAACACCTTATGAAATGTGGCATGGTAGAGTACCATCCTACAAATACTTAAAAGTGTGGGGGTGTTTGGCTAAAGTGGCTATTCCTAGTCCTAAAAAGACTAAGATAGGTCCTAAGACCATTGATTGCATTTTCATTGGTTATGCCAATAATAGTAGTGCATATTGGTTTCTGATTCATAAATCAGAACATTCCGAAATGCATGTAAATACTATTATTGAGTCTCGGAATGCATCTTTCTTTGAACATGTATTTCCAAAGAAGACTGGACAAGAGACTAGTACTAATAAAAGATCTTTTGATGCTATTACTAGTCAGGATCAAGAACATGATCAAGAACAAGAGTTAGATCAAAATCAGGAAGAGAAACTTAGGCGTAGTAAACGTGCTAGAACCTCAAAATCGTTTGGTCCAGATTTTCTAACATATTTGTTAGAAAATGAGCCTTTAATTTTTAAAGATGCTATGTCCAGTCCTGAAGCTCCTTTATGGAAAGAAGCTGTCAACAGTGAAGTTGAATCCATCTTGCAAAATCACACTTGGGAATTAGTGGATTTGCCACCAGGTTGTAAACCTCTTGGGTACAAGTGGATTTTCAAAAGAAAATTGAAAGCAGATGGATCAATCGACAAATACAAGGCAAGACTTGTAGTCAAAGGTTTTAGACAGAAAGAAGGTCTAGATTACTTTGACACATACTCACCGGTTACTAGAATAACATCCATTAGAATGCTAATTGCCATTGCATCTCTATACAATCTAGAAATTCATCAAATGGATGTTAAAACCGCTTTCTTAAATGGTGAGTTAAATGAAGAAATTTACATGGAACAACCAGAAGGGTTTTCTGTTCCAGGGAAAGAAAAGAAAGTGTGTAAATTGGTTAAATCATTATATGGTTTAAAACAAGCGCCAAAACAATGGCATGAGAAATTTGACAAGGCAATGATGTCAAATGGTTTTAAAATTAATGAGTGTGACAAATGTGTTTATATTAAAAACACAGACAAAGGTTATGTCATTATATGTCTTTATGTAGATGATATGCTCATCATAGGTAGTAATAATGACATGATTAAAACTACCAAGAAAATGTTGAATAAACATTTTGACATGAAGGACATGGGCATTGCTGATGTAATTCTTGGTATGAAAATTACCAAAACATCAGAAGGTTATACTTTGTCACAATCTCATTACATTGAGAAAATACTTGACAAATTCAGCAAAGATGATGATCATCTTGCTAGAACTCCTGTAGATGTTAATTTGTATCTTTCTAAGAATATACAGGAAAGTATTTCTCAATTAGAGTATGCCCAAATTATTGGAAGCTTAATGTACTTGATGAACTGCACTCGCCCAGATATAGCTTATGCAGTAAGTAAATTAAGTAGATATACGAGTAATCCGGGAGTAGAACACTGGAAAGCAATGATAAGGGTTCTCAGATATCTCCGATTTACTCGTAACATTGGGCTTCATTATACTAGATATCCAGCAGTACTTGAAGGATACTGTGATGCAAATTGGATATCGGATACTAGAGACTCGAAGTCCACCAGTGGGTATGTCTTTACTCTTGGTGGGGCGGCTGTATCTTGGAAATCTTCCAAACAGACTTGTATTGCTAGGTCTACTATGGAATCTGAATTCATAGCCTTAGACAAAGCAGGGGAAGAGGCAGAATGGCTTCGCCACTTCCTTGAAGATATTCCAATTTGGCCAAAACCGGTGCCTGCTATATGCATACATTGCGATAGTCAATCAGCTATAGGTAGAGCACAGAGTCATATGTATAACGGTAAGTCACGACACATTCGTCGTCGATATAACACCGTGAGACAACTACTCTCTAATGGAATTATTTCCATAGAATATGTTAAGTCAAAAGACAACATAGCAGATCCACTAACCAAAGGGTTAGCAAGAGAGTTAATTGAGAATTCATCGAGGGGAATGGGACTAAAGCCTATTAAATAAGAGTTACCACAACGGCAACCCAACCTAGTTGACTGGAGATCCCAAGATCTAGGTTCAAAGGGACAACCGAGTTGTGATTGACTCAGAAGGATCACTGGGGAGTCTAATTCCTACCCATTTCTATGATGAAATAGTGATGTCTGCAGCGTTTTAGGTTAAGTAATACTTTTAATGATTCTTATATCTAGGTAAACCTAGTGGAGTATGGCAGGATACTCTTCATAAGAATTACCTATGTGAGTGTGAACTGGGCCGGTTCTGTGAGATTTGTGAAGGGCTACAATTCTCTAGAGCACTCATGAAGACCAAGTTGTTCAGGGCCAAAATGAACACAATAGTGAGACTAAACTGTGTCTGGGAATATACTGTGTGAGTTCTATTGTCTTGGTTTACACAAACGGCTGAACAGTTCAAGACATCATGTTCACTGGTTAGCTAGTAAATCCGATAGTGTCTCACAAGGGAAGGTTCAAAGCCAAAAGCTACCTATCCTTTGCAGAATATTTCCAATTTCTGTACTCTCTGATTAGATCATGTTGTTGCATTTTCTCTCCGTCAAATTCCATTCATGTGGGGGATTGTTGGAAAATGGTTTTATATAGGCATAATTTTGAGCCCATTTTGGGTGGACCAAACTCGTTTTGGGGTGGGTCCGAAGAGGTGAAGTGTTCCTTGCCGCGTGGCAAGTCACACGGTGAAGACGGAACGTTAAAAACCATTTATGAGTGAATGGGAAGTTGACGTCGTTTTCGAGTCTAACATTAATTTTTATTTGATAAAATTCATTTGAATTTTTCAATAATAAAAAATTATTGTGGGAATTTAATTTAAATTCTAAATTTAAATTTTAGATTCCTGAGTGGTTTCCTAAAGTTTGTAATTGTGGGAATTTAATTTAATTCTAAATTTATATTTTTAGTACCTTAGTGGTTTTCTAAAAATTAATTAAACTATTTAAATAGTTTAATAAAGTTATTCCATTAAGTGAATGGTTTTATTAAATTAACTATTCTAATAGTTTAATTATAAAAGTTTCAAACAGTTTGGTTAACTGTTGCACCTATGGATCACTTTTCAAGTGGTTTGAAAGTGTCTTCAACGGTCTGTACGGCTTTTTGAATTCAAATTCTCAGGTGGTCCAAGGTGTGCACCTTTTCACTTTGGAATTAAACCTCTTCGGGTTAGTTCCTTGTGCCTATATATACTAACTTTCCAACAGTGGTTTGGGTTCGGAAAAATAGTGGGAGATTTAGTATTATTTATATTGCTGTCCAATTTTCATTTAGGGATTTTCCTTCATTCTAGTTTTAGGAAAATTATAAAGAGAGTATAGAACACAGGTTCTAGTTCGCCGAACAAATTTATTTGAAGTGCTTCTATAAATTTGTGAAGATCATTGTATCCTGGGAGATAGACGCCACTCAACCGTAAGCACCGTAGCGGGGCGAATCTGTCTTAAGGACAGAGTGTCACACACTCGACTTGGTCTTGAATTTTTATTTCGATTCGATAAATAAATCCGGTATGTTATTTATTTATTTTGTTTGAATTTATTTCTAGTTTTTTTTATTTACACAGAAGATTATTCCAACAAGTTGATCTTCCAAAATTATCCTTTTGATAGTACATTTTTTGGGAATATCAATGTCATAATTGTACTTTTTATATTGTTTATTAATTTAAAAGAAGGACAAAATAGGAAATTTATATTATTTTTGTACTTTATTTTTGAAGAGGGACTAATATTTTGGGACAATAAAAAATGGAATAAAGGACTAATATTTTGGGACAGAGGGAGTACTAAAAATTGATGGTTCAATACAATTATACAACAAAGTGTAACATTTTTAGTTAAAATGAGATAAAATGATACTGTGTAATAATTCATGAGATTAAAGTATAATATATTAAGGTTGTATTTGAATCATAAACTTGAATAAAAAAAAAGTATAAAAAAAAAGAATGAAATGTCAATAAAATATATTTACATTGTATTTATTTATTTATTTTTTCTTCTTTTTAAATTTTTATCCAAATTTATACTCCAACCATAACTAATAAAAAGTAAATTTGAAGGAGGAGGAGGAGTATTGACGAACGGTTGTAGAGCATTTCTATAATTCCACCAATGCCACGTGTTGAAGATCAGCATATCCATCCCTTTCCAATTATTACCACTATTCACAATGGAGTCCAGTTTCAAGATTCTGCCCTGGCTCTCCTTCACAATGTCCACCAAAAACATATTCCGATCCAACAACACTTTTACTCCATACTCCTACATCCAATGTCGTGCATGTTTATACCATTTGATAATTATAATCAAATAATTTAATCACATTTATTTTTTAAAAAAAAATAAAAAGAACTAAGAAGATATAATCTTGTGATTATAATTATTTGATTAATCTGATTTTTATCTTGAAGATAAACAGTCAAGACAATTGAATTGAACTCAATGATGAGCCCCACTATATAACACTATCTATTCTATATTATATAAAGTAAATGTTTGAGTTGGTGTTAACACAAAATGTCACAAAATTTATTTTTTGAAAATGCCTTTATGTAATTGTTTGTCTCCTGTAACTGTCTAGATCAAAGCCTCATATAACTAATTATATTTAAAATTAAATCAAAATTTATAACCTCTTATATGTTTAATGACGCATCCTTCATGTGCACAAACTGCTAGTTACAGTATTATGTGTAGAATTTATTTGAAAAAACGAAAATGATAAATATAATTTTTTAATAGAAGTCTATCAGAAATTATATGATATCATATTTTTAAAATCAGGAGCCCCACAATGATATATGTTTTAATTACCATATCACTTGTGCTATGCATGCGATAAAATAATATATTATTATTAAAAATATGATAATTGTATTTAATTTTTTTTTTTTTATATTTTGATTTTTTAGTTATTTTAGTTTGGAGTTAAAAAGTTTTGTTTGGGAAGGATTTTTTGACTTTTTGTAAGAGAAGAATGTAATGATTATAGGTTGAATGTGATATTTTGTCTTATTGAATTAAAAAGTCTATTTTATCTTTTAGTGGCTAAAATAGTCTCAAACCCAACCAAACCTTTCTTCCCAAATGAAGCCACTAAAAAAGTTAGGAGTTGTTTGGGATAAACTAAAAAGTCTATTAAAAAGTTTAAGGGTTTTCTGTCAAATGTTCATTTAGGAGTTGTTTGGGATAAACTAAAAAAGTTAAAAAATTAAAAAGTTACTAAAAAAAACTAAAAAGTCTATATTATTCAATGGTAGCTTATGGGAGAAGCCACTAGGGTAAAATTATTATTTTATCCTTTGAATTCAACTACCCAAAAAGTCAAAAAGTCAAAAGGGTAAAATTGTCATTTTGATTTTATTACAATATTTTATTACACATCATTTCATAAAAAGTTAAAAAATTTTCCCAAACATACATTTTTTTTCCTCTACTTTTTTAACCAAAAAAAAATAAAATCGAAAAGTGCACTTATATGGCACATTCCAAGCAACTACTTAGTATAATAATATAGTATAGATAGATTAAAATTGTTGTATTGACAATTAATAACTAAAATTACGTTTTGTTATAAAAAAAAAAATTGATATAATTCTAATACTTCACTATTTTAGAATAAAAATATGTGAATTTTAAAAATTAAAGAAATTAAAGAAATTTTAAAAATTATCATATTGGTTTTGAAAGGAAATAATTAAAAAAACAAATCATGGTTAAATCAACAAATCATTCAAACAAAAAATGATTTAGCTTAATTAGTTATGTCATAAGCCCAACCAAATTACACAAAAATTAATTAATTAAAACTTTTAAATTTTATTTTATTAAAATTTAAACCGTCACTAAATATCGAAAACAATCTATTAATTTAAATTTAAAATTGACACAATATAAATTTAAAATTATAATAATCTATTTCATAATTTATAAGTTTAAATATAAATTTAAAATTATCATAATTATCTCATAATTTTTGTATTAAGGAGCAGTACAAGTGACATTAAGATTATCGATATATCTATACATTTTATAAAAAAATACTTTTAATGAGAGATATTATGAGAGTTTTAAAATCTCATACAAAATTATTTTTAAAATCAAAACCTCTATGTGGGATTATAAAATAAAAGTTAAATGGAAGATAACCAATCGAGATTTTCTTAATTGTTTAAAATTAAGAAAATCAAAAAAATTAGTATGAGATATTGATTATAAGGCTTCTCACTAAAACTTTCATTTAGCTTATATATATGGGAGTATAAAATTCACTTTATATAAATGAAATAATTTACTTTTTCTTTCTTTTCTCCATGTGTGTTTATAAAATAAAAGTTAAATGAAAGATAGCTAATGGAGATTTTCTTAATTATTTAAAAGTTAACAATTGTTTGGGCAATAAGTTTATTTCAAATCAAGTAATCTTAGTAATTTAATCTTTAATTAGGTCACACTTTAATTTATTTCGAATCAAATAAATTTAACTAATATATTTTGATAGAATAACTAAAATTGCAGTTAAACCAGGGAATTAGTCAAACTAAAAACAGTTCACCTTATCGGTTAGGTCAAAGGACCAACCAATTTACACAAAAATTAATTAATTAAAATTTTTAAATTTTATTTGAATTTTAAAATTTAAACTGTCTTGAATAGAAACATACACGACACTACAATATTAAATGATAACATAAGGTTTATATAGTAAAACAACTTATTTTTTTTTCTTATTTTCCTGATGTGAGATTATAAAATAAAAGTTAACGGTTGTTTGGATGGGAAGTTTTTTTCTAATCAAACAATCTTAATCGTTCAATTTTTAATAAGGTCAATCTCAGTTTATTTCAAATCAAACAAATCTAAGTAATATATTTTGATAAAACAGCTAAAACCGTGGTTAAACCAATGAATCAGTCAAATCAAAACGATTCAGCCTAATCGGCTAAGTCAAAAGACCAACCAATTTAAAACAAAATTAATTAATTAAAACCTTTAAATTTTATTTTAAAATTTAAACCATCTTTAATTAAAATATGCACAATATTATAATATTAAATGAGAGTATAAAATTCACTTTATATAAATGAAACAACTCACTTTTTTTTCTTTTTTTCCTTTTTTTTTCAATTTGAGATTGTAATTATTTTAAATTTAAATATTATGAGAGTTTCAAAATCTCATACAAAATTATTTTTAAAATCAAAACGCCTATGTGGAATTGTAAAATAAAAGTTAAATGAAAGTCAACCATTGAGATTTTTTTAATTTTTTTAAATTAAGAAAATCAAAATTTTTTTTTATTGATTATAAGGTTTCTTACTAAAAATCTTCTTTTACGTATATAAATGGGGCCATAAGATTCACTTTATATAAGTGAAATAATTTACTTTTTTATTCTTTTCTCAATGTGGGATTATAAAATAAAAGTTAAATGGAAGCTAACTAATGGGAATTTTCTTAATTGTTTAAAATTAAGAAATTTCAATAATCTATCTATCTATACTATATATTAAGCAAAAGGGGGTTTTTAACCCCGAGACTTGTGGGAGCTCCAATCTCCCAATCTAAATTTTCTGATTTTTTGATTTAAAAAAAAAAAAAAAACCTTAGCATTTATTAACTTCTCCCAACCCCCAAGTCTTACCCTCATAATAACACTTTAATGCATTAAGAACAAACATATAAAAAATTCTTTGAAATCCAACACATATAAATTTCTTGAAAAGTCCCAACACATATGATTATTATCCCTCATAATAACACTTTAATGCATTAAGAACAAGCATAAAAAAAATTTCTTGGAAAGGCCAACACATATGATTATTATCAAAATATTAAACTTTAATATAATATAATATAAAAAAAAGACATTTAATTCCTTGAAAAATCTAACACATATGATTATTATTAAAATATTAAACTTTAATATAATATAAAAAAAAAGAAAAAAAAAATATTTAAAAATCGCAATCTATCTATACTATATATTAAGCAAAAGGGGGTTTTTAACCCCAAGCCTTGTGGGGGCTCCAATCTCCCAATCTAAATTTCTTGATTTTTTGATTTAAAAAAAAAAAAAAAACTCTTAGCATTTATTAACTTCTCCCAACCCCCAAGTCTTACCCTCATAATAACACTTTAATGCATTAAGAACAAGCATAAAAAAAATTCTTTGAAATCCAACACATATATTTGAAAAGTCCAACACATATGATTATTATCAAAATATTAAACTTTAATATAATATAAAAAAGAAAAAAAAGAAGACATTTAAAAAAAAAAATTTAAAAATCGCAATTCACATATCTATCTATCTATCTATACTATCTATCTATACTATATATATAACCAAATGTAGTTGTTAAGTCAAAAGACTCCAAAACTTGAATCCTAAATTCTCATAATTTTAAAAAAAAAATATTACGTGGCACTTCCCTTCACCTCCTTTCCCACTCTTCAAGCCTTCTCACTCCTTCTCCCTATATAAAATATATATAATTAAAAATAATAAAATATTCATCCATATCCATCACCAATAATAATATTTATCTCAAAATAATAAAATATTCATCTATATCTATTACCCACAATAATATCTATCTCATTCTCAATCTCAATTTAAAAAAAAAGAAAAGAAAAAAAAAAAAAAGAAACCAAGAACTTCTACAGCTTCCACACACACGTTTCTCTATTCAGTTTATTCCAGTCATCTTTTATTTGCTCATAATAACTCATCTTCTCCATTGTTATATTTTTCAAGTTTGATTATCTGCAAAAATCATTACAAGGTCAGTGTAATATTATTTCTTACTTTATATGCATTTTTCAGTGTTTGTTACTTTGAGTGTATATATATTTTTTTTC
Source organism: Camellia japonica (assembly GCA_030407325.1). Classification (NCBI taxonomy): domain Eukaryota; kingdom Viridiplantae; phylum Streptophyta; class Magnoliopsida; order Ericales; family Theaceae; genus Camellia; species Camellia japonica. Next base: position 57,118,370 of record JAPPVO010000031.1, on the reverse strand, counting down.
AATATTTTTCAGTTCATCTACAAATTTTTTCATTTTCTTCATTTTTATGCTCATGATATTATTTATTACTTTATATGTACTTTTCCAGTATTTATTACTTTTGTGTGTATATATTTCTTTTCTTTTTTTTCATTATTTTTCAGTTCATCTACACATCTTTTCATCTTCTTTATTATTACATTTTGCATGATTTGAGCTTGCTTACTTTAAAATTTTTAATTTTCTTTTTGTTTTTCAATTTAATTAGATTCGAAACTCATCAAATCTTGAATTTAATTTAATTTATTTTATCTCATGTCTATCACACCATCACACTTATTAATGGCTTCGTGCAAACTCTCGAATTCAAGAAGATTAGCTCTGCATAAAGTTAATCTCACATTTGCTCCTTCAAGTTCTCTCAAATGAGAGTTCTTCGGATCATCTACAACCAATATACACCCACTTAACAATACAATCACACACAACAGCTTCAAAACCTTAAACGCAATTTCTCAATTTTAAAATTTTAAATTTTTAAAAATAAAAATATATTTGGCTTAAAGTGATTGGTACATCTAACAATATTTAATTTTAAAATTTTAAAATCTTTAAATTTTATCTAAACATGTCTAATTTAAAATTTTGATTTTTTTTTTTATTTACAATATTAGAAAGAAAAAAAGTGGCTCAAATCTATTAGTGTATTATCTAAATTTTGAATTATTACACATAGCATAATATTACTGGATTTAACATTTAAATTTTAAAATTAACCAAAATATTTAACTACATGATTTGAGGAATTTCAATACTTTATTCTGAATTTTCCAATTATTTTTATTTTTATTTTTACAACATTTAAGTTGCTAAGTGTTAATTTTTTATTGGCTATCCATGATTTCATCCTAAATTATTGGTTAATGATTGACCACTATTAAATTCTTTTTGTAAGCTATAATGATAACAATTGACTACCATCAATTTCAAAATTTTCTATCAATGTATTTAAAAAAAAAAAAAAAAATCATCATCAAGCATGCAATTTAAAAATTAAATATATTTTATTCTATTACAACTTTATTAAAAGTGTAAATTTATTTTGCTACTATTCAAGAAAATATATATGCCTTTATTTTGATATAACAAAAATTAAATTATCTTCTATTCATACATAAACTCTCATAAATATCTTATCTTTTTAAAAATTTTGATTATTAGCAACCGAATTCCCACATTTCTCTCTATTTTTTTTTTTAGGATGTTTATTTTATTTTTATCTTTTTTCAAATTAGATTTGATATCTATCTTTTTACCTATATATCTATATCTATACTATATATAAGAAAATATAGTATCTACTCTAAAATTTTCAAAGTCTCAATACTTAATTCTCAAACAGTTGATATTCTTTTTCTTACATGTCACTCTCTCAAAATTATGTTTTAAATTTTTCTTCATCCTTATTTTTCTCCAATAAATCACATTTTTTTTCCTCTTAATATTGCTTTTATTTTAAATTTTTAACTTTTAAAATCTTTTATTATCTAAGACTCCTTATCTCTTTTTATTTTATTTTTTATTTTGCTTAATCTTTTCCTGTATCTTCATTTATCTTTATTTCTTATTTCTTCCTTTTTAAATTTTTTTTTTAATCCCTGATCCTATCATTACCTCCAACTTTATTTTTATTATATTGTTCATATGATCCCTTTTTTAAATTTATTTTAATCTTAAATCTAATAATTATCTTCAAATTTATTCCTATCTGATAATGATCTTCAATTTCATTTCTATCTTATTTTTCAAATGCTTCATATTTTAGCTATATATTCTAACACACCATAGAGTTTTTTTAGTGTTTGCATATTGGGTATAAAGTTTTATTCAAGCTCTGCGTTTAAGATTCGAGTTGCATTCAACCATCAACAACGTCACAATTAGTTAACCAATTGTAGGATTCAAGGGTTTGATGAATTTTATTCTTTTTTTATACCTATGTGTATATGTACTAGGTGCATTTTTTGTTGTTTTCTTTAAAGCGGGCTTTGAACATTTTTACATTGTTTGTAGTAGTGTTCATTTTTACATTATTTGTAATAGTACCCATTTTTACATTATTTGTTTTTAAAGCTATAATAATGTCCGATAGAAATATAGTTCAAGTTGCTAAATGACCTACTTGGACTAAGATAATTTTATAATCAATTTTTTAAATGACAAATTTATGAAAAAAATGAATGTATGAACTTAGGTATGAGATAGTTATGATATTCAAAATATTTCTTAGTTACAATTCCCTGTTATATTTTAAATTTATAAGAATTTTTTATTTTATTATACAAAAATGACTATAATAAATTATTTAAATTATACATTCCCGTGCATAGCACGGGTTGCTGCTAGTACTATATATTAAGCAAAATGGGGTTTTTAACCTCAAGGCTTGTGAGAGCTCCAATCTCCTAATCCTAATTTTCTAATTTTTTGATTTAAAAAAAAAAAAACCTCAGCATTTATTGACTTCTCCCAACCCAACCTCAGCATTTATTGACTTCTCCCAACTCACAATCCCTTTTGACTTCTCTCATAATTATTGCAACACCCTTTTCAATTTCTCCCATACACTATGGTTACATACAAAAATTAAAAAAAAAAATAAAAGATAAGAATTTAGCTATAGATCTCAAAAAGATATAACATATAAATTTGAATTATGATTTAATAATATAATTATGTATTTTTTTTAATGTATATCTATCAAAATTTTAAATCACTTAATGTGACAAATTAATCAATTTTCCAAAATTATTGATTTTTAATTTACAAAATAGATTAAAAAAAAATATTGACTGATTTATTTATTTAATAACAAAAATATTTCATAATCTCTCCTTCCTAATCTCTCTCACAAATTTTCTCTTCCCCAAAAAATCAGATAATATTTTCTATTAAAGTTGTAGATATCTACCTATATTTTATATATTATATTAAGTGATTTGTGAGAAAATTTAATAGAAAATTTGGAAAATTGATTAGGAAGAGAAAATTTGGGGAAGAGAAAATTTGTGAGAGAGATTAGGAAGGAGAGATTATGAAATATTTTTGTTATTAAATAAATAAATCAGTCAATATTTTTTTTAATCTATTTTGTAAATTAAAAATCAATAATTTTGGAAAATTGATTAATTTGTCACATTAAGTGATTTAAAATTTTGATAGATATACATTAAAAAAAATACATAATTATATTATTAAATCATAATTCAAATTTATATGTTATATCTTTTTGAGATCTATAGCTAAATTCTTATCTTTTATTTTTTTTTTTAATTTTTGTATGTAACCATAGTGTATGGGAGAAATTGAATAAAACTCACATGTCTATCACATATCTAACTCACATCATAACTTACCTAAATAATAATAATTAAAAACAAATGGAAATCACAGATAAATTAAATTTAAAAAAAAAAAGATACCCACAACTCCATCTTAAATAAATTGAAAAAAAAATACCCGAATAGAAACCACACAAAAATAAAAATAAAAATAAAAAGATATATCTATCTATCTATCTATCTATACTATATATTAAGCAAAAGGGGGGTTTTTAACCCCTAAGGCCTGTGGGAGTTTCAATATACCAATCTGAATTTTCTAAATTTTTTTATTTTTAAAAAAAAAAACTCAACATTTATTGATTTGGTCAAAATCCCCTAATCAACATTTATTAACTTTTTCCAATCTATATGTCTTTCCACATGCCTGCATTTATTGATTTGGTCAAAATCCCCTAATCAGCATTTAAAATCCCCTCATACAAATAATTATAGATACAATCCGTGTATAGTTACTGCAGTACCCTTTTCAACTTCTCTCATACACTATGGTTAGTGATAAGATTGTTAAATTATTTTTATAAAAAATCTTAAAAAACATAATTTATATATTAAAAAAAATCTAAAACAAATATAAATATCTATAATTATCCCATGCATAGCACGGGTGATAGGCTAGTACTATATATTAAGCAAAAGGGGGTTTTTAACCCCAAGCCTTGTGGGAGCTCCAATCTCCCAATCTAAATTTCCTAATTTTTTGATTTAAAAAAAAAAAAAAAAACTTAGCATTTATTAACTTCTCTCAACCCCAAAGTCTTACCCTCATAATAACACTTTAATGCATTAAGAACAAGCATAAAAAAAATTCTTTGAAATCCAACATATATGAATTTCTTGAAAAGTCCCAACACATATGATTATTATCCCTCATAATAACACTTTAATGCATTAAGAACAAGCATAAAATTTTTTTTTTGAAATCCAACATATATGAATTTCTTGAAAAGTCCCAACACATATGATTATTATCCCTCATAATAACACTTTAATGCATTAAGAACAAGCATAAAAAAAATTTCTTGGAAATGCCAACACATATGATTATTATCAAACTATTAAATTTTAATATAATACAATAAAAAAAAGACATTTAATTTCTTGAAAAGTCTAACACATATGATTATTATTAAAATATTAAACTTTAATATAATATAAAATAAGAAAAAAAAAGACATTTAAAAAAAAAAAAAGACATTTAAAAATCACAATTCACATATATAAATAATTATAAATACAATCCGTGCATAGCACGGGTGATATGCTAGTATATTATATAAGGAAAAAGGGGTTTTTAACCTCATAAGACTTGTGAGAGTTCCAATATCCCAATCTTAATTTTCTAAATTTTTGATTTAAAAAAAAAAAATCTCAGCATTTATTGACTTTTCCCAACCCACAAGCCTTTTTGACTTCTCCTATACCTACTCCTACATCATTTTCAACTTCTCTCATACACTATGGTTAGTGATGAGATTGTTAAATTATTTTTATAAAAAATCTTTAAAAAATAATTTGTATATTAAAAAAATATCCAAAACAAATATAAATTCTTATTAAATCTATATATCTATCTATCTATATATTATATAAGTAAAAGGGGGTTTCTAACCACAAGTCTTGTGGGAGTTTCAATATCTCAAACTAAAATTTTTAATTTTTTGATTTTAAATAACTAAAAAAAAATCTTCTATAGCTCACATTCAATCAAATAAATAATAATAATAATAATTAATTAATTAATTAATATCTCTTGATTTATGACTTTCAAATGGAAAATATATCAAATATATAAAATAAAAAATAGAAACTATACCAATCCATTTCAAAATTCAAATTTGATGGGCACTAAATATGGAAAACATTCTATTAATTTAAATTTAAAATTATAATGACTTATCTCATAATATATAAAATTTAAATAATGATATATTCCATGATTTATCTATATATCTATATATTATTATAGTTGCAAAATATTGTCATTTCGTTAAGGTTGAAAGTCATAATTTTTTTTTCATTTTTTTATTTTATGTAACGCCCTCAAATTAAGACATAAATCATTCGTTTACAAGATTCATGAACATAAGGAAAAGAGTACATTTTCAACGATCAGAGTCTTCTTTACAAAGATATTACATGTTATTAACAAAATATATGCCCTACGGGTTTACAACTTTCCAAGTTATCACTTGGTTACAACAAAAGAAGAGTTCTAACTCTATACATGAAAAACCCTCAGCTTGAATATACATTTAATCATCAAAACAAAATATAAAAATAGAGTCTTCAACTCCTAAACCTCCCAAGCTAAGACCTTGGAGGCGGCATATCACTTGTACCTGAAAAATAGTGTCCCAAGTAGGGTGAGCCAATGTCTAGTAGAGATATGCTAAATCACATATGAGAATTAACTAAAACATTAGCATTCGATAAATGTTTAACACTTATGAACCGTCATAAACCTTTTCAGTAATCAATCAACATTGATACCCACATGTCAATTCACTTCCAGTTATTACCCAAGTCAATTCATTGACATAATTCATTATCATATAAACAATTCAAAATGAGACTACAACTCATTCATGAACACTTCGATCATAAATATTATTCATACACTTCCATAACTTGCTATTTTACGAAACTACATTCGAGGGAACCGGCACCCAAATATAAATAAGATTTCGGGACTTTCACCCTGGACACTTTGGCCAACTTAATTATCCATGGAGTCCATCCCCTATCTCCTCCCAAACAATGGAGTGCATCCCCTATCTCTTCCCAAACAAGATACATATACAATGTATTTAAACACGTCGTCATATATAATGACCAATTCAATTACATATACAATGTTTACTTCCAACTGTCATATTCAATGATATATTCTATTTGATTATTTTCAATTTACCTAATCATCATGCATTTTCTACAACAATCATGGCTATCTTCCACTGATAGCCCAAAACAGATATATCTAGACAGATAAATAAATTTCTCAACAGATAATATATCACATTATTCTTAGGTGAGTGATTCATCAATCCAATTACACCATTTAATCACAATTTCCCCCAATTTCATAATTTCCAAACCAATTTCATATTATTACAATCATCTCACTATTTAAACAAATAATTTGTATAACACAAAGTAGGGCATTCTCCCTATTTTCTCAAACATTGCACCCAATGCCAAATTTCATACAATAAACCCAAATATTCCCATATTCAAGACCTCACATACATGTGGAACCCTAAAATAGGAAACCCCTCTTTCAAATGACAAAGCCCTAACCTTGACTTTACCCAAATCTACCACAAACCCACCATTTATACAAAATGACTAATACTTATGTTAAAACCCATATAGGAGAGTAAAACATCCCTACCTCAAGTGTAGAAACTCAAAGGAGAAGTGGAGAAACCTCAACGACGCCCACACTTGATTTTACTCGGATCAAATGGAAGATCTTGAGAAGCTCCAACTTTTTAATGAAGACACAAGGGTTGGATATCACTAGATCAAGGCCAAAATGTAGAGAGAGAGTGTGTATTTTAGAGAGAGAAGGTCTCAATCTAGGGTTTTGGAAAGTTTTAGAGAGAGAAAGGACAGAAAAAGTGATTTAAAATGTCACTTTCGCGATCTGACATACGTACAGTCCGCTCGAGCAGAAAGTTTGACGCTCGAGCGTCAGACACATAAATTCAACCCGCTCGAGCGCAACAAAGGCCGCTCAAGCGCCAAGACACAATAGCAAGGCACTACCTGCTCGAGCGCAATGAGACCCGCTCGAGCGTAGAATACACTTGTGCAGTATTTTACAGACTTCAGACAGTCGCTCCAGCGCCATAGGGGCCGCTCGAGCTCAGACCCGCTCGAGCGTAAGAAACACCGCTCGAGCGTGAAAAACACTTCTGCAGTATTTTTGCAGACGCACAAAGTATTGAAGGATTGCAAACCCCGCTCGAGTGCAAAATGACCTGCTCGAGCAGAAGACCAAAATTTTGGGCAACAAGGTTCTAAACCAACCACCAACCAACCTGTTCCAAACACGCCTAAGACATTCCACAACTCGAATTCAAAGAGTAAGAGGAAGAAGAGACATGACAACAACATTAAACCATAAGACCCGAGTCTGAAACACCATAAAGGTCGAGTTAGAAACCGGGATCACTATATTTTATTTATTTTTTTTGTTAATACGTGTTACAATATGATTGGTTTATAAATTAATTTTATATTCTTAAAAGAAAATTTCAAATTTGGATTCTTACTTAAATTATGTTACTATAATTGGAATGAGATCAATATTCAATTCTTAAATTTTGCATCCATTATTAAATTATAAACTAAAATTTCAAATTTAATTTTTTCTTCAAAATATATTACTACAATTAGAATGAGATCAATATTCACATGTGCCATAATAATGTGTTATAATATTATTGGTCTAAATATAATTTGTTTTAAATGCATGTGTTCAAATTATTAATCGCTATTATTTTTTTTTTCTTTTTTAGCTTTAAATTTTATAAAAAAAAAAATTATATCCTTCTAAACTATAAGGACTTGAACAATAAAATTTTTTAATATAATTTTTTTTTTAAACAAAAGAACAAAACATAACTTTTTTAGTACTTACCAAATATGGTGGATTTTGTTAGATTTTTTTGTTTTTTAAATTTCAATTGTCAATTAAAGAAATTAAAATAAAAAATAAAGATATATTTGGCTCAAATTGTTAAAAAGTTAGTTTTGCAAAAATAAATTAGAAAGAAATGTTGATTTTTTTTATTATTATTAAAAGTGATAATTCGTTAAACTTTTTAATTTAAAAAAGAAGAAGATGGTTATAGGTGATAATTTATTGTTTATCTAGAATTATTTTCAAATTAAATGAAAATACCATATTTAAATTTTAAATTTCTTACCTTTTTTTATTCAAATACTTTTATTTTGTAAGAAATTTGTTTTTATTCTATTTAATATTTTATTGTAATTTTTAAATTAAAAAATAATTTCAAAAAATCATATTTAAATTATTTATGCCATTATAAAAAGTAATTTTTTTTAATATTAACTTAGTGGTAGTTTGGGAAGTGCAAAATAAATATATTTTTTTACCTTTTACAAAAATATATATAGAAAAACAGTGATCTGATGTGACCCAAAAAAAATAATTAAATATATTTTTTTACTTTTTATAAAGAAATGTGTAGAAAAGTAGAAATGTGATGTGATAAAAAAAAATAAAAGATTAAAAAAAAAAGTGAGCTAATATGGCACTTTCCAAACAAACCTTTATTTGATGATCTCTTTCTAAAATGTGTATTTTAAAAATATTTTCAAGAAAAATTCTATTGGAAATCTTAAGTATATTGCTTTTTCTTTTGTTCATTAATATTAAAATTTTAATTAATTTTATTTATTATTTTAAAAAATAAATTAGCAAATAATTTATATATTTATATATATAATTTTGTTTTGATTACTTAGGTTATTATTTGGTGTTTCTACCCAAGTCCACCCAAATTTAATTTGAATTTTTGAACTTCTACGTAGGTACTCACTTAATTAAAAAATATCAATATTTAAAAAAATTTATGCTAGACTCAAGTTGCTTGGGTTGAGCCCACCTAAATTTGCGATTCTAGAAAGGGAGGTTGAAAGTTATATGATTAAATTTGTGACAAATTAAAAAATAATAAATAAATTGTGATAAAATTGTGATACTTAAATTGTAAATTTCAATCTTCTTTGTTTTCATAATTTGCTTACAAAAATTTAACTATTTATATTATTTTGTATAAAAATATATTATTAACTTTAAAATCAGTATGAGAAATTGTGATTAAACCGGCGAATCGGTCAAACCCAAAATGACTCAGCCTAATCGGTTAAGTCAAACAACCAACCAACTTATATAAAAAATTAATTAATTAAAACTTTTAAATATTATTTTAATTTTAAAATTTAAACTGTCTTGAATTGAAGTATACACAATACTATACTGTTAAGATTCACTTTATATAAGTGAAACAACTCATTTATTTTTTTCTTTTTTCGATGTGAGATTATAAAATAAAAGTTAACAATTATTTAGACGAAAAGTTTATTTCTAATCAAACAATCTTAGTCTTTCAATTTTTAATAAGATAAATCTTTAGTTTATTTCGAATAAAACAAATCTAATCAATATATTTTGATAAAACCGCTAGAATCGCGGTTAAACCAACAAATCAATCAAATTGAAAATGATTTAGCCTAATCGGCTAGGTGATAATTAATTAATTAAAACTTTTAAAATTTAAACTATATTGAATGGAAGCATGCACAACATTACAATATTAAATTGGATGAGAGTATAAGATTCATTTTATATGAGTATAATAATTCTTTTTTTTTTTTTCCCTTCTTTTCTTGAAGTGGGATTATCAAATAAAAGCTAATCAATGAAGATTTTCTTAATTGTTTAAAATTAAGAAAATCAAGAAAATTAGTATGAGATATTGAAATTCTCACAATGCACCTCATTAAATGGGATAAGAGTATAAGGTAGCGTTTGGTAGAGTTTTGTAAATGTGATTTGAGAGTATGAGTTGTATTTTGAGTTTGTGTGTTGTGGAATTATGATTTGAGTGTAGAAAATTTGTTTGGTAAAGAGTTTTGAAAATAATTTTGAAAAGAGTTTTGATTTGAGTGGGGGATTGTTGATGTGACATTTGAAATTTGATACAAAAATTTACAACTCATACAACTCAAAATTATTTTAAAGCACATAAAATTTTTTAAAAATTTCAGAAAATATTTTTTTCGATTATATATCAATTGCAAAAAAAAATTGTAAAAAAAAAAAATCACTATTCCGGTCAACCGGCCGGACGTCCCATTTTGGAAAAAAAAATTGAAACACGCGCTCGGTTTTGAAAGAATAGACAGAGCGTTCTGCAGAGCGGTGGAAAATTAATTCCACAGCTCCATCCAAACACCATACTCAAACTAGCACGTTGAATCACATTTTGAAATCACAACCAAACACAGCCGAATAAGATTCCCTTTATATGATTAAAACAACTCATTTTTTTCATTCTTTTCCTGATGTAAGATTATCAAATAAAAGCTAATCAATAGATATAGCGATCCCGGTTTCTTTTTTTTTATATTTGTTATATCCGGACTTAGGTTCCGTGGAGCAGGTTTTTGAGAGTATGTTGTTTGCATCCTTTACTCCTTTTATTGAGTCTTGGGTTGTGTTGGGTAGATTTGGAGCAGGTTGGTTGAGCTTTGGAACCAAGTCTAGTTGCCCAGATTTTGGCTTGTCCGCTCGAGCGGGGGTTTGGGCGCTCGAGCGGGGAATACACCCGCCCAGTATTTCCTGTGTAGTGTTGGACGCTCGAGCGGGGGGATTGGCCGCTCGAGCGGGAGGTTGTGAGTGACGCTCGAGCGGGGAGTTGGGCGCTCGAGCGGGGACCTGTCTGCAGGGACTTCTGGGAGTATGCATCCGCCGCTCGAGCGGGAGTTTGGCCGCTCGAGCGGGAATCTGTGAGTGACGCTCGAGCGGGGGTTTCCACGCTCGAGCGGGGCGACTGGTATATAAATCCGAGATCCAACTTTCTGGATCATTTCTCATCTCCCTTTTGATTCTAAAACCCTAGAACCGTCTTCTCTCTCTTCCTACACACCTTCTCTTTTAGGTTTGATCTACTTAGAGTGTGATTCTACCTTAGATCCTTTATTAAAAAGATAGAGTGGGTCGAGGGCTTCTTTTTAATCTGAACAATCTTGGATTTGGAGCACTTTGGTTTTTGGGTTGTCATCTCCATCTTCTCCATTCGAGTTCTTTGCTTCGAGGTAGGGATTTCCTACTCCAACTTATGAGTTTTGTTCTAAGTTTTGGTATTTTAATATGTTGGGGGTAGTTTGGTAATTTTGGGAAAAACCCTAGTTGTTTTATTAAATTGAATTGTATGTTTAATTTAAGGAATATTGGGAATATTAGTTGAATTCATGGAATTGGGGATTTATAAGTTGAAAGGGTGTAGTTAAGTAATTTAATTACTCGCCTATTTAAATGTTGAGATTATTATTGTTGATACATTTATTTCCTATTTAGAAATAACTGTTTTGGACTATCGGTGGAGGATAGTCATGATTGTTGTAGACATTGCATGTGGATTAGGGATAACTGAAACTAATCCCATTGGTTTAGTTATTAACTTTGACTGTTGAATTAATACAGACATTAAATGTATTGATTGTGTGTTGTATATGTTATGTGTTTACATACATTGCATTGTGTGGGAGGAGATAGGGGATGTACTCCACGGTTTAGGGGAAGATAGGGGATGGACCTCTAAACCGGATTTTGTTTGGGAGGAGATAGGGGATGGACTCCATTAGCATCACTTTTATGTGTGCTCATTTATATTGAAGTGTTTTATTGATACAACACTAAAATGTGTATCAATCTGGAAGTATGAAGTGTTTTGACATAAGCCTGAGTCTCATTTGTGTTGTTGATTTTGGAAGTAATGTGAATATGCTAAATAATTCACAGTTGTACGTTTGGCCAGGTTCTGAGCCATATTGATAATAATGGAAATTGATAAGTGTCATAGACATTAGTGTCTTAAGACTGTATATTGATATGATTGATTAACATGGTTAGCCATCTATTGAATGCTATTGCTTTATTCAATGCTCATAATTGGTTTAGTATATTTCTACTGGGCTGTGGCTCACCCTATATGGGAACATCATTTTCAGGTTCAGGTGATAAACTACCTCCAAGGACTTAGCTTGGAAGGACTTGGATTTGAAGACTAGTTTAGTTATTTGTTTTGTTTTGTTATTACATGTAATTACAAGCCGAGGGCTTAATTTGTAGTTGAGTTAGTACTCACATTTTGTGTCCAAGTGTTGCCTTGGAAAGATGTAAGCCTGTAGGGCATTTACTTTCATTATTACATGTAATGTCTTTATTTAAAGATACTCTGATGAATGAATTATGGTTTATTTTCTTAAGTGATATATCTTATTATTGTGTATGTTATGGGTTATTTTTGAGGGCGTTACAACTTAGTATCAAAGCTTACCGGGTTTGAATACTTTGGGTACGTGGGAAGTGATTAGTATCACAATGGGTTCGTCTCGTTTGATAGAGACTTAGTGTAGTGTTATATGTTTGCATGATAACATGTTTATGTGATTATGTGGGTATGGAATGTAGTTTCTAGGATGTTGATTGGACCCTTGAGTTGCTAGTAGTCTTGTTGGAAAGGCAATTGATCACTGCTGCTTCCAACCGGAACTATGGTAACGCTTTGGGACCATTATCATCCAGGAATGAAATTCGTAGGTGCTTATGTGATTATGTGCTTACGTGGAATGAATTATTGTTGTCCAATGCATTAGGACGCGAGTGTTTAGCTTCGGCACATTTATTAATGTGCTAACGTCTTTGTTTCTTGTATTAGGATGTTAGGACGAGGACGAGGTCGCGGTAGGCGTGGTAGGCCGGGTAGGCAGGAAGTGCCTGTGCCAGAGGAGATTCCAGTAGTACAGGAGATTCCGGCAGTTCAGATTCCGACAGTGCAGGAGGGAGTAAGCCAGGCCAATGTGGCCGAGCCGGTAGGCCAGCAGGCTATGGGCGTTTTAGCCCGAGAGATTGCAGGGGCATTCAGGGAGTCAGTAGGCATTCTTCGAGCTGAGAATCAGGCTCAGGTCCATGTTGCTGATGCAGGACCTTCTTTTTTGAAGAGGGAGTTCTTTCGGTCTAATCCGGATGAATTTGTGGGTGATCCTAAAGAGCCGCTTAAAGCAGATGAATGGCTCGAACAGACAACGAAAACGTTTGAGATGCTTGGCATCGAAGACGAGGGGTTGAAAGTGACCTTGGCATCGTTCCAGTTGAAGGGGGATGCGGGTCAGTGGTGGAAGTTCACCAAGGGTCGTATCGGAGGTACTTGGGAGGCTTTTGTGCATGCTTTCCAGGAGCGGTTTTATCTCCAGCAGTTAGGGAGAAGTTGAGAGAGCAGTTCTGCCAGCTTAAGCAGAACAGTTTATCAGTGGCCGAGTTTGAGGCCTCATTTACTAGTTTGTCCAGGTTTGCACCTGAGTTGGTGGCGTCGGAGGAACGCCGTTGTATTGAGTTTGAGAAGAAGTTGAGGCGTGGCCTCAAGTTGAGAGTGGTAGGGTCTTTGATTCGGGATTATGGGCGTCTGGTTGATGCTGCAGCCCATACTGAGATTATGATGCAGGAGGAGGAGGAAGGGCAGAAGGGCTCCAAGAGGAGTCAGGATGGGCAGAGTGATGGTAGGAGACAGAGAGGTTTTACTCCTCAGCAGTCTCAGGGTAGCTTTTCTAGATCGACTTTTCCAGTACCGAGTGCTAGTTCTGGGAAAGGCAGTCAGGGAGACATCACCTGTTTCAAGTGTGGTCAGCTGGGCCACAAGTCTCCAGTTTGTCCTCAGAGGGGAGGAGTACAGAGAGCAGCATCTTCTTCGGCTCGATCTCAGAGCCAGAGTCAGGGTAGAGGCCAGCCACTCTCGTGTTATTAGTGTGGTCAGCCAGGGCACATGAAGAGGTATTGCCCGCAGTTGAGTGGCACACCTGGTGCATCTGGTTTGAGGCAGACTCAGGGTCAGCAGCCAGCTCAGTCAGGTCAGGCCTCGAGGGCCAATCAGGGGGCTTCTTCGTCCCAGTCTGTGCAGCAGTCTTATGCTCCTAGGGGTGAGCAGGTTGATCAGAGGACCATCTGGGCGCGTGTATGCTGTTACCGCGCAGGATGTACCGGCTCCATCTGTCGTGAGAGGTACCTTCTTTTTGCAATTCAGTTGCTAGTGTTTTGATCGATACGGGTGCATCTCATTCCTTTGTGTCTGCTGCATTTGCATCTGTTTTGGAGTTGGAGTTAGCTCAGTTAGCGTCTCCTATTTGTGTAGTGTCACCTCTTGGGGGTGAATTGATCTTGAAACAAGGTGTTAGGGGTTGTGATATAGAGGTCGATGATCATAGAATCCCATTTTCCTTTGTAGTTATGCCTATGAAAGGCTTCGATGTTATTTTGGATATGGACTGGTTATCGTCATACCGGGCAGTTATTGATTGCTATCGCCAGAGGGTCACTTGTTGTACCGTGGGCGGAGAGTGTTTTCATTTTCTGGGGGACCGGGTTGGTAGTGTTTTGCCACCGGGGTATGGTTCGCGAGGGAGTGAGTGCTTAGTGGTCTACTTGCTAATCTTTCGATTAGTGAGGTTGATGAGACTCAGATTGTGTTGCCTAAGGGTGGTTTGTGAGTACTCGGACGTTTTCCCGAGGATCTTGTTGGGTTGCCACCGCATCGAGAGATTGAGTTCTCTATTGACCTAGTGCCCGGCACGGCGCCAATTTCTATGGCACCTTATCGTTTTGCCCCAGCCGAGTTAGTTGAGTTGAAGATTCAGCTCCAGGAGTTGCTGGATAAGGGTTATATCCGTCCTAGTGTTTCGCCGTGGGAGCACCGGCCCTCTTTGTTAAAAAGAAAGGTGGTGCTTTGAGACTATGTAGAGTTTACCGGAAATTGAATCGGGCTACGGTTAAGAATAAGTACCCTATGCCTCGTATAGATGATCTGTTCGACCAGTTGAAGGGTTCCCGTTGTTTCTCTAAGATAGATTTGAGATCGGGTTACCACCAATTGAGGGTCAGGGAGGAGGATATTCTGAAGACGGCATTCCGTACGCGGTATGGCCACTATGAGTTCCTGGTGATGCCATTCGGGCTCACCGATGCACCGGCAGTGTTTATGGATTTGATGAACCGGATCTTCCGGGAATTCTTAGATCGTTTTGTAGTTGTCTTCGTGGACGACTGTAGACGTCCCTGAACGCCCCGGGAGGGTTAAGTCCCGTTCCGTTCATTTGGGTTCACTACAGTTCGGACTCAAATTGTCACGGTTCTTAATCTGAACCAAAGAGTCCAACTCTGGCAAATCGTTTTGAAGAAAAACAGATTTTTGAAAAGTAGTGCCAAACATGGACTGCTTTGCCAGATTACAGAGTCGCCACCTAAATATATTTTTTATGGGGGAATTTAGAAAACCCTGACTCGGTGCCAAAGGCCACGTGTCCGTCATCACCAAATGTCTTGGCTCGGGAGCTTGGGTACGATCGGGGAAGGTCAGCTATGAGCACCCCCTTTCGCCCGGTCCGAAGACCGGCCTCTACTAACCGTGATATCCGATTTTGAAAACATTATGCGTTCTTATCCCAATTATTAACCTAGAATTACTATGTTGTGCGCACGGCAAACAAGTGTAGACTAGATTGCCTAATTTGGAAACAAACATTGCATATCCGTTTGTTTTGAAAATGTTTCGGCATTTGCTACTCGCAAGTAGGCTAAAACACGGATTGCAATGAGTTTTCCCAACTCAGACAATCCAACCTCCACCCACAGGCATTCAAACAGTTTAACTCACATAAGCACTTAGCCGCATGGTAAGCATACTGTCATGGCAACATTCACACGCATGTGGTATGCTAAAGCGTAAATACTTACATCGTACTCCGTGCCAAAACAGTAAACTAGTTAGCAAACATGCATGTCCTAGTTCATGTTAAGTGGCTAATGCAACACAGGCAAGGATGCAATTTAGAGTAGGCTCGGCTACCCCTAGAATGGCATGTGAAATGCTACAACTATCACGTATTCAAATTTGGAATTGAAAATACGATGTAGTTTGTATGATGTACCGAGCCAGTGCATGTTAACAAATGCATGGGTGCACGCATGCATTGCATAGGGTATGCTAAAATAGACGTGCCCTAATCTACCATCATAAGCAGGTAAATAAAAGGGAAGAAAGAAATGGGGATTGGAAGACATACACCCACTCACACACACTTATTACAAACACGCCCTCACTCGGAGGGACCGAATAATAATACAGTCCAAAAGAATAAATGAATAAATTATTACAAAAAAAAAATCTAATTATTAAAATTAAATCAAATAAATAAAAGAAATGGCGCCTCAGCCTAGCCCCGGGATGCGCGAATGATGCATGCTCGATCCAACTTGCCCGGAAAGCCCACACCGTAGCACCACTGCCTCTGTTTTCAACTGTCCTGCCTCTCTGATAATTTCCAAAGTCCCAGGGCACCTTCCAAATGCATTGCAGTACATCACCGGCTGGATGGAATGGTCACCGGCCACTTATAATGATCACCGGCTGCCTCTGAAGTTATCGGCACATTTTGGTGCCGGTCGGCACTCCCTACTGCCGGTCGGCAGAAAATTCCTGCAGATGACAGTTTGACAGCAGCAATAGACCAGCAGTGCATGGCATGGGTTTTTAGGCATATGTAAGCATGGCCAATGCCTCCTATCATGTTTGGGGACTCAAGGAGACATGGCCCTTGGTTCTTGGGCCATCAATTAGGCATCTTGATGCATGATGGCCTAAGGAACCAAGGTGGCATTTTAATGGTATCATGCATGCAACATACAAATGAAATCCAAGGCCTTATCATGTGTTGGTCAAGGGCCTTGGTGACCAAGAAGTAGGACAAGTTGCATCACTTATGGTATGAACTCATCCTAACCCTCAACTTGGCTTGACACCCCAAACCAAGTAATGCAATGCATGTTATGCAAACATGGCTCCACAATACAACCTAATACTAAGATGCAATCATGCCAAATGTAATGCAACATGCAAAGTGCAAATGCAATGCAAACAAGGGTAAATCAAGCATAGGGTCATCATACTACAACACTTAATGAACCAAACATGTAACAAGCATAAGGCAAGCATGCAATGATGGACCTAACTTCAATGGGGCAGCCCTCAAACCACCCCAAAACAGTGGCAAAACATGCCCAAAATGGTGACCAAAATGCTATACAAATCATGCGAAGTAATGAGCCTAAACCTAAGGCACTAAAGAGAGTAACTTACCACCATTATCAAGGCCATTCATGACATGTATCTAACAAAAGAAAACAGACTTTTATCATGCAAAATGACACCCAATCCCCTTGATGACAACCCCAAAAAGCACTAAACAAACAAGCATGCATGAAGCCTATTCCTAGGCATAAAAGGGACACACTCTTGGAGCATGAAAATGGTCACATGTGTAAACATACACACATGATTTATGGACTGAAATAAGGTCACAAATGATGCCAAATCATGAGGATGATCAATGTTGAGCATGCTAGGGGCCAAAACACATAAGGCTTACAAGCCTAAAATGCAAAGCAACTATGTCAAGCACACTATACATGGCAAAATCAGTGGCTCACAGCCCTTATACATGGTAATATGATGCTAATACCCTCATGGAACCAAGCTAAATCATGCAAGAAAACATGGCCTCAAAGCATGGCATACTTCTAGGCATAAGAGAGCATTACAAAGCAAGTGTGAGAGGCATGTTAAGGGCCACAAATCCGACCAAAAACAGAGGTTAAACATGCTCCAAAACACTCAAAAAAACTCTGAAATGAAGCCATACAAGACTATGCACACATGCTATCTTTTAGGCCAAATACAAAGGCAAGCAAAGGACAAGGGGGAGAGGGGTGTCCCTCCCCTATTTAAGACTTGAAAGCACCTCCCTCACCACTGAAAACCCACTAGTTTTCAGTGGTGAGAAGGCCAAAAAAACTGAAGTTAAACAATGCTCAAAATAAGGGCACAAAAGGACCAAAACAAGGCCTAAAAGAGTGATCTACCACTCAAATCAAAAGGTGATCTTGATGAAAGTTCTTAAGCAAGGAAAAACAAGTCTTTTTTATGTTAAACACAAATCCAAAAACACAAAGCAAGAAGGGTAGAATGTTGTTGCAAAAATGGGGAATCTAAAGTGATGTTCTTACCCTTGAAGATCCTTTGAAGAACAAAAGGTCCAGCCCTCTCTTAGTGATCAAAACCAGTCCAAGATCACACAAAACAACCCTCCAAGCCTCCTAATCTCGGATTAAGGTGTAGTAGTGTGTGTCATAGTGCAAAAGTAAGGTAAAACCACACTTTTTGGGCCTAAAACACACACACAAGGATGATAGATATAGAAGTATAGATATATATGGATGTATATCAGAGATATGTGTATAAGCTCTGGTTTTTTAGGTCTAAAGTGGCTAACCCTTGTAAAGGGAGATGAATGGATGTATATATAGGCAAGAATACTTAGTGGCTAAGCAAGAGAGGGGGGGTTCAAGGGATTCAAGGAGTTCAAGTGAGTCAAGGCTTCTTGGAGAAGCTAAGACAGCTGGCCAAGCTTCTCCAAGAAGCTTGGCCAAGGGTTCAAGCTCCTAGAGGAGAGAGGGGGTCAAAGGGACCAAAGGATGCAAATCCGGGTATGGGGAGTGGTGATAGTGCATTCCAGCTGTCACAGCTGGCATGCACCATCCCTGGGGGTGCAAAGGGGTCACACCGACCAGCCAAAACAGTCACCGGCACAAAAAGTGCCGGTCGGCATCATAAAATGCCGACCGGCAAAGGTTTTGAGAAATAAGTGCCGGTGGCCACTAGGAGGGGTCGGTGGATATGTGGGGCAGCCGGTGGGCTTCAGGGATGGCTAACAAGCCTCCCCCTACCCTCAGAGGCAAAAACACACAAGTTTTGGTACAAAACCAAACACAGAATAAACCGGTTGAGAGGTCCTTAGGCACGACGTGCAGCCGGGACCTCCGGGAACTCAAAACAAACACCACATGGGTAATCACCGAGTGTTCCAATGGTGACGTCCAAGTCTTGAGGACGGTCAAAAATGGGGTGTCTACAACGACATTCTGATTTATTCACCTTCGGAGGAGGAGCATGAGGAACACTTGAGAGTGGTGCTTGAGTTACTTAGAGCCCATAAGCTTTATGCTAAGTTTGAGAAGTGCGAGTTCTGGCTAGAAGAGGTGAAATTCTTAGGCCATGTAGTTTCGGGGGAAGGGGTGTCTGTTGATACATCCAAGACAGAGCCAGTGCAAGATTGGGCACAGCCTAAGAGTGTGTTTGAGATCCGCAGTTTTCTGGGATTAGCTGGGTATTATCGCCGATTTGTGAAGGATTTCTCCAGGTTAGCTTCACCTTTGACTAGATTGACTCGGAAGAGAGTCAAATTTGTATGGAGTGAGACTTGTGAAAAGTCATTTCAGGAGTTGAAGGTTAGATTGACCACCGCTCCAGTTTTGATTATTCCGGAGAGAGGGTTGGGTTATGCTGTTTACTGTGATGACTCACGAGAGGGTTTGGGTTGTGTGTTGATGCAAGAGGGGAAAGTGGTTGCCTATTGCTCACGTCAGTTGAAAATTCACGAGAAGAATTACCCTACGCATGATTTAGAGTTAGCAGCTGTGATATTTGCCCTGAAGATTTGGAGGCATTATCTTTACGGTGAGAGGTTCGAGGTGTTCTCGGATCATAAGAGTCTGAAATATCTGTTCACACAAAAGACTTGAACTTGAGGCAGAGGAGGTGGATGGAGTTCATTGGGGATTATGATTTTGAGTTGCACTATCATCCGGGGAAGGCCAATGTGGTGGCCGACGCTCTTAGCAGGAAATCTGTTGGTGACATAGCTAGTATAGCCATCAGGGAGTGGGAGATGTTGGGTGCACTTGGAGAGTTTGATTTGCTTCTGGGCGAATCCGTTGAGGCTGCGGCCTTGTTTTCTGTTGTTGCGCAGCCTACACTTGTGACCCGAGTGTTAGAGGCTCAGAGGGGTGACCTTGAGGTAGAATCCCTTCGAGAGGAGATCTCCAGTGGGAAGGTTGAGAAGGGTTTGACGGTGTATCCCGACCTGAGTGTGAGATACCGGACCGTCTGCTTGTGTCGGAGTCTTGTCGAGAGGAGGTACTCCGAGAGTTTCATCATTCACGCCTTGCGGTGCATCCGGGAGGCACTAAGATGTATCGGGATTTGGGTCGCCAGTTTTGGTGGCGGGGAATGAAGAGAGACGTGGCAGCGTTCGTGTCTAAGTGCCTTACTTGTCAGCAAGTGAAGGCCGAACATCAGAGGCCAGCGGGTTTGTTGCAACCCTTGCTTATTGCCGAGTGGAAGTGGGAGCATGTCACTATGGACTTCGTTGTGGGTCTTCCGAGGACTCAGCGGGGTAGTGATGCCATTTGGGTGGTTGTAGACCGGTTGACTAAGTCGGCGCACTTCATTCCTATGCGCGTGAGAGATTCGGTAGATCATCTTGCCGACTTGTACATTTGGGACATAGTGAGTTGCACGGGGTCCCAGTGACGATCGTCTCAGATAGAGATCCTCGTTTTACTGCCAGGTTGTGGCAGAGTTTGTAGAGTGCCTTAGGCACTAAGTTGGCATTTAGCACGGCTTATCATCCTCAGACTGACGGGCAGTCCGAGCGTACTATTCAGATCCTTGAGGATATGCTTCGGGGTTGTGTTCTTGATTTCAGTGGGTCGTGGGAGAGGCACTTGCCTTTGGTAGAATTTGCCTACCACAATAGTTTCCAGTCTAGTATCGGTATGGCACCGTTTGAGGCCTTGTATGGCCGACCGTGTAGATCTCCAGTTTGTTGGGCCGAGGTGGGGGATGCACCTCTGTTGGGTCCGGAGTTAGTAAGGGAAACGACGGAGAAAGTTGAGCTTATCCGTAAGAGGCTTGTTACAGCCCAGAGTCGTCAGAAATCTTACGCCGACCGTAGGAGGAGACCTTTAGTGTTTGAGGTGGGTGATCATGTCTTTCTGAAGATATCACCTAGACGGGGATTGATGAGGTTTGGGAAGAGCGAGAAGTTGTCCCCTCGGTTCATTGGTCCTTTTGAGATCCTTGAGAGGATTGGCGAGGCTGCTTATCGTTTAGCCTTGCCACCGCAGTTGTCTGGAGTACATGACGTGTTTCATGTGAGTATGCTTCGGAAGTATGAGCCGGATCCATCACATGTGTTGGATTGGTCTGATTTAATGGTTGACGAGGATGTCTCATATGAGGAGAGACCGGTTCGGGTCTTGGATAGGCGGGATCAAGTTTTGCGAGGCAAAACCATCCCTTTGGTGAAGGTTCTTTGGAAGCATCACGGAGTGGAGGAAGCCACGTGGGAACGTGAATTGGAAGTCTGCGAGAAATATCCGGACATGTTTATTGATTTATAATCTTGTATTTAAATTTTGTAATATTGTTGAACTTAAGAATTTTATATATGTCTTAAGTTGGAAAACATTGAGAATGTTTTTTTGATGGAAGTATTTTGAAACTTGCCTCATAATGGAAGTTTATTGGAACATTGCGTATGTTGAAAATATTGTTGAATTGAAAGGAAATGCATGTTGATAATGCAAATTGAAATATATGTTGTTTTATATATTGTGAGATGCCTCTTGATAAGAGATGGAATGACCGGTATTGGGTCAGATTGTTTAAATATTGAAATGTCATATTGTTGGAATTTGAAGAAAACCTGTTTTTGAAAACTTATGCTTAATTTCGGGGACGAAATTCTTTAAGGGGGGAAGGTTATAGCGATCCCGGTTTCTTTTTTTTTTTTTTTTTATTGTTATATCCGGACTTAGGTTCCGTGTAGCAGGTTTTGAGAGTATGTTGTTTGCATCCTTTACTCCTTTTATTGAGTCTTGGGTTGTGTTGGGTAGATTTGGAGCAGGTTGGTTGAGCTTTGGAACCAAGTCTAGTTGCCCAGATTTTGGCTTGTCCGCTCGAGCGGGGGTTTGGGCGCTCGAGCGGGGAATACACCCGCCCAGTATTTCCTGTGTAGTGTTGGACGCTCGAGCGGGGGATTGGCCGCTCGAGCGGGAGGTGTGAGTGACGCTCGAGCGGGGAGTTGGGCGCTCGAGCGGGACCTGTCTGCAGGGACTTCTGGGAGTATGCATCCGCCGCTCGAGCGGGAGTTTCGCCGCTCGAGCGGGAATCTGTGAGTGACGCTCGAGCGGGGTTTCCACGCTCGAGCGGGGCGACTGGTATATAAATCCGAGATCCAACTTTCTGGATCATTTCTCATCTCCCTTTTGATTCTAAAACCCTAGAACCGTCTTCTCTCTCTTCCTACACACCTTCTCTCTTAGGTTTGATCTACTTAGAGTGTGATTCTACCTTAGATCCTTTATTAAAAAGATAGAGTGGGTCGAGGGCTTCCTTTTAATCTGAATAATCTTGGATTTGGAGCACTTTGGTTTTTGGGTTGTCATCTCCATCTTCTCCATTCGAGTTCTTTGCTTCGAGGTAGGGATTTCCTACTCTAACTTATGAGTTTTGTTCTAAGTTTTGGTATTTTAATATGTTGGGGGTAGTTTGGTAATTTTGGAAAAAACCCTAGTTGTTTTATTAAATTGGAATTGTATGTTAATTTAAGGAATATTGGGAATATTAGTTGAATTCATGGAATTGGGGATTTATAAGTTGAAAGGGTGTAGTTAAGTAATTTAATTATTCCTATTTAAATGTTGAGATTATTATTGTTGATACATTTATTTCCTGTTTAGAATAACTGTTTTGGACTATCGGTGGAGGATAGTCATGATTGTTGTAGACATTGCATGTGGATTAGGGATAACTAAAACTAATCCCATTGGTTTAGTCATTAACTTTGACTGTTGAATTAATACAGACATTAAATGTATTGATTGTGTGTTGTATATGTTATGTGTTTACATACATTGCATTGTGTGGGAGGAGATAGAGGATGTACCCACGGTTTAGGGGAAGATAGGGGATGGATCTCTAAACCGGATTTTGTTTGGGAGAGTAGGGATGGACTCCATTAGCATCACTTTTATGTGTGCTCATTTATATTGAAGTTGTTTTATTGATACAGCACTAAAATGTGTATCAATCTGGAAGTATGAAGTGTTTTGACATAAGCCTGAGTCTCATTTGTGTTGTTGATTTTGGAGTAATGTGAATATGCTAAATAATTCACAGTTGTACGTTTGGCCAGGTCTGAGCCATATTGATAATAATGGAAATTGATAAGTGTTCATAGACATTAGTGTCTTAAGACTGTATATGATATGATTGTTAACATGGTTAGCCATCTATTGAATGCTTGCTTTATTCAATGCTCATAATTGGTTTAGATATTTCTACTGGGCTGTGGCTCACCCTATATGGGAACATCATTTTCAGGTTCAGGTGATAAACTACCTCCAAGGACTTAGCTTGGAAGGACTTGGATTTGAAGACTAGTTTAGTTATTTGTTTTGTTTTGTTATTACATGTAATTACAAGCCGAGGGCTTAATTTGTAGTTGAGTTAGTACTCACATTTTGTGTCCAAGTGTTGCCTTGGAAAGATGTAAGCCTGTAGGGCATTTACTTTCATTATTACATGTAATGTCTTTATTAAAGATACTCTGATGAATGAATTATGTTTATTTTCTTAAGTGATATATCTTATTATTGTGATGTTATGGGTTATTTTTGAGGGCGTTACAATAGAGATTTTTCTTAGTTGTTTAAAATTAAAAAAAAATCAAGAAAATTAGTATGAAATATTAAAACTATCACAAGACTCCTTACTAAATAAGATGGAAGTATAACATTCCCTTTGTATGAGTAAAAACAACTATTTTTTTTTTTCCTTCTTTTCACGATATTGGATTATCAAATAAAAGTTAGTCAATAGAGATTTTTTTAATTTTTAAATTAAGAAAATCAAGAAAATTAGTATGAAATATTGAAACTCTTACATGGCTCCTCACTAAAAGTACCATTTTTCTTATATAATATATATAGATAGATAGATATAGATTTGCAATAAAAGGAACAATAAAAGGAAAAATTCAATTTGTAGCGCATACCGTGATTGTGAATGTGGAAATCATATACCAACTCTAGTTAGAGTGTATTTTAAGTTGGGAGTTGCATTGTAGAGCAAGCATGTTAATGACTGCCATTGATCTTGACTCAAGGAATCCCCTACAAACATGATGCTCTTCGCTTGAAATCTCTTCAAAAACCCTAGACCATCAAATCTACATAAACCAACATTTGTCATCAATTTCAATATTTATATGCTTAAATCCAAGACTGAGGTTATGTCCACATTTTGTTTTTAGTCAACTGGGAAGAGATTATCTATTCTATTATAAAATGTGAACATTTGAATTGTTGTTGACAAAAGTGCCTCAAAATTTTAATTCTCAAAATACCCTCACAAGAATTATATAATTCCACATGTATTTACTTTTTTAATCAATTAAAAAAATATTGCAATCTTAAATTTAGGAAGGCAATACTTTAATATAGTGTCACGTCTTCTATAATTGTCTAGATTAAAATTAGATCAAAATTTTTAACCTATAATAGCACACCCTATTTATATTCAAAAAATCATTAAGTATTTTCAATTTCTCAGTACACTCTATTCAATTATTTAAGGTTTTATATCATCTCAGTATATCTTATAATTTTTCCTAAATTATCTTTCAAGGTACATCCAAATAAGAACAAAGTCATTATGTTCAGATTTATAATGCCAAACAATATTGTTTCAGACTTTCAGATCTGAACATATTGACTTTGTTTAGCAATGTACAGCCGAACAAAGAGAATTTGTTCAAATCTGAAAGTCCGAACAACAATGACATTAAATTGGTTGAATATTTGTTTTTAAGTAAAACAAAAAAAAAAAAAAGAAAAAGAAAAAGAAAAAGAAAAAAAGAAGACAAAAATCAAAATTGTACTTTAATATTTATGTGAATACTTACATTTTCTTTGATGTGTTATTTTTAAAAAATAATTATTATTATTATTTTTATTCATTATTTGATTTTATTTAAACTTTTTTTTTTTTTTCTATTGATAAAGAAAAAAACAATGATTTTAATCATAATGGTTAGTTTTGGTGGAATGATTTAGAATTTTTATTTGTTTATTTTTTGAAAACAGCGAAACATTTAAATATATTAGTTAGTAACGTTGTTCACGGGGTCATGGTCATGGATTTCATCATCATCATCATCATCATCATCAAGGACAGCAGAGAGATGTTTGGAATTTTGGTAGGTGAAAGAAGAATAAAAGAAAAATAACATTTCGAAAAAAAGATGAAGAGTTAGTATATGTAATTATAGGATGTATCATGAGAAGAAAAATGATATTTTATTTAAAGTTATAAATGTTATTTTTATTAGTAAATTTATATTAGGATATAATAAGAATTAAAATTTCAAATTTTTAGTTAGACATAATAATTTTTGAATGTAAATAGAATCTCCCATAGAATGTGCACACTGCTAGTTTATAATACGAAAAGAATTACATATAGATAATTATGCCTTTGTTTGGCATAAGTGAAAATGAGACTTTTTGATTAAAATAGTCACAAAAAGACAAAATAAACTTTTTAGTCTAAATAAGAGAAATTGTTACATTCAAACTATAATCATTTCATTTTTTCTTTCACAAAAGTCAAAAAATCTATCCCAAACGAGATTTTTTAACCTTAGGCTACAATAACCAAAAAGTCAAAAAACCAATTTACATCCAAACGAACTCTATGGTTCAACAATTATAGAAGCCCATAAAAATTGAACAATACAACAACGAATACTATCAAAGAGTCCATAATAGTAGAGAAATTATATCAATTTTTGTGTTTAACAAGAATTGGTCACCTCTCAAAAGTGTACAAGGGTGATCCGATTTATGTCTACATTTATTACGGTTTTATTATAATAAAAAAAAGTTATAAAACGAGATATAGACGTTGATGCGCTCTCCAAGTACATATACGTATTAGTGGGACTGTAGTCTATAGATCACAAGTATAAAAATATAAAATAATCTTTTTCTTATTTTAAAACTCAGTAAACTGAATCTGTAATCGAGTGATTAATGTATGCATGGATATGGCATGCAACTTAAGTACAAGAAGAAATTCCACTAAACAACAACAGCTTGGAAAACAAGTAAGAAAGTACACAATTTTCTATTTTGTGCCATTTTTAATTTATATATATATTTTTTAGAAACCATAAAAAAAACTATTTGGCAAATTCTTTCCTAAAAAGTAGTTTCTTGAAAATTTCACCAAAACAACCCTTTTTAAAATTTGGGTAAATTACACTGACATCCCTTGAGGTTTCTATTTAATATAAAATTTTCCTCATATTTGAAAAATTACACTTACCCCATATCAGATTAAAATAACATATTTACTCGTTAGGCCTTGTTTGGGAAGTGACCGGTTTAGCCAAAAAGCCAAAATGTTACTAAAAAAGTCAAAAACCTAACAACTTATACCAAAAAGTCAAAGATTTCATTTTCTCTCTACTTTTTGCACATATTTTCGTAAAAAGTCAAAAAGTCATCCCAAACATACTAGTTTTTTTTACATCATATTTTAGCCAAAAAACCAAAAAGTTACTAAAAAAACATGTTCTCAAACGACGCCTTAGTCATTATACATATAAAATAATAAAATAATACAGATATTTTGTCAATGTCATTTCAAAAGAAATAACAATTATCTTCTTTGGTTTAGCTCACATAAAAATTTAATTTTTTTATTTTTCGTATATATATATATATATATATTATTTTTTAGTGAATTTTTTTAATATTTTAAGAAGTTTTTTTTATTTTTTTATTTTTTAGATGTACCTAATTTAGTTATATACTTAAGAAATATAATATTTTGTGATTTTTGTTTTTAAATTCACCAAATACAAAAAAAAAAAAAAATACAAAAATTCAGTACATTATCTTATTTTGTTGTATTCAATGGATTTTTTTTTTTAAAAAAAATTTGTACAAATTTTATACTTTTTAAATATATCTAGATTAAATTGATCTAAAAAATAAAAAAAAATTGATTAAAATATTTTAAAAATTATTAAAAATACAAAAATATAAATTAAGAACTCAAAAATTATTTCTAAAAACTCCACGAGAGTGTGGAGTATATTTTTGTATAAACATATATATATATGCATTGTATTTTTGTGCTTTCAAGTTAGAGGGGGCATTGTTAATTATAATTTTTTATTTAAAAAAAAAATATGATCAACATTAAGATAATAATAATTTTATGAGCTAAATTTAAGTATAAAAAATTACATATTCATTATTAATAGGAACAAATTAAAATTCTATAATAGTGTAGAATAGTTCGGTGTGGGATGGTTTTGCAATTTTAGCACAAAAAATTATGGATCAAAATTCTTAATTTTAAAAAATAAAAACACATCCTTTATAACACAAATTATAAAATCTATTTAATTTTTATTTGACAGAAAAATATTAAAGAGATGACATTGCTTATAAATGATATATTTTGAATTAAAATTATTAAACAATCTTAGAATACCATATAACATTGCCTACGTGATGCTCAAAGCATGGGAAATCACAAATCACACTAAGTAGTCTGTCAACTGTCTAAAAATAATGAGTTTATTATATCCAATCTATAAGATTTTTTTACTATACTATTGGTTTAAACTATTACAAAAAAATACCACATAATGCTCTCAAAATATCAAATAATTATTTATTGTGAACAATACAATAAACCCTTAGCAAAAAAACGTGTTAAGAAAAAAAAAATACATTTTATATATGACAATAACACACACACAGCCAAAAAAAAAAAAATTCAAAATTGAGGAGGGGCACGTGACCCCCCTCGACCTGCTTTCTCTCCACCACTGCTTTCAAGTTTGATTGGGTAATTGGTTAGATTTTACGTGAATGCGGTGTTTGGTGATATTATAATAAATATGAGTGAATAGACAAGAAAAAAAAAATGATAGCGGAGATAAAAATAAAAAATTTCTATTCATATATAAAAATTTATACAAAAAATATCATAAAAATATTGTGATAATGATATTATTTGAAATATAAATCATATTTATGGGTGTTTTATTTTAAAGTGAAAGGTCATCATCAAACTATATGTGTTTGAAAATTCTATATAAAATTTATGTTTCTTTATCATCACTCAATAAAAATATATTTAGGTAGAAAATATATTCTACTTTTTAAAAGGAAATCACATTGATCTCCTTTAAAATTTGGAAAAAAAAAATACAACAAGTTTCACTATTTTAACATAATTACATTGAATTCGTTTCTAATATGATAAAATGACCAAAACTAATTGAGATCATATAAAAACATACGACTAAATAAAAATGTATATATATTTCAGTATAAAAGATATGAAAATATCTTCTTCTTTTTCTTCTTTTTTTAATTTTTTAATTTTTATTTTTTATCCATATGACTAATGAATTATTGATGAAAATAAGAAAAATTGTTAATGTGAATTAAAATCTTAAGAAATCTAATCTAATTATGAGAAAATTGTTAGACTTATATTTTCTCTAAATTTTAAAGTAAATCAATATAATTTACACTTTTTAAAATGTCATTGACTCACCGTTCTGTTAATTTTTTTTTTTTAAATTCTATTTTTCAATAATTTTCCTGAAGAAAAACAATATGTATATAACATATAAATAATCTTAAATTATTAATGGTAAAATTGGTACCTTGGTAAATCGCAGCCATTGGGGTGCCACCTATATTTGAGATAGTTGGTATCAGGACGACCATTCTTCTGGCAATTGAACTCTTTCGCAATGAAGGGACACGTGGTGGCATTGTATAGGGGGTATGATGGGTCACTCACCCAACTCCCCTGGTACGGTACAAGTCACAGGCATCCAAACAGTTCATTACTTTTGCAAGTTGAACAGGAACAATGAGCACCAATGGAGGAAACCCAAAACCAACCCAAGAAGCCATTAGAGATAGAGAGAGAGAGAGAGATTTTTTACATATGTTATGTGTGTATATATACTAAGATATATGTTTAGAGAGAAATTAATGATTATTAAAAAAAAAATTGTAAAAATTAGAGATTAATAGTACATGCATGCGTAAGTCTTATATGTGGGTTTCACATTATGTGAGCTCAACTCCTTATGAAACATATGTGTCTCATTCTAGGTGTGACTTCTGTGCACGTAGACTTAAAAAATGTAATATAAAATATGTAAACTAAATTTGTTTAGATAAATTGTTTTGTATTTTTTTTTTTAGATTTGAAAAACAAATGCAATAATCTTCACAAGTTTAATATAATTACATTAGAAACCCTTAAAAGTTTAATTTACATAATACTTAACTTTTTTTTATCAATAATTCGTTAGTTATATCAATAAAAAAATGATACTTTCATCTTTTTTAAACTGAAATTTATATTTTACTTTATTTATTTTTTGTGGGTTGCTTTATATGTACTAGTTTTGATTCTTTTATTCTCACTAAAAAAAAAAAAGGCCATATAATACTAAAATTATAAAAATTGTTATTGAGAGGGAGAATTATAGTCTGGCTTTGGGCCGTGGAAGAAGCCAGATAGGATGGGGCCAAGCAAGTTTGGGCCGAGCTAACTTGGGCTTACCCGGAGCTGATCTCGCTCGGTCGTGGCCCAGGCCTGAGGACGAGGTCTCATGTTTGGACCGAGCTTTCCCAGATTTGGACTTGCTCGGTCGAAGCCCATCCCCGAAGTCTATTTTTGCCGAGATGGGCTTCTGCTACCCAGGTTTTGTGGGAGCACGATTAGCTCGGTTATGCCGGAATGCTACCGAACTCGGTTGTATGGAGCTCGGTGAGAGGAGCATTCACGTACGTTGCGCAGCGCGGTCGTGGAATGCCGAGGTAATTCCGCCGGGCTGCTGAGTTCCCATTAACGTTGTCTGACAGTTTGGTTGGGAGGTGATTGCTGGATTTGTGCTGATAGATGGGAAAGCAGCACCACGTGTCGAGAGACTAGTGGGAGTAGATTTGAGCGCAGAAAGTATATAAGCATGACTGCGCCCCCCATGCTGGGGATGGAACATAATTTGGTGAGATAAACCTATACACTCAAGTCTCTCTCTCTCTCTCTCTCTCTCCTCTCTATATCTCAGAGTGTGTGCTAACTTGACCGTCGGAGGGGTTTTTCGGCCACACACCGCCGGGTAGCTCACCGTCGTTGTGTTTGCAGGTCGATCGGACATACAAGGAGCTTGGTAGAAAGGAGTACGGGTTCTGCGGAATATTTGCTCCTCGTACAATTGGCGCCGTCTGTGGAAAATCTTATAGACAAAACCTTGTCTTCCAAGCTTATCTGATCGCCTTCCATGGCGAACAACGACGAGATACCGTTGTCCGCCATCGATGGTGTTACCCCAGAATCAGCCAGATGGAGAGACGGACTCCCCGCCATTCCAAATATGGCGGGCCTGGAGACTTCCCCAGGAGGACATTCAAGAGACGCACGAGATAAGCGCAGTAAAAGTTTTGATAACTCCCGGAGCCCAAACAGGCACCGGCGGCGAAGAGAATCGCATGCTAGGCGTCTGGTGCACAAGTTAAGGGACCAAGACGCCGTCATCTGGAGAATGGAGGCGGAGATGGAAGATCTCAAACGGCATGTCAAAGGGAAGCGTGTTGTTGGAGTGGGAGACCACAGTGAGCGCACCCAACCTCGCCGTTCAGGCAGTCAGAGCCAGCGGTACACTCCCTCCCTCTCTATCACCAGGAGCTACAGGGTTGAGAATTCGACGCGCCTGTAGAGAAGTCTAGCGCGTAAGATAGTACCTACCAACCCTCACGTTCGGCGACGACGTCGAGGTATTCTTATTCCGCTCGCTCAGAGGACTTACGGGCAGTCTTGAAAGAGCGAGCTCGCAGGCGGGAGACTCAAAGGGTGCCGACGCTCCAGCGGCTATTTTACGGGGGCCGCACCAGTGAAGAGGTCATAATGCCACCACCCCGCCCAGCTGTGCCCCTCCTTCTAGACACAGATTTGGCGAGGCTGAGCGCCACTCCCTTCTCCCTGGAGATAGAAACAACACCGCTCCCCGCGGGCTTTCACCAGTCCAAGTTTACGCTCTACGACGGGAAGACCGACCCATACATGCATGTAAGCCACTTCCGACAGGTCATGGCCGGACATAGGCAGAATGACGCTCTTATGTGCCTAATCTTCCCGTCGAGTTTGGGCGAGCTGGGCTTGAAATGTTTTGAGAGGCTGTCGGAGGGAAGCATAAAAAAGTGGCAGCAGTTGGCGGAAGCCTTTGTGACTCGTTTCAAGACTAACACAAAAACGCCAAAGGAGTTGGACCACCTTCTCAGTGTCAAAATGGAGCCGAGCGACATACTCAAGGCATACAACTCCAGATACTGGGAAACCTTTAATGAGATTTTAGATTGCCCGATCAACCTGGCAATCACCCAATATAAGTGCGGTCTCCCAGTCGGACATAGATTGCGGGACTCGCTTACCATGAGCCAGCCGACATCCATGGGCCAACTAATGCAGCGCATCAACGAGCACATCCAAGTAGAGGATGATGCGGCGGCTTCCACCGCGAAGACAACTCCAGTGGTAACAGACAAGAGGTCGGCTGGCAAGGTACACGCGGTCGGACAGGAAACTAACCGATCAAATGATCGCGCCAAGGAATCTGACCGAGGGTCAAATCGTCGAAACCGGGGAAGGGGTCGTCGGAATGACCGAGATGAATACCCCCGCGATGACGTAGCTGATGCTAACAGAAGGTTGAAAGCTCGGACAGGCATCACCATGGTCTTTAAGATTCCAATCTATCGCATACTTAGTGAAATCCGTGACGAGGATTACGTCCGGTTTCTTGCTAAGTTAGGCGACGCACAAAAGGGTTTCAATCCGCGGTACCGCTGCACATATCACCGGGAGCGAGGACACCGGACAGAGGACTGTTTGCCTCTGAAGCAACACTTGGAGGAGTTAGTCGCAGCCGGACACTTGGATCTTTACATTGACGGGGGTGTTAAGGCCGCACATCCCACCCCGGCTGATCAGCATGGACCGGATGACTTGGAGGCGCCCCCTCAAGGAGTGGTTAATGTGATCCACGGCATAGTGGAGCCGGCGTGTGTATGCGAGCTCCGAGGGATGATTAAAAAGGCGGAACACATGAGGGAAGTGTTGTCGGTCCAGCTCGCGATCAAAAGGGGCAAGACCGAGGAGAAAGACGTGATTAGTTTCTCCACGAGGGACCTAGAGCGCATTCAAACGCCACACAACGATGCCCTAGTGGTCACACTCCGCGTCAAAGAATTTGATGTCAAGCGCATCTTGATCGACCAGGGAAGCTCGGTCGAGATCATGTACTACGACGCGTTCAAACAACTCAAACTCCGAGATACAGACTTGGCTCCGGCAACTTCTCCACTGGTTGGTTTCAACTCGCAACCGGAGTGGCCTTTGGGAAAGATAATTTTACCGGTCAAAGCCGGATCCATGGTCAAGCAGGTGGAGTTTTGGGTATTGCAGGTGCCGTCTACGTACAATCTGATCCTCGATAGGGGATGGCTTCACGCTATGCAGGCTGTGGCGTCAACCTACCACCAGGTTATGAGATTCCCCTCAGCTATGGGGGAAATTGAGGAAGTTTGGGGCGATCAAGTCATGTCGAAACAATGCTTCGTGGCAGTGAACGGGAGCTGAGCTGCCAAAGGTTTCGTCCAAATGATTGAAGGGCCTTAAAACTGTGGAGTCCTTGAAGATGTGGGCGCCAAGGCTGAGGACAAAGCTGTTGAGGAGTTGGTAAAAGTGCGGATTGACACTGAAAGCCCGAACAAGTTCTTCTTGCTCGGCTCAAGCCTTACCGCCCAAGAAAGGACCGAGATGGTAGAATTCTTGATGGCAAATATCGAAGTCTTCGCATGGTCGCCCTACGACATGCCCGACATCGACCCAAGCTTTATTTGTCATCACCTCAATGTTTTTCCCTTGCAAGGCCGGTCATTCAGAGAACCAGGAGATCGACGCTGCACCACGCCGAGGTAGTCGCAGAGGAGGTAAAGAACTTGCTTGAAGCTCGGGCTATTCAGGAAGTGCACTACCCTCGGTGGATTTCAAACACGGTCGTAGTACCCAAAAAGAATGGGAAGTGGCGAGTTTGCGTCGACTACAAGACCGTCAACCGAGCATGCCCTAAAGACAGCTTTCCCTGCCCAGAATAGACCAGTTGGTGGATCTAACGGCCGGACATAACAGGCTCAGTTTCTTGGATGCCTACCGCGGCTATCATCAGATTGCCATGCATGGCCCCGACCGTGAGATCACCTCTTTCACTACTCCAAGGGGACTCTTCTGCTACCGAGTCATGCCTTTTGGTTTGAAGAACGCCGGGGCAACTTTCCAAAGGATGGTGACCAAAATGTTTGCTCCTCTGCTAGGCCGGACGATGGAGGCTTATATCGATGACATGGTGGTTAAAAGCCGGCATCAAGCAGACCACTTGTCCGACCTAGCCGAGATGTTTGCCATCCTCAAACAGCACAAGCTACGCCTGAATGCGTCTAAATGTGCCTTTGGCGTGGGATCCGGAAAATTCTTGGGTTTCCTAGTCACAAACCGAGGCATCGAGGCAGACCCCACACAGATCAGAGCCGTACAGGAATTGAAGCAGCCCAACTCGACTAAGGACGTGCAGCATCTGGCCGGGATGGCCGCCGCGCTTAACCGATTCATAAGTCGGTCATCAGATCGCTGCCGCCCTTTCTTTCGAGCCTTGAAATCCAAGTTTTCATGGGACGAGGAGTGTGACCGGGCTCTGGCCGAACTCAAAGAGTATTTGTCTTCTGCACCACTATTGGTAACGCCCAAGCCCGGCGAAGAACTCTACCTTTATCTGGCCGTGTCCCAGCATGCAGTTAGCGCAGTGCTTGTCCGGTCAGTAGGTATCCAGCATTTACCCATCTTCTACGTGAGCAAAACCTTGCTACCGGCAGAGTCGAGATACTTGTCGCTGGAAAAACTTGCCTTAGCATTGATGATGGCCTCCAGGAAATTGGCACACTATTTTCACGCTCACACAATCATCGTTTTGACCGAGTTTCCCCTCAAAGCCTTGTTCGAACGGGCGGACTTCTCCGGTCGAATTCTAAAGTGGGCAGTCGAGTTGGGACAATTCGACGTTAAGTTTCAACCCCGAACGGCCATAAAAGCTCAAGCATTGGCAGATTTTGTTGCCGAGTTCTCGCCCGGGATTCACCAAGTATGTCCGGTGGACCTCACCACG
Source organism: Camellia japonica (assembly GCA_030407325.1). Taxonomy (NCBI): domain Eukaryota; kingdom Viridiplantae; phylum Streptophyta; class Magnoliopsida; order Ericales; family Theaceae; genus Camellia; species Camellia japonica. Next base: position 57,083,949 of record JAPPVO010000031.1, on the reverse strand, counting down.
GTAGCCGAGGAGGCCAACGAAGATTCCACCGAAATTGTACAGCAGGGCGGTGTTGGCGACGCGGAACTTGCGCGCCCCGCCATAGAACCTCCAGCCGGCATGTCACCGCAGCCCGGCGATGCGACGACGGACTTGGGCATAACAGACCAACCTGTTGGGTCCAGTGCCGCGTCGCCGAGGGGAGAGGAAGTGGAACCGATCAGCATTGAACCTGAAGCCGAACAGCCGAGCGACCGTGATCCCATCAACCTTCAAGCCTCCCAGGACCCCTCAGAATGTTGGAAGCTCTTTGTTGGCGAAATGTGGAAACTTTTTGTAGATGGGGCCTCGAATCGTCACGGTGTCGGGCTAGGCATAGTCTTGGTCTCGCCAGATGGTCTGACCATTGAGCATTATATCACCCTCGGATTCCTTACATCAAACAACGAGGCCAAGTATGAGGCGCTACTGGTCGGACTTAAGAGCGCGCTCCAGGTGCGCGCGTCCGAGCTGATGGTCTACAGCGATTCCCAACTGGTTGTCAACCAAGTGTTTGGGGTTTACGAAGCTAAGGATAACAAAATGGCAAAGTACCAAGCTCTGGTAAGGGACCCCATCAAGCGATTCCAGGCGATCAGGGTCCAACAAATTGGACGGGAACACAACGGCTGCGCGGATGAGTTAGCCGGTCTGGCTTCCATGGTCGACCGAACCTCTCCCAGTCCTCTCTTGATTGAGTTTCTTCCAAGGCCTAGTATAGAGGAACCGGAGCAGACAGAAGTACTTTGCACCGAGCTTGGCCCTTCTTGGATGGACCCTATTATCCTCTTCCTGAAAAAGCGGACACTTCCAGCCGATAAAAAGGAAACGCATAAAGTTCGGGTGAAGTCAGAGCGGTTTTGGCTCTCTCCATCTAATGCTTTATACAAGAAGTCTTTCACCGGTCCTTATCTCAAGTGTGTACACCCAAACTGCGTGGAAGCTTTCCTGTACGAAATTCACAAAGGCATATGCGGCAGTTACATAGGGGGCAGATCTTTGGCCTACCACGCTATCTCGCAGGGATATTGGTGGCCGTGTATGCAAGCGGACGCTCAGAAATATGTTCTCAAATGTGAGAAGTGCTAGAAGTTCGTCCACCAAATTCACCAACCGGCCAGAGAACTCCTTCCCTTCATAAGCCCTTGGCCTTTTGCGATGTGAGGACTAGACATAGTGGGACCACTCCCAACGGCACTAGGCAACCAGAAGTTCTTCATTGCCGCTACGGATTACTTCACCAAGTGGGTTGAAGCTGAGCCCCTAGCAATTATCAAGGAAAAGGATGTGAAACGGTTTGTCTGGCAGAATGTGGTAACGCGGTTTGGCGTCCCCAAGATTCTGATCTATGATAGTGGCACCCAATTTGACGACCGCTTATTCAGAGGATTTTGTGAAGAATTGAAGATTGAATTCTACAACTCCACCCCGGCTTACCCGCAGTCCAACGGCCAAGCCGAAGCATCAAATAAGACCATTCTTGACGGGTTGAAGAAAAGACTTGAGAAGGCCAAAGGAAAATGGGCCGAGGAACTCCCAAGTGTCCTTTGGGCATACCGGACGACCCCGAGGCGATCTACCGGGGAAACTCCTTTTGCCCTGGCGTACGGCATGGAGGCGGTCATCCCATTGGAAATTGGCATGCCCACCATCCGCAGTGAAAATTTTGAGCCCGAGCTGAATTCTGAAGCAGTCGCCCTGGAATTGGACCTTGCTGAAGAGCGCCGCGAAAAAGCTTTGATTCACGTGGCTGCATACCAACAAGAATTGTCCAGGAAGTACAACAAAACCGTGCACCCCAGATCGTTTAAAGTTGGCGACTGGGTTTTAAGAAAGGTCATGGGCAACACCCTGGTGCCAGGCGAAGGCAAGCTAGGGGCAAACTGGGAAGGACCCTATAGGATAACCGGTCTGGCGGGCAAGGGGGCATACCACTTGGAAGATTTGGATGGCAAAGGCATACCCCGGCCATGGAATGCAGCCAACCTCAAACTGTACTATTTTTAGTTTTCATAGTTTTTATGTTATTCTTTTGAGCAAAGACTTGTTTGCCTTACATTTCAGAATGTAATACTCTTTTTGTCAATATAATAGAAGTGACTTACCTTTGTTGAAGCATTCTGTTGTCTTCGATGCTTATTTTTTGATTTTAACCGAGATGATTTACTCCGATCGAATGAGTTGATGATTTGCTCAACTTTGAGATTAAAACCGAGATGTTTTATTCCGGTTGATTGAGCTGATGATTTACTCAACTTCTAGGTTTCAACCGAGATGTTTTACTCAGGTTGATTGAGTTAATGATTTACTCAACTTTTAGATTCCAACCGAGATGTTTTACTCCAGTTGATTGAGTTGATGACTTGCTCAACTTTGATATTGAAACCGAGATGTTTTACTCCGGTTGGTTGAGTTGATGATTTACTCAACTTTTAGATTCCAACTGAGATGTTTTACTCCGGTTGATTGAGTTGATGATTTACTCAACTTTTAGATTCTAACCGAGATGTTGTACTCCGGTTGAATAAGTTGATGTTTCACTCAACTTTGTGATTGCAATCGAGATGTTTTACTCCGGTTGAATAAGTTGATAATTTGGTCAAGGGCGAGTTGATGGTTTGTTTAGCCGAGGTGGTTTGCCCGGCTGAAGTTGTTTAGCTTAAACATAGTGCAAACACTTGACGAAAATAGAACTTTTCATTGATGAGGAATAGCATTACAAAAGGTGAGGCAGGTAGCCTGGTTACATTCTCAAACAAAAAAGAAAGGAAGATAGAAAACTACACTAAGGGAGAAAGGTCTGTGAACTCATCCCCGGTAGTAGTTGCCTCCAGGTCGATTGTAGCAGTGGTTCTTGGACGCCGGCCTGCCCTCGCTGGTCTGCTTTGCGCGGTTATTTCCCTCGACATTTTCTTCGTCATCCTCCGTGTCTTCCTCCTCGGCCTCGGCCTGTAATGCGCTGAAGACATCGTTGGCGTATGGCACCAAGTACGTCGGCAAGAAGGCAGCTGTGGGAGAGGCAAACACGTCGGTTCCAGATCCTTGGCCGAGCTGTTCGCAAGCAGCTTTCCAGCTAGCCTTGAAGAAAATGTCTTGGGTGGCATGGACTTGCTTCGTGTAGTTTTCCTCGGCCTCCTTGAAACCGGCGTTGTTGGCGTCCTCTAGCTCCTTCTTCTTTGACTGGTTCAACGCCTTCAGCTCGGCCCGGAGAGCGTCCCTTTCTTGCTCGGTGGCTCCAAGCTGGCCGAGCAATCTGGAGTTGTTGGAGTTTGTAATCTCCAAAGAAGCCTTTGATTGCCCCAACTCGGTCTGAAGATGCTCAACCTGGCTGGCAGCATTGGTTGGCTTCTGCCGGAGTCTGTGAATGCGCTCCATGACCAAGTGTTGTTTCTGGATGGCCTGCAAGAAGAAAGTTTGATAGAAAGGAAATCGAGCAAACACTTGGGAAAATTCGAGTAAAAAGTTGGAGATTCTTACCCGGGTCATAGACTTGACCGAGGATTTCACTAACCGGGTGTTCGACACGTGGTCGCTGCCTACAACGTCGCTTGGCAGAAGCAAGGCTTTGGTTAGGTGAAAGACGAGTAGATGCTCCTTGTCGCCTTTGACCGAGGCAGTCGCCGGGATCTCCTTACCCCGGTGCTTGAGTTGTGGCTTCCATGGAGGTGTTGGGTCAGTTGTCACCGCTGGTTGCTTGGTGTTCAACTCCACAACTAGCTTGGTAGAGGGGTCGGCGGTACGTGGTCTTTTCCTAGCCTGGCGGCTTTCTTTGCTTGCTTGCCTGGCGGTAGGAGATGCCAGTGCAACCACGGTCCCGCTTGATTGACCAGCAGTGGCTGCGCGGGATGGGATGCTCGGTAGCTCGGTGGAGGTAGCAGTGATGAGGTTCTTGATGCGGCTTCTTTTGGCCATCTCTTTTGCCTCGGTCAACCGGATAAATGGCACGTCCGACAATGTGGGATCGGGAGGTGGAGATAGTACACGGAGGAAGTCTGTAACCTTACTCCGGCGTGGAACTGAATACCTGTAGGTCGGCACGTAATCGAGGAGTTCGTGGCAGTCCCAGTTGCGGTAGCGAAGCACGGTTCTGATGGTTGCTTCGTTGGGATAATGGTAATTGGCTTGCAAAGCGTCGATTGCTGCAAAGAGAAGAAAAAATATCAAGTACAGAATATAGAAGCAAAGTAATTTGACCGAGCAGTTAGCACGGCTTACATGTTGAACCGAAATCCTTGTTGATATACCAGCCCGGCACGTCGGCTGTTTCATAATTGCCGGACACCCAGAAAAAATCGTCGTCATGTAAGTCCTTGTCTGGGGTACCGGTCACTATTTTCTCCATGCCCGGTCTGATCTTTAAGTAGTAGGCGAGGCCATCGCCTGTATGCCCGAGGGTATACTGGTGAAGTATCTCGGCCAGACCTAGGTTGGTTCCTAGCCGGTTGTTCAGCTCGGCAATTCCATTTATTATGCAGTAGGTGTTGGTTGAGACCTGAGTTGGAGCTAGCCCAATGCGCCGTAAGAATTCGCACATCAGCGGGTTAACCGGGAAGCGGAGGCTACCTTCTATGATGGAAAGCACGGTGAAGGGGCATTGGTCTAATCTGCCCCAAGGGGTCGTGTCCTCGGCACCGAGCTCTAGGTGAACGTCGTCCGGGATACCATATTCTTCCCGGAAAGCTGCTAAAGCGGCCAGCGTGTCGACCAGGAAGCGGTAGCGCCCCATGTGTAGCTGGCTAGTTTTAGCGCAGCTGAGGTGGTTTGGCACAAACTCTGGTTTGGTGGCTGCTCGGTCTTTGAGAGCCTCGGTGTTGGTGCGTGGTCCCCTTGGACTTTGCAGGAAAAGGAGGGTAAGTGTAAGTGGGAGCGCGATCGAGAAAAACGAGCTTGACTTTAGCTCGGTCTGTTGGAGTGCCAGACCACCTCGGTCATGGAGGTAAATCCAGAAGCTCGGCAGCTCAAGCGGACCAGATGTTAGCCCGGTCAAGCGGTCAAGCCCTCTACCTACCTCAGTTCCTGCAGGAGTCTTTTTTGCAAACACGCAATTTGCTCGGTTTAGATGTTTTTTTGGGATCAAAAGAAGACCTGGAGCCTGGTTCGCCCCAGATTTTCATGTGTTCATCATTGAAGCTGAAGAACAACAAGGAGAGCAAGGGGCATGGGAGGTTTTTGGGGGGCTATATCCTAAAGCCTATGATTTTTGTGCCTTAAGAACGTGAAATACCAAATGGAAATACAATGACGAGTCTCGAAAAGCTTACCAGTTTAGAGGCAGAAGCTGCTTCTTCGAACACGAGTGTAGGAGAGAGCAAGAATGGAGCTTGATGAGGACACTGCAGCTCGAGGACGTCTGGAATGAAGGAGAGTCAGTAAGAAGAAAATGAAGGGGGAGTTGGCATGTTTATAGGAGTGCAAAGGCCGCCCAAATTTAAATATGAAGGGACAGCTGGGTTGGCTGCTCGAGGGCCAATAAATGATTAACGCGTTTCCCAATCGACGGCGGCGCCAGAGTTGAAGAGACAGGAAGGTGAGTCGAGGTGTCAGCCGAGCAAATTGATAAACCGAGCTCAGGATTTAGAGCAGTTGAGGCTTTGCAAGTTGAGGACCGAGGAAGAATCTACCCCGGTCGGATCATGTAATCCCAGTCACGCTTTTGCGGACGGAATTAAGGGGCAATTGAGAGGGAGAATTATAGTCTGGCTTTGGGCCGTGGAAGAAACCGGATAGGATGGGACCCAGCAAGTTTGGGCCGAGCTAACTTGGGCTTACCCGGAGCTGATCTCGCTCGGTCGTGGCCCAGGCCTGAGGACGAGGTCTCATGTTTGGACCGAGCTTCCCCAGATTTGGACTTGCTCGGTCGAAGCCCATCCCCGAAGTCTATTTTTGCCGAGATGAGCTTCTGCTACCCAGGTTTTGTGGGAGCACGATTAGCTCGGTTATGCCAGAATGCTACCGAATTCGGCTGTATGGAGCTCGGCGAGAGGAGCATTTATGCACATTGCGCAGCGCAGTCGTGGAATGCCGAGGTAATTCCGCCGGGCTGCCGAGTTCCCGCTAACGTTGTCTGACAGTTTGGTTGGGAGGTGATTGCTGGATTTGTGTTGACGGATGGGAAAGCGGCATCACGTGTCGAGAGACTAATGAGAGTAGATTTGAGCGCAAAAAGTATATAAGCATGACTGCACCCCTTATGCTAGGGATGGAACATAATTTGGTGAGATAAACCTATACACTCAAGTCTCTCCTCTCTCTCTCTATCTCAGAGTGTGTGCTAACTTGACCGTCGGAGGAGTTTTCCGGCCACACACCGCCGGGTAGCTCACTGTCGTTGTGTTCATAGGTCGATCGGACAGACAAGGAGCTTGGTAGAAAGGAGTACGGGTTCTGCAGAATATTTGCTTCCCATACAGTTATATTTTCTTAAAATCTTAATAAAAGTTAGTGTAACTTACTCAATTTATTTTGATTATGACCAATATTATGTACTTTATAATTTTAAATTCTAGACATTTTAAAAATACTTCTGGAGAGTAGATAACATTTAAGTTTCTTGTACATATATAAAAACAATAAAATATGCGTAATGTTAGAGTTATAAAAAATTCTATTAAAAAATTGACCAAGCACTCACATTGACGTGAGACTAATAATGCTAAAGGTCTCAAATAATTTATTAAAATTTTTATTAAATCTTTTACAATTTTTTTTTTTTTTTTGACCAAATCAATCAGTCACATAGGTGTGGATCCCACAACTTACACTCATATAAGTAATTTGATAAAATTTTTAATAAATTATTTATGATCAATAGCATACTCGTATGGGATCTATACCTACATAGAACTCACACTCCTACGAGTGTTTTGTTCAATTTTTTTGTATTACTTTTGAGGTCCTAATTTTTCATAAAATAAAATATTGGGTTGTGAAATCCTGTTGCTGGGATATACGTTTCATTTGCTAAACTGGTAAAGCTGTGGATATTATCATCTACTTCACATGACACTTGAGATTGAGGGGATTTTGTTAATTGGATTGATTTGCTCACCTTCATAATCTGTAGATCAAATCTTGATCGTTAGATAGGTGGGACCAGTGCGACATATCATAATCCTGGATGCATGTGATTATTAATAGGGCTCCACATTAAAATTGGAAATTAATGTTATTTGCCATAGAAAATTACTAGTAATTATGCCAATAATAATTATTAAAGGTAGCGTGTGTATTTTTATTAGTAAGTTGACCAATTTGATCTCCTCATAAATGAGTAACAGATCATCAAAGATTATGAAAATAATTGTCCCGTTAAAAAGTTTGACATATTTTATTTGGGTGAATTATCAGTAAATCTTAAAACATGATCTTATCAGCTGTTCGGTTCTCCCTTTTTTCCTTATGAACCCAAATGTTCTATTAAAGTGAAAATTATACAAAAAGGTAATCACTTATATGTTTGAGTTTAATTGTTTAAGGATAAAAGTGGGTATCTCCAAATGTAAAATTACACATTTAGACAATTTGCACTATAGAGGTTTTGGATTTTGCCTTCTCATGGAACAAATCACACATTACGAATAAAAATGTAACATTTCATTATAACATTTCAAAATGGTGTACTTTTTCCAAACGTAACAACGTAACACTCCAAAAAAACTCCTTAATGTACTTTTCTCTCCTTAGTGTATTTTTTCCAAACGTAACACTCCAATGTAATACAAAAAAAAAAAAAAATGTCCTTAGTGTACTTTTCCTAAACGTAACACTCCAATCAATGTAATTCCGAATGTAATACTCCAATATAACATACTTCAATGTAACACAAAAAAAAAAAAAAAAAAAAAAAAAAAACTAAAAAACTATTTAATGTATTTTTTTCGAAACGTAACGCTCATAGTTTGAAAATTATTCATTTACCAAAAACTTACTAACAAATTTTTGTACTATTTTTGGAATGGTTTGAATAATCTCACATTTTTTTTAGAGTGTTAGATTAGAATATTACATTTGGGAACACTAAGGAATTATTTTTGTGTTACAGTGGAATGTTACACTAAGAAAATTTTTCGGAGTGTTATATTGGAGTGTTACGTTTGAGAAAAATATACTAAGAATTTTTTTTTGAAAGTTACATTGGAGTGTTACATTTGAATATTACATTGGAGTGTTACAGTTTAAAATTATACATTTACTTAAAACTTATTAAGGAGTTTTTGCACTCGTTTTGAAATGTTTGAAGAATCTCATATCTTTTTGTAATGTTTGAAAGATCCCATATTTTAAATTATTTTTATACTCATTTTGAAATGTTTTCCAAATAAAAAAGATTCCCATATGAAAATTAATCCTAAATTTAATTCCTATAGATTGTGTACCTTACATTTCTAACACAATAGAAAAAAAAGAAAGAAAACATAATAGAAATAAGGGTATAATCGTAAATCCAATTTCCAAATAATATATAAAATCTAAATTTTCAAAATCAATGGGACTAATTAGTCTATAAGAAAATCCTTGGGATTAAATGGATCATCATTCCTTAAGATGAGATTTATAGGTAAATTTTCCCTTTTATATTGGGGTATTTACGTGTAGGTCTAAAAGCCTAAAAATTAGACTCAATTTTCAAACTCAATGATATGACAATCAATTAGGATATTTAAGGTAACACTCTATTTCATATCTTCTCAATCATCAACCAATCATATTACTTATACATCATTGAGTCTAGAAAATAGATTTAGAAAGTGGGTTATATATCATTTTTCTTAGGTAAAGGAATGAAAAATAGAATTTGGCGAAAATATAGTAAGTCTCACTGTATTAACATAATTATATTGATTTTTTAAAATTTTTAATTGGCAAAATGCGTGAGCCCAGTTTCATTAATAATTTGTTAGTCATATGAATAAAAAATAGATAATGCCATAACTTTTTACACTAGAATGTATATTTTTCGAGTTCATATTTGTTAAGTTGAAAATCTCAACTTCATACACAAGGTTGGTCTAATGTGTGATTAATCTATACTCATGTCAATGATCTTAATTATTCATCTCATATGATAAGTTGAGAAAAACATGCATGTAAAAAATAGGTTGATCAAATATAAGTAATAATGTGAGTGATCTATTCTTAAGAGCATGTAGGTCGTATAGATAAAAATGATCTAATAGTATGACAATCGATATTTGATTATAGAAATGAGTTCAAGTTTGTTCGATAATGGGTCAACTTTACCATGAATTCAAGATCTCAAACTTTAACAAATCCGAACCCATAATTTTCTTTGTTTATCATTGTGATTTCAAACTATTTTCATTAGTTTTTGTGACTTTGGCACTGCTCTTTTTCTTTATCTCAGACAAGGTTAGTATAATTTATCCTTTATATTTTGGGTAAACTACCAATAGGTCTTTAATAGTTGGAATTAATTTTCATGAAGTCTTATTGAAATTAAGTCCTAGTAAAACCATCGCTAAATTTTTTTTAGTGGCGATTTTTTGTATATGTCGCTAAAAATTGACAATTAGTGAATCTTTTTTGGTCACAATTTTTATAAATTGTTGCTAAAACTTACAATTAGTGACATTTTTCCATGATGAATTTTTCAAACTGCTAATAAAAGTTAGTGATTTTTTTGGGATAATTTTTCTAAACTGTTGCTAAAACTTATAATTAGTGACTTTTTTGTGACAAAATTATCAAATTGTCGCTAAAACTTAACAATTAATAACTTTAAAAAAAAAAAAATAGTATTTGATGAAACATGTCATTAATTCTCACAAGAACTATTGAATAATAAATCCACGTATTATGACCTATACGTAAATCTCCCACTTATATTTTTATGGGAACACTATGCAATTAGATTGTCCCGTTTAGTTTTGTGTGCCCATTACATTACATATATCATTTTAATAATTTAATCCAGTCATTTTATAATTTTTTGTATATAAATTATTTATAAAAATGATAAAAAATAAATCAAATAGATAATTTTAACCATATATTTGTTTTTGAAAAATGTGAAACTATTTTCAGTATATAAAACTATATCTGTGGGAGCCGAATATTGTGGGGGCAATAATGCCGAATAATGGTATGAGGATAGTCAAGGACGGAATTTGTATTCGGCATTGGTCCTAGACGATCACAAAGCCAAATAGGCTAATCGGCATTCCAACCAGCCGAACAAAAGCCGAATAAATAAACATGCAATGGATTAAGGGTGGGCCCGACCTTAAGGCCCAAAGGGAAAAATATAAATAGAGGAGCATCAACCAAAGAAAGTATGTGCGAAAAAGTTTAACTTGAGATATAAGCAATCAAGAGAGTATATACTGACTTATTCGTCGGAGTGCTAATTCTGGCACCCCCGACTAGAGTGTTTATTCATTTTCAGGTGACTAGCTAAGGATCACGAGCATCCTACAGGATCGAAAGAGTATTTCCGAACCACTTCTCCACAATTGGCGTTGTCTGTGGGAATACTCCAGCATATCCATGGCGGGCGTGATAGAAGATCTTTTGGTAGTCACTGACGACCTTACACCACGAGTTGATACCACTCCAAGCAACATGCTTGGGCCAGAGAACATTGCCGCACGAAGGGCCTTGAACTTCGACTTAGTTGCCTAGACCTCACCCTCGACATCAGCACATGAGACAATGCAAGCGATTATAGATCAGGCGAAGCAAAATGAACAGAGGTTGGAAAAAATGATGGCTGAGAATGAGCGCCTTCGACAGGATTTGGCCTTAGAGGTGGCAAAATTCCAACAGGCCGCGCGCCAAGATCCGGGACGATCTCTGAGAAAGGATGGTCGACGACCTCGAATTCGGAGACAAGATAGTGGCAGTGATTCTGACTCATTATCCCCAGAATCCAAAAACAAAGGACGAGTCGAAGTCTCCAGTTCTTCCGAAGCGAGTTCGCGTGCACGGAATAAGCGAAGAAGAAATGATTCAGACGAAGAGGACCAACATGACCCCTTTGTACGACGGATTACAAGGGCAGTACTACTCAAAAAGTTCAAAGCTCCATCGTTTACCCTATACGACGAAAAATTGGATCCCATTGATCACATCCATCATTATAAGCAAGCCATGACGCTGCATGCAGACGATGAGGCCCTCATATGCCGAATATTTCCGACCAGTTTGGGACCATTGGCCGTCAGATGGTATTATAAATTGGAACTAGCATTGATTAAGAGCTTCCATCAACTCCAAAAATCCTTCAGGGCAAGGTTCATCACCAATGAGGTCCAGCCGAAGCAAGCCGATTCTCTCTGGGCAATGCAAATCCAACCAGGGGAAAACTTACATGCGTATTCGGCGCTATTGGGAATACTTTAATCTCGTAGATGATGCCTGCAATGACTCCATGGCCACCACTATCTTTAAAATGGGGTTGCATCCTGAAAGTTCCCTCCGCAGTTCCTTGACCAGAAGGCCTCCTAAAACAGTTTGGTCGTTAATGAAGAAAGTCAAGGAATACTGCAAAGTGGAAGATGACGCCCTGCGGGTCAAAGCCGAGCACAAGGCCAACAAGACGGCTCCATCTGAAATCGTTCAGCCGATAAATTCTGTACCATCACGGAGCCCTGAACCACAGAATCGAGCTAAACGAGACAAAAGACGAGATTTGCGCTGATCAAATGACCAATGTTCCCACCGAGCTAATGAACAACTTCAAGTGGATAGCAGGCGCACAAGGCACGCGGACAAGAAATATACGGAGTTGTCGGAGCCGATCAGCACGGTTATATCTAAAGTTCAACACCTTCCGTTCTTCAAATGGGCACCCAAAATGGTGGGACCTCTTGACACGAGGAGACAGGATAGGCGGTGCGAATATCACAAGGACCACAGTCATGATACCGACAGTTGGTATGTGTTGAAGGATCACCTTGAGGAGTTAGTACAAGACGGTTGGCTTAAGCAACACGTCCGAAAGAATAACTCAGCCAAAACAGTTGCTTTACGGCAGGATTCACCTCCACTCGGCGTAATCCATATGATATACAGCTTGCCGACGGCATTCGCAGTATATACAATTTAGTCGCATCCTAACCTCTAAAAGCAAATCACACCGGCGAAACGTCCCTATGAAGCTGCGAGTATTACTTTCAATGATTCTGATTTGGTCGGCGTAACGCTCCCCCACATTGATCCCTTGGTCATCGAACTACGCGTAAACCGATTCACCGTTGAACGTGTTCTCATTGACCAGGGGAGTACTTCAGAAGTTATGTACTATAAGACCTTCATCAAACTCGGCTTCACTGAGTCGGACCTGTCTCCAGCTCATTATCCGTTATTCGGCTTCAACGCTAATTCGGAATATCCATTGGGCAAAATCACGCTACCAGTTCGGGCAGGCTCCCGATCAGTGGATGTGGAATTTTTGGTTATCAAGCTTCCTTCGTCGTATAATCTCATCATGGAACGAACTTGGCTGCATACCACGCAGGCCGTGCCAAGCACCTATCATCAACTACTTCGCTTCCCGATTGAACGCGGCATTGAACAAGTTCGTGGTTCCCAGAAATCGGCACTAGGGGTAGTACACCAAGAGGACCAAGAGGAATTCACTAGGGGTAGAAGAAATTCACTGGAGGCCTCTTGGTGTACTACCCCTTTGCGGCAAGAAGATAACATGCTCTCTTGGTGTCTTTGTGGCCGAATTCACTAGAGGCCTCACCGACTTTAAGTCTGATCAAATTCAACCTAAGCCGAACTGGAGAATTTATGTTGGGGACATTTGGCAGTTGTATTGTGACGGATCGTCCAACCAATGTGGCAGTGGGGCGGGTGTAGTGATCATGGCTCCCGATGGGGCAATAATCGAGCAGGCTATCAAACTGGGCTTCGAAGCATCGAACAATGAGGCCGAATACGAAGCATTGTTAACCAGCTTATGGTAATGCACTTCTCCTTGGTGCTTGGCGTCTGCTTATCTTCTGTGACTCAAAGCTAGTCATCAACCAATTGAAAGGGAAATACGCAGCCAAAAATGACCGTATGGTAGTTTACATGAAAACGGAGAATTCTTTGCTGGCAAAATTCGACCATCATGAACTAAATCAAATAACCTAGGATCAGAACACACACGCCGACGCCTTGGCATGCCTAGCTTCCGCCATCAACTCAGAAATTAAATGGAAAATTGAAGTAGGATTCATCCCTAAGTCGAGCATTGCCCCTTCAGAGTCAAGTCAGATCAATATCATAGAATCAGGTCCAAGTTGGATGGACCCTATCACTGCATTTCTATCTTCCGAATAGCTCCCGACGGACAAGAAAGAAGCGCACAAACTGCGAAACAAAGCCCTACGATATCACCTAGATCCGCAAGGAAAGCTCTACAAAAAATCCCTTTCTGGTCCATACCTAGAATGCGTTAATCCGGATAAAGTTGAAAAACTCTTGACTGAAATACACGAAGGTAGTTGCGGTGCCCATTTTGGTGAGTGTTCTCTGGCTCATCGAGCTGTAACACAGGGGTACTACTGGCCGACCATGAGAGCTGATGTCGAGTGTTACGTCAAGAAATATGAACAGTACCAGGAGTTTTCCCTTTTAACCCATTTGCCTGCTGAGAAGTTGAGCTCAATCACCAGCCCTTGGCCGTTTGCTTAATGGGGGCTTGATATCATCGGGCCATTGCTACGGGCCCCAAGGAACAAGCGATTCTTGATAGTCGTGATAGATTACTTCACAAAATGGGTCGAAGCGGAGGCACTAACACACATTCGAGATACTGATGTTAGGCGTTTTGTATGGAAGAATATCATAACACGATTCGGCATTCCAAGAGCACTCATTTCCGACAACGGCACCTAGTTTGATTGTGGAGTCTACTGAGAATTATGCAACAAGTATGGTATTCGACCCTATTTCTCCACCCCGGCTTATCCATAGAGCAATGGTCAAGCTGAAGCCTCCAACAAAGCCATCTTGGACGGCATCAAGAAGAGGCTGGAGAAAGCTAAAGGCAGATGGGTTGGAGAATTGCCGAGTGTATTGTGGGCTTATCGCATTACTCTGAGGCGATCCACTGGGGAAACACCGTTTGCTTTATGCTTCGGAACCTAGGCAATCATCCCTTTGGAGATTGGCCTCCCAACCTTGAAATCGAAAGTTTTTGATATGAGCCGAAATGACATGATGTTGGCCTTGGATTTGACTCTGATTGAAGAACAACGAGACTGTGCCCTTGCATCTATGGCACGATACCAACAACACCTTGCTAAGTCGTATAATCAATGTGTTCATCTACGCCGTTATACAGTAGGAGAATTGGTCCTCAAGAAAGTACTCCCAGCTGCCAGGAATCCGGCTGATGAAAAACTGGGTCCTAACTGGGACGACCCCTATCAGATTGATTGAATCGCGGGAATAGGGGCATATTGGCTCAAAGACATGTCCGGGAGAAGTCTGCCGTGTCCTTGGAGTTCCACGCATTTGCGTAAATTTTATCATTAACCCGACTTGTGGGGCATGATAACTTGTTTTGAATGTTCGCCGTGTACAAACTTTCACTTTTATAATGCAAGACTACTTATCTCACTATATGAAATTTTAGTTTGAAGATGAAAGCCTCCGAATTCGGAGCGCCCTTTGTGCAATTCACGATTGGCCAAGTTAAAAAAGCCTCCGAATTCGGAGCCTTATCAGTGAATGACACTTTTGGGCCGAGTGAGCCTCCGGATTCGGAGTGCCCTTCGTGGTATTCACGATTGGCCAAGTTAGAAAAGCCTCCGAATTCGGAGCCCCATCATTGAATGACATTTTTGGGTCGAGTGAGCCTCCAAATTCAGAGCACCCTTCGTGGTATTCATGATTGGCCAAGTGAAAAGCCTCCGAATTCGGAGCCCCATCAGTGAATGACACTTTTGGGCCGAGTGAGCCTCCGGATTTGGAGCGCCCTTCATGGTATTTACGATTGGCCAAGTGAAAAGCCTCCGAATTCGGAGCCCCATCAGTGAATGACACTTTTGGGCCGAGTGAGCCTCCGAATTCGGAGCGCCCTTCATGGTATTCACGATTGGCCAAGTTAAAAGCCTCTGAATTCGGAGCTCTATCCGTGTAAGACACATTTGGGCTGAGTAAGCCTCCGGATTCGGAGCGCCCTTAGTGGATTTCACGATTGGCCAAGATAAAAGCCTCCGAATTCGGAGCCTCTTCTGGGGCACCCTTCACCAAAAACCACGTTTGGCCAAGGCAAAACGCCTCCGAATTCGGCACGCTTTTCATGAATATTATGATTAACAAGCATAAACGCAGTTGACAAAAATGGAAGATGATCGATACTATGTTTAAACATAAATTGAAACAACTTGCAAACATTTAAAGTAATATTTTTATTGAATTAATCGATAATACATAATTCGTTCCCAATCTACGTTAGAGCGGTACAATATGTCCAGTTTTATTCGGCATCCCCCTCATCATCGCTCTTCTCTACTTCGAAAGCTGCAAAGGGAAAATGATGACTCTGATACAACGGCAACGCCGAATCAACGCCTGCTACCCGAAGAGCCTCTGCGGCCTGGAGAGCCTTGACCCACCCGTGCTTAAATCTATGGTTCTCACATCAGTAGACCTCCTCAGCGAGCTTTTCCTTAGTCCTCTGTATCCCAACTTTCCGGCCATCGTGGAAGCCTTGTTCATAAGACCTGGTCTTTGCGGCCTCTATTGCAAACATGCTTGCCGTATCACGATCGGCAATCGCATGACTTATAAGCCGTTGGGTCACCCTTTCTTCCACAATCGGGTTAGCTTGCCCGACCGATTGTGTCTCGGTGGTTTTGACCTTTCTTAGTTCGCGCTCAGCCTTCTCCGCGTGAGCTTCTAAGCTTTGAATGCATTCATCCTTCTGCTCTATCTCCCACCGCGTAGCACGAAGACGCACGCTGATTTCATAGGCGGTATACAGCCCTTTCACTGCTCCATGGATGCCCTCCCAAAACACTTTGAAATCAGGTCGACCGACCATCGACTGCTGGACTTCTGGTGGAAAAATTTGTCGAGCAAACTCAACTGCCACATTTGGGTCGTGCACAATTGAATCCGCTTCCGTCATCAGTTTGTTCCCCACAAAAACTGCAAAACTCAACAGGCGCAGAGTCGTACTGGTTTCTCCTCTCGAGTGTGGTTGAGGGGAGCTACCCCGTTGCTGTTTTTCCCTTCTGGGTGACCTACTTCGACGATGCGGAGACTGGTGCTTTTCATGTTCCCTCGATGTCCTGCTCCCCGTGCGCGTTGGCTTGCCACCTCGATTCATCTCTCCGTCCAACTCCGCGAGTGTCCTCCCTTCTCTTCTGCTGTTGAAGAATAATCTTCTTGCCATCCACAAATTGTCCACATTGCTCTTTCCCTCCCTCAATTTATTGACTCTGAATGCAACAATGGCCTTTCCGCGCACCCACCACCCGCCCCATTTATACCTTACAGGTGCAGCACCCTCGAGGCCATCTTATCAATGCTAAATTTCAAAACCTGGTACCGATCATCTCATGTGCCCCAGCCCCTCCAGGAGCTAATTTCATTCGACGTTCCAGTTCATGCACCAGCTGGGACAAGGGCAGATTCATTAATCTAATCGGCAAATGTCCAGGCCTAGTGTCGATCATCTCATGTGCCCCAGCCGCTCCATGAGCTAATATCATTCGGCGTTCCAGTTCATGCACCAGCTGGGGGCAAGGGCAGATTCATTAATCTAATTGGCCAAATGTTTAGGCCTGGTATCGATCATCTCATGTGCCCCAGCCGCTCCATGAGCTAACATCATTTAGCATTCCAGTTCATGCGCCAGCTGGGGCAAGGGTAGATTCATTGCCGATCATCTCATGCGTCCCAGCTGCTCCATGAGCTAATATCATTCGGCGATCCAGTTCATGTGCCAGCTGGGGCAAGAGCAGATTCATTAATCTAATCGGCCAAATGTCCAGGCCTGGTGCTGATCATCTCGTGCCCCAGCCGCTCCATGAGCTAATATCATTCGGCGTTCCAGTTCATGCACCAGCTGGGGCAAGGGCAGATTCATTAATCTAATCGGCCATAGGGCAACCCTTGTGCCGATCGGGTTGAGTGCCCCAGCCGCTCTATGAACTAATAGCATTCGGTGATTGAGTTTGTGTAGCTGGGGTATATTTATTAATCTAATTGGCCAGACGTCGAGGCCTTGAGCCGTTTTACTCATTTGTTTATCGAATATTCATGCACCTTTCCAAATTGTTAATTGCCGATTATTTTAGTTATTCGGCTAAATAGCAAAGAGGCAGAGGATGTTTAATTGATTCAGTTAATTTATTGGATGTTTAATTTACTCATATGTAGCAAACAGAAAAGCCTAAGGAATTGTCATTGATAAATTAAAGACAAATAGTATATGCAGTAAACTAGAAAGCATAGAAAATTTTCATTAATAAATTGAGCGCAAATAGCAGTCATTTTACACATGAAAATTAGCTTACATTTAAAGAAATGAAAATCTACTAACAAAAACCTACAAAAACTATGCATCTAAGATGCCTACCAAAAACCAAAATATCCCCTAATCAATTTTCAAGGTTAGACGCCAGCGGCTCAACGTCCACCTGCTCATACGGAATTGGCTGTGCCAATGTCACATTCGTAGCAGTGAGGGCTTTGAGCTAGCTGTGTTTGAAGCCTCGATTCTCGAACTTGGGCATTTCTTCCACGTAGTTTTCCAAGGCGGCGTCTTTCCCAGCTTAGAACGCTTTGGAAATCTCGGAGTCGGCTATTTCCTTTGCCTTCCTTTATTCTTCCAAGTCGGCTTCCAACTTGGCGATCACCTCCTTGGCTAACTTGAGCGCATCTTCACTCGCTTTTGTCCTTTCTTCGGCGGCAAGCCTTAGTTGGTCAGAATTCCTCGCTCGCTCGGCCTTAGAGTCGGCTCTCGCACATTTCTCCGCCGCTTGTGATGCCTCGGAATCAGCCCTTTGAGAGGCTACCACAGCCTTGCTCTTTTCATTGTCGATTTCGGCTTTCAAGAAGCCGATCTGTTCTATAACGTCATGTTGACGGCGGCCGATTTCGGCTATCCTGCCCATCGTCTACAAAACAAGGAAATAGAGTTACAACAAACAAATAATAATAATATATATATATACATGTATTTAGGCGGAAGACTGCAGACAAGGCAAGTAATGTACCAATAAGGCTGATTGAACGGCTAAAGCAATTAGCATTAGATCTGGCTCCGCCCAAAATGTGGCTCTGTCAACTGGCAGGGATATTGAGGAGGCCATACTCAAGGCCACAGCCGGGTCCTTCAAAGTTGACGCATCAGAGGCAATCGGTATATTCCTTATCCATGGTTGAACAATGAACGGAACAACCAAGTCCGATTCCTCAATGTGCGGCCGTTTATCGCTTTGGTCCTCATCAGGGATGGCTTCTTGCTCAGTGGGGCGCTTTTCCCCTCTTCGCTCAGCCTCCTTATCCCCCTGTTCTACCTGCTTCGTCTCAGCCGTTTCGGTCTAAGCTGTTTCTTTCGCAATAACAAGTAGAGAGGACTCAGCGATGGTGGCGGGTGGAGTTTCCGATCGGACGGCCTTGGCTCTCCTCCGAGTGGCCATCCTTTTGGCATTTTTTTCTCCTGGCAAGTTGCGTAAGCGATTCCCCAGCCATATTCTCAGGATAAGCGCCGGGAAGGTCTCCTAAGTCTTTAAAAATGTCTTCGAATGAGACGTCCCCTCGGCCTGATGTGGATGGAGGGTCGGACAAATTGAGTCCGGCTTCCTTAAAGGCCAAGTTAAGTGCCTCGTCTACCTCACCTTTCAACTGGTTCGGGTCCTCGGCGACCGCTTCGGTTGCTTGTTTTTCCATGTGCTCCAAATCGGAGGCTTCCAAACCAATCTGACTTAGGTTTTTGAAGTTGGGGAAGATAAGGGCCGTAAGATGCTCTTTGCCTCTTGGAATTGGTATGTGGTCTGCCGCTGAAAACATTGCGTAAGTCGGCTCGTATCACAGGAGAATATGGGCCGCCCTCTCTTGTTTCTGAAGGCTTGGACGACCAACGAACTGTAGTGCAATTTTAATTTTTGCAAGTATAGCGTCGTCGATTGAAACCAACACTTTTTTCAAATCGTTGCCTGCATAAACAAAACGGTAAGTACATAGAAGGAAAGCCAAATACATATATGATAATAAAAAAACAAAGATGAGCTATACGGCCACCTAGTTCGCCTTTTCACATTGGCACGGGATCTAGGCGATCTTCACCCTTGCCGAATTCCCAGTTCCCTCGGACAACGACCATTACATCGTCAACACGCTTGCCAGAGCTGGCAAGCATAGTCACTAAGTTATGATCAGTATCCTTGGCTCTGAGAAAATAACGTCCCAGCCAGCCAGTAGAGTTGGGTAAGGCATAACAATGCCGAATTGCAGGTATACCAAGGTTAATCCTAAGGCGTCGGTTCAACTCTATAATCCTCATTATGATTCAAAAAAAAATTATGTTAGGTTGGGAAGGGATTAGACCCCAGTGTCGAAGGGCGGCCCTTAAAAATGGGTGAAGGGGAAAATGGATTCTGCCCTCAGCAATCGATAGAAGAGGAAAGATGATTATACTCTCATCAGTCCTCTTCATATCAGTGGTGCTTTTTGCCACGAGTGACAGATGGACGTCGTCGGGGATGGAATAATGGCGTCGGAAGCCGGAAATTCGATTCGCAAAAAGGAGTTCTTTCAAATGTTTTGCCATCCTAGCCAGCCTAAGGATTATGCAAAACTAAAAATAAACAAGGAAATGGGATTCTAAGTGAAGGAGAAGAAAACTTACCAGAAGCAGAAAAGACAATGAGAAACAGGAGGAAGTTGCAGAGGTCGCGAAATGGAGGTATATCGAAAGGCAAACCAGAAGCTTTGAGTATTCAAAAAGAACTTACATTCGAAGGGACAACATAGGTTCAAATCGAATTAAATGAGAAAGCATATGAAGAGGCGGGAAGATGTAATAATTCCTAAAAAGCGTATGCTCTGACATATGTTGGAATGAGGTTAGTCGCCGTTCTTTCTTTGACTTTTCAAATTCGACCAACTAACTGGCGTTAATAGGATGTTTGGGGGGCAATTGTGGGAGTCGAATATTATGGGGGCAATAATGCTAGATAACGGTATGAGGACAGTCAAGGACGGAATTTGTATGCGGCATTGGTCCTAGATGATCACAAAGCCGAATAGGCTAATCGGCATTCCAACCAACCAAACAAAAGCCGAATAAATAAACGGACAATGGATTAAGGGTGGGCCCGACCCTAAGGCCCGAAGGGAAAAATATAAATAGAGGAGCATCAGCCAAAGAAAGGTATATGAGAAAAAACTTAACTTGAGATATAAGCAACCAAGAGAGTATACACTGACTTATCCGTTGGAGTGCTAATTCTGGCAACCCCGACCGGAGTGTTCATTCATTTTCAGGTGACTAGCTGAGGATCACGAGCATCCTACAGGATCCAAAGAGTATTTCTGAACCACTTCTCCACAATATCTATATATGTATGCTTTGATTTTTGGCTCGTACTTGGGATGTCATAGTATATTTACCACCCGTGGATAATGTGGAAAGATTGGACCATTTCATGCAGTGTATGTTTTCACTACATACATAGACACTTATATGCATCTTCCTTTCTATATTTCAGATGTTTGCATTGCATGATCATGTGTCTTTTAATTAATTATATAACTTGTTAAATTCATTACCTACTGAGCTTTTGCTCACCTCAAAGCTAACCAATTTCAGGAAATGAAGACTAAGCATCTCCTATGTGATCTCTTTAGAAGAAGAAAACCCTTTTGGAGTGTGAAACCTTTTTTTGAAATCTTTTTGTGTTCTAGACTAAGGCTGTATTGTAATTGGATGTCGGTTTTATGCTAGTGTAACAAGGAACACATTTTTGAAGGAAGTCGACTTGCGATTTGTCTTGTTGTATATTTTCTTACTTTTGAACAATTTTGTTTTGTTTATGGATGTAATGAGACGGTATTGTAAATCTCGCGGGATAATGAATGTTATTTCAGTATTATTGTCTCTATCTGTATGGATCGTATGGCGGGAATGTTCAAGTAAACAAGTTTTGGGAGGTGTTTTCCGAGGGCGTCACAGATTGGTATCAGAGCTAACCAGGTTTGAATACTTTGGGCTCATGGAAAGTGATGTTTGTCACAATAGGTTTACTAGGCTAGGATGAGGCGCTTATGTGCATTGTATGCTCTGTGTGTTTATGTGGGTATGTGCATATGGGGTTAAGCTTCTAGAATATGACTAGTGTCCATTGCATTCATCAAAATCCTTTTGGAAAGGCACTTGATCAGTGTTTTGTTCCACTTGGAGGTCTTTGAGCGCCATGGGACTAGTTGGTATCTTAGGAGAGTAACTCGTATGTGCTCTATGTGATTATGTGCTTATGTGGTTTGTCTTATGTGGAAGTAGATACATGTATAGGCAAATGTGTAACTCGTGTATGACTTGTGAGATCTCGTGTTGAGTATTTAAGCGTGGGTTAAACCTTATCTCTATTTGTTTATTTATTTATTTTTTATAGGATAGAAGGATGTGAGTGACCCCAAATGGGAGAAAACTTTTGGGACTTAAGTCTTTGGCATCACTTTTATTGGGTTTTGGGATCACGAAAGAACGCGATCATGAGATTTGTGTGGAACCTTAGTTTATTGATTTTGTAAGTTCATGAGAAGCAATTGTGATCTTATGATGGTAAAGTTTTTTTTTAATTGTATGGTGAATGGTTTGTGGTTATGAAAAGTTGAAATTGTCTTATGTTGAAATTTTGAAAAATAGGCTACAATGGAGGTCGTGGAAGTGGAGTGAGCTAATGATTAAACCTTATGATAATGTACATTGATTGAGACCTTAAGGACGATTAGAGTCACCTAAGGGTAAGCGTTTTGGACTGTTGATATCGGAATCTATGAACTAGTTTTAAAACTTTCTTAACTAGGTGAAGTTAGTTATATCTAACTACGTTGGCCAAGTAGCATAAGGAAGAGGCTATGTGATGGGTGTCTTAACGGGTTGGTTTCGATGCATACCAAGATGGAACGAGTATTACCATGTTATAGTACCCTTGAGTTTGGCCCAGACCTTCAATTTAGAATGATTGATAATTGCTAAATTATGATTGTTTCGGATTATGAAACCAAGTTATATAAGAGTTATATATATGAAAGAGTTATGAAGGGGAAATTGTGTAAATTGTGGCGATATAGGTTATATGGTTAGAGCTAAGGTTGACTTCTTCATTGTGTTTGACAGACTACGATATTATTTAAATTACATTGAGTTGTTGTCAATAGTAATGTCAATTATTTAGTGATCTCACCCTAAATTTGTCTTATTGTTAAAGGTGAAGAAATTCTGTGTAGTAAGGGATGTGTTTCTTAGAGAGTTTGTTTTATTCAGAATTTTGTTGTAAATCATAAGTGAACGAATTAGGTAAAGAATTTTGGAATAGATTGGCATGAGATTAAGTTTAATTGGGATTGCACCATTTGGTGAAATTACTAGTAGTGAATATGGTGGTTTGTGAGTAGACATTTTGGATTGTGTAGTCATGTTTTGAATGTTTTCAAGTTTGGCGGAGTCAATTCTCTCAAAGTTGGTTGTTGATGCACTCAAGTGTAATATATGAATGTTTAGGGATATGATGTGATTGGTATCTCGGGGAATTGTATTAGCAAACAAATGACTTTAGAGAAATTTTTGAAAATGATCTTGTGGGGATGTTGTGATTTTATGGAGACTATGATTAGGTGCTTAGAGATGGTGATATGACAGTGATTTGAGTATTTTCATGGAAATTTGTGCTTGGTCCACTGCTAGTGCCTGGTGTTAATTCTTAGAGTTACTCTTACTTAAGGGTTAGAAATTGTGAATATGAGAAATATACGTGAGCATTTTGGGTTAAGTTTGGCATGTGTGGTGACGATGTTCTTCATTTAATTGAAATAGAGGTTAGTTTTTATCTGTTAGATATTTATTATTTTATACTTATCTATCTGTATTGTAGATATATCTCATCTCCTTTTTTGTACTTATCTCTAATGTATCTCTATCTCATTTTCTATATTTATCTAGGTTTCTTCTCAGCCTATATATACAGGCTTCTTGTATTTCATTATTCAATTCAATATAGAGTTTCTCTTTTCTCCTCTCTCTACTTTCATAACATGGTATCAGAGCCTAGAGTTCTCTCCTAGCCCTTTTTTCTTCTTCATCACATTTTTTTGTCTGGTAGCTTGATTCTGTCTTACGTTGGTTTTTATGTATCTAGTCCATCCCTGATTCAACGTTTGGAATATACCATCATCTTCATCTCTTCAAGACGAAGCCAACGCCGCTACAATCACCTCTATACAACGCCGCAGAAACCAACGTGTGACACCCAAACATTACTCACGCATTGTGATGCCTCCTACATGTCCTACGCACCACTTTGCTCTTACCTCGCGCTATCTTGTGCCGTGGCCTCACCTGCTAACGTGAGTTGTGTGTTCTGCCATCATTGCTAACGTCAGTCCTGGTCTTCAGTATGCCGCTGCCCCTATTTGCTAATGTGTGCTGCGCGTTTTGTGACGTTATCTCCATTTATTGTGACGTCAGCCCTAATTTTGGTTGACTAACTCAGTCCACCCATTTTGACCAGCTGATTCACTGCCTTTTGGTTGTTTTTTTGGCTCGACTAGACCTTATCCTGACTATTTTCAGCCTCCTGAATTTGCTGGTGTGTTCTATTTTGGCAAAATCGAACTCATACCTAGGATGTGGTTGATCTTCCTCTTGGAAAGTGTATTGTTAGTTGCAAATAGGTTTACAAGATTAAAACTCATTCTTGGAAAGTGTACTATTAGTTGCAAATAGGTTTACAAGATTAAAACTCATTTTGATGGTTCTATTGAGTGTTACAAAGCTCACCTTGTCGCCCGGGGATTTACTCAAGAATATAGGATTGACTATGAGGAAACATTTGCTCCTGTTGCTCGTCTTACTTCAATTTGCAGCTTACTTGCCATTGCTGCTGCTCGCCACTAGAGTCTTTATCAGATGGATGCCAAGAATGCATTTCTCAATGGTGATCTCACTGAGGAAGTTTATATGCAACCACCTCTTGGTTCTTTTGTTCCATCAAACAAAGTTTGCAAACTTCGTCGTGCTTTGTATGGTTTGAAGCAAGCTCTGCGTGCCTGGTTTACCAAGTACAGCTCTACCATTCGTGACTTTGGTTTTTCTTCCAGTGCCCATGATTCTGCCTTGTTTATATATAAGACGGAGTGTGCTATTATTCTCATTCTTCTCTATGTGGGTGTTATGATTATCACTGGAGATGACATAGTGGGTATTTCTAGCCTCAAACAGTTTTTCAATCGCCAGTTTGAGATGAAAGATTTGGGTTCGCTTAGGTACTTCCTTGGCTTGGAAATTTCCTAAGATTCCTCTGATTATTTTTTTACCCAGGCCAAGTATACTTCTAATCTCTTGGCTCGTGCTAGCCTTACCGATTGCAAGACTGCCATTACTCCAGTTGATCCTTAGACTCGCCTTACACCCCTTGATGGTCCCTTATTATCTGATGCCAGTTTATATCATCAGCTAGTTGGCAGTCTTGTCTATCTCATGGTTACTCATCTAACTATTGCTTATGCTGTTCACATGGTTAGTCAGTTTATGGCTTCTCCACGCTCTCCACATTATGATGCGTTGGTTCGCATTTTGCGCTATCTCAAAGGAACTCTGTTTCATGGTTTTCACTACTCCCCTCACTCTCATCTACAGTTGCATGCATTTTCTGATGTCAATTGGGCAGGGGATCCTACTGACCATTGTTCCACTACTGGGTTCTGCTTCTTCTTGGGTAACTCTCTCATTTCCTGGCGTAACAAGAAACAAACCCTTGTTGCTCATTCTAGTATCAAGGCTGAGTATCGTGCTCTTGCTGACACTACTCAAGAGCTTGTATGGCTTCGTTGGCTTCTTTCCAACATGGGTGTTTCTCATTCTATTGCCACCAATCTTTATTGTGACAATCTGAGTGCTATTCAGATTGAACATAGCGATGTCTTCCATGATCGCACCAAGCATATTGAGATTGATTGCCACTTCATACGACAGCATGTTACTAGTGGCCATGTTCGTCTTCTCTTTGTTAGCTCTGCTGATCAGACCGCCGACCTTTTCACCAAAACTCATCTTCCAGAACGCTTCTCTGATCTCCTCTCCAAGATCAAGTTGATATTTGACTTACCACCTTGAGCTTGAAGGGGGGGGGGGTGTTAGATATATATTATTATTTTATACTTATCTATCTGTATTGTAGATGTATCTCATCTATTTTTCTATACTTATCTCTAATGTATCTCTGTCTCCTTTTCTATACTTATCTAGGTTCTTCTCAGCCTATATATACAAGCTTCTTGTATTTCATTATTCAATTCAATATAGAGTTTCTCTTTTCTCTTCTCTCTTTACTTTCATAACAGTGTCCATTGTTCTTTAGTGATAAAATTGTTTTGTGTCTTTGGAGTAAGAGTTGTGAAACCATTATATTGATACTTCGTTTTGTTATAAGGATGGTGAGAATTTATGTTGTTGGTAGATTGACCTAATATTATTATTGGGTTTAATTTGGGTGTATTTGATCTTGGGTGGTAAGTGGTTTTCTTAATTAGAGGATATTTAGTTTTGTCTAATAGAGGGTGACTTCTTATTTCAATTTTATTACATGATGTTTTGTGATGGTATCATCTTATATGAAGTTATTTAGTTATTTCAATTGATTTTCGTCAAGAAAATCAATTTGGTGCGAAGTACCTTTGTTTTGTGGTTGGAGATTGTTTTGGAGTGATCGTTGTTGGTAGAGAGAATCTCTTCGAGTGAATAAGTGACATTATAACCTATGGTAGTATCTTTAGAATTTGAGTACTAATGAACTGATCAGAGACTTTGGATGATATTTCAAAGTAAGTATAACTATGGACATTTGTTGGTTTAATTGGATGTCTTGAGGTTTAAGATGGTAGTTGGTGTTATGTCTTGTGATTTAAGCAGCTTAAGTAGTGATTGGATTGAAGTACTGAAAATGTGATTTTGTTAGAATTTTGTAATAGAAGCATAGTACTATTTTGGTGAGAGAGGTATCTTGAAGTTCATTAAGAGAGATTTTATTGTAATCGGAGATCAATTTAGTAATGGTATGACAATTTGTCATTAAGTTTGCCTTATAGAAGGTATTGAATTCAGATTTGATCTCGTGGGGCATCATAATATGGGTGTGGTGTGGGGTCGTGTTTCAGCTTTGGAGTTAATATTGTGGCATTGACTTTAAGGAGCGTGGTGTGTTATGCAAGAATAGGTTGATGGTTTTTTTTTTCCCCCTTACGTGGTGTTAGTGATTGTTGTGGCATTAGGGGAGGTCAACTAGGAGTCACTTCAGAACTTGTCTTAAGTCTAGAAATGAGGTGGGTGAATGGGAATTAATTGTTTGGTGAGTGTGTGTCACTTAGGGGAGCAACAAGCCGTGTAAATTGCTTGGTAATTGTTTTTAGTTGATTGTGTGTGATCCCCTAAAATGGGGTTAATTGTGAAAATTGTGATGCAAACATAAGATAAATAACGAGTAGTTGGTGGATTATCGTAGTAGTCGTGAATGGGATGTGACTTACCAAACTTGTGATGTTTAGTCTGTTCGTGTTGTTATGTGTGGTTATTGCTTGAATAACTATAAAGGGATTGTGGCATCACTATAGTGATAGGATCATTGGTGGGGTGAAGTTTGAGAGTCACCGGTTGGAAAATGTTTGAGAAAAGAGATAAGAACGGAGTTCTCTCGTTGAGCGTGACCTTATTTTGATTGAAATTGGGAATGTAATGTTATTGATAGAATAGTTGGTAAATGAGAAATAATTATGAACGAGCCATATTGAGTCTTATGATGTGTATGATTTTCAACAATTTCAAAGTAAATAAATAAACATATCTTTTCTTAAAACCCACTACTTTTACAAATCATTTGTATATGTCTAAAACATTTTCATATAAAGTCTTCTACGAAGAATGATCTCTTTTAAAATCAAAAGTCAGAAAATATAGTTTTGGATGTTCTTTTTGGTTCTTAAGTACTTTGAAATCACAAGTGAGTAGTGTGAAGGCATGGAATACTAGTTGTGTTACAAGCACAAAGTTTGTGGAGCTTGGTTTTCTTGAGTTGCGTTTTGTTGAAGGTCATGATTGGTGGATGAAATTTTTAGTAGAATCTTTTCTTCTCATGAAAAAAGATGGAGGACTTGTGTAGTAATGTGAGGTAATTGTTTAGAAATTTGGTTGCTGAGAAACCGCTAGTTGTTTCTTGGGGTGTGAATGTGAAGTGGAAGCTTATTTTTCTAAGGTTCTAGGTTATTAGACAACCGAAGGTTATTTTCCTTGAGGTGGAGTCAGGTTGAGACGTGAGCATGGTTGGATATGTTAGTGAGATCTTTTGTTTGACTTTTGTTTCGTTGGATCAATGGGTTCTTGTGGCTCATAGAGGTAATTCTTGTGAATGGGTTGAAAAGGAGGTTCACCACTTTGGAATTATTGTCATAACATTTGGGTGCCATTAGAATGTCAGTGTGGGACTAAAAGATGAAAGTTTCCTTTAGATTTTGAATTAGATTTTGGTGTGGTGATTGTAAATCAATTGAGAATTGTTTCTTATCCAACTAGTGAAATTAGTTGCGTTGGGAGACCCTTCTAGAAACTTGTGATTGAGTAGAGATTGTTTATGATTAGTTAGAGTAAGTGTTAATTCTAATAACCGTTCCATTTTCGTTGTTCCAAACTTTGATTCTTGAACTGTCCAATTTCGGGGCGAAATTTCCTAAGGTGGGGAGATTGTGACACTTCATACTTCTTGGATTAATGGGATTGCTTTGAACACTCTATTATTATACTTGGAGCCTTTTAGATTCATTTTGGAATATTGGTTGAGGTGTATCATGTTTGGGAAGTAGGATTGAACCAAAAACCTTGATTCGGATAATTGTCCTATGAACAATCATCTTTTACGCTTTTATTTTTCCACACTTTGAATTTGGATGTAAGGCTAGAATCATTGGAAAGACTATTTCTAGGGCTTCTATTTGGACACAAGAATGACCTAAAACAGAGTCCGGACGAGGGAGTTATGCCCGTTTGAATTTCGAGTATCTATGTTGGAAGCAAGTCTGCTAGAGCGCAGGAAATTGCGATTGAGCGGTCTGCGTGAATTTCAGAGATTCTGGGAGCTCTTTTTCTATGCTTGAGCCTAGCTTTCTTCGCTTGAGCGACCTGGTTGATATTAGGCATTATAAAATGACTTTTTGGTCCAAAAACTTTATTCTTTCTTCCTTTCTTCTCTTCCAATCCACTATACACGAAACCCTAATACTCCAAACTCTTGATTTCTCTCTCTCTCTCTCTCTCTCTCTCATACCCAAGATTCACCCCAAATCTTTCACGAAGGTTGAAGAACAAGCATAAATCAAGACTTAGATAAGGACAACACACAGTTGAAATCATAAGCTGGACAATCTGTACTCAAACACTAATTTCTACCCCAAATTTCTGCCTCAAAACCGATACCCTTAAATTGATACCCAGACTTGCAACTGATACATACATTCATGTAGAGTCACACTCTAAAAGCACATGTGAAGCAAGTGAGAGCCAAAACACCCCTATGGTGGGGTAGGGTTTCCCTGTTCTAGTTTCGTCAGGAACTAGGGATTCGCTATGCAAGTAAATGGTTTCAAACAAATCCTGCATTCGGGTGAGTAACTTGTCCTAGTTTGGAATAGTCTCTATAGCTTCCGATATGCAACTAGGTCAATTGGTCAAAAAGGGTGCCTCAGCAAGACCACCTAATATATCTCTCGCTCCTAACACCGAGAAGTGAAAGGAGGATCAAACGGTACGGCGATAGTCCAGATCCAAGGTTTGTGTTCCCATCGTGGCAGAGCCCGCAACCGGTCAACCTTATGGCACGCTTTTCCAAGCAAGCCTCCGGCAAACTGCTCAAGAATAGCAGATGGCAAACACTGTGACTTAAGCACACCGATGCAAATGCAATGCAAAGAAACACATAAGTGTAAATAAAGCAACATATCATGAGTTCGAGTCAAGTTCTGTAAATCCCCAGCAGAGTCGCCCGAAACTGTAGACTCAACTTTTCTGCACCCCCTTTCGGAGAGCTCGAATTGGTCCTACAGTTTGGACTCCTGTCACGGTTCTGAATCTAATCTCACAAAGTGCAATGTGAAACTGATAGACACCAAAGAGTCCAATCTGGCAAATCTTTTTGGAAAATTGATTTTGAATCAAATAATGCCAAAATTGGACTGCTTTGCCAGATTATAGAGTTGCCACATAAATATTTTATTTTTGGAAAATTTAGGAAACCCTGACTTGTGCCAAAGGCCACGTGTCTGTCATCACCAAAGTTGCCTCGGCTCGGGAACTTGGATACGAGAGGGGAAGGTCCTGAAATGAGCACCCCTGCTCGCCTAATCAAAAGATCGGCCTCTACTAAGCATGATATGTTGTTTTATAAACCTCATGTGTTCTTATCCGGTTATTAGCTAACTTTACTATGTGACGCACATAAGCAAGTATAGACTATGTCGTAAGAATTGGAACAAATTCAATTCATGTTTGTTTTCGAAAATGGTTTGAAGTTGCCACCCTCAAGTGGGTTAAAACGCGGATTTGCCACCTCAAGTGGGCTTAAAACGTGATTTTCCACTTTGCAAAGTGGGCTTAAAACATTCATTCGTTGAATCGTTCCAATTCAAACAACGAGCCTCCATCCACAAGCATTCATGCAGTTTAGCAAATAAACACATGGCCTCATAGCAAGCATGCTATCATGGCAACACTCACACTCATGCAAGTATGCTAAAGCGTAAAACTTACCGAGTACTCCAAGCTAAAACAAAAGCTAGTTAGAAAGAACGCATGATTCTAACTATACAAGATGCCTAATGCAACACATGCGATAATGCAATAAGATAGGCTCGGCTACTAATCATGGCAAATGATACAATTTGATAACATGCTTTGAAACACGTATTCAAAGAAGTATTGAATTGACAATGCAATTTGAATGATGCGCCGAGGCTCAGTGCATGCAAGACAAATGAATGATGCAAACATACGAGCATAAGGTATGCTAATCGAAACATGACCCTAAACTAACCATCGAAAATGGATAAATAAAAGGGAGAAAGACATGCGGTTGGAAGACATACACACACGCACGCACGCTTATTACAATATAGCGCCCTCGTGAAGGAGGGTCCGAATGAATAAGCCAAGCTACACTAAGCTAAGCTAATTATTACAAAAAGAAACTAATTAACTATTCTAGCTATTTAATTATTACAACACAATTGAATAATTAGCTATGCTAAGCTAATTAAACTATTACAAAATGAATTAAGCTAATTAATTACAGCACTTGAATAATTAGCTACGCTAACTAACTAGTAAAGCGATTTAAACGGCCTCGAGGGACGAGGGGTGCATGCATGCTTGGTTGCTTCGCCTGAAAATGCCCTTGCCTTGCCATCGGATGCCTTTGTTTGCACTCATTTGATCTCTAAAAATTGCACCAACTTCCAGATTGCCTCTGCTCCAACACAGGAACACACTTGCACAAAAATTCACTGGTGGCCGGTCGGCCACAAAAAGTGGCTGCAGGCCACCTTAACTGGCCGGTCGGCTACTTCAAGTGGCCGATCGGCCACCCCAATTTCTGGACTTCTGCTTTTGCTGCAACAGAGAGCAACAGAGGCAAAACAAAGCATTTTCAAGGAATGTGTGTACTGCTACACTCCTTATCATTTCTCAAGCTCAAAGGAGTGTAGCTCTTGGCTCTCAAGCCATCAACCAAGCATTTTCAATGCATGATGGCTAGGGAACCAAGCTAGTACAAGCTCAATGAAAGCACAAATAAGACCAAAACAACCACCATCCTATCATACATGATCAAGGGTGACGCTGACCAAGAAAAATGACACATTTCGTTATTTTGAGTATGAAACGTCCCATTTTTCTTGTGTTTGGATTAACGTCCGATCCAAACACATGCAATGCAACACAACATGCTTAACTTGCTTAAGTTTTACTTGTCATGTTTTATTTACTCATTTTACATTATCAAATCATTCTTTAACCGGCTAAGTCCAAGGTGAGTGTCTTCTAATGAGAGAGGGGTCAACCAAAGGATGACTTAAGACATGAGAGAGATCATGCCGTTGGTTAGTAGAAACCCTCAAAAGAGGATTAAAACCATTAAGCACAAGTCTCTATCTCAAGCATAAACACAACCTTAAGGCTAACTAACCTTAAAGAAAATGAAAAAGTGAAGAAATGAGGGAGGTGACAGATATTTCAGTGCTGAAATGGCATGCAAAATGATACAAAATCATGCAAGCCATGCTAAGAGCCTAAAGCATTAAGCTAGTGAAGATCACAACACCATAGGCATGCAATACAAAGATCAACTAACCAAACTAGCTCTGGACAGAGTTAAAACATGCCAAAACAGTGGCTAAAACATGCTGGGATTAAGGCACAAAAGGCTAGAAAAAAGGCTCACATGTTAGCTTGCAAACAAGACTAAAAACATAACTCTCAAAAGCAATGAAAGAGTGAAACAAGTGAGAGTGTGATAGAGCTATATACACTGAAATCATATGTAAAATGACACTACAACATGCAAACAATTCAAGCATAACATGTTTAAAGCCTTAACACAATGAGCTAGTGAAGACCATTACACTATAGCCATGCAACACAAGCCTCGAAGAACTTAACCACCCCAAAACAGAGTTAAAGTAGGCCAAAATAGTAGCTAAAACAACATGAAGTTAAGCTAACACAAGCTACAAAACTAGGCTAAACCATTAGGCATGCTAGACTAGTAAGCACAATTGCACTACAAGTACAAAAAGCAAGCAACAAATGCTCCAACCAACCCAAAATAGAGTTAAAACATGCAAAAACAGAGCCTAAAACATGCTTGAACTAAGCTAACACAAGCTACAAAATCAAGCTACCATGTAATGCTAACTAGGCATGCAAGAGAGACACAAGGAGGGGAGGCTAACCCCTCCATTTTTAGACTTCAAAACATACTTTTTACTACTGAAATAACTCTGAATTTTAGTGGTTTAAAGGCCCAAAAAGTTTGATTTTAATATACTAAAAGATGGCACAAAAGCTCACACAAACAAACAACAAGAAGGGTGGACAACCCCTTTACACAAAATGACCTCAAACCATCATGTTAAGGCCCAAAAATCAGAGTTTTTTGTAGTTGAAAACTAGGCTCAAAACAGTGTAAAAAGATGGCAAAGCAAGCAACTAAAACAAAGCTTACAAGGCAAGTCATTTACCTCTTGAAGCACAGCACAAAATCAGTCACAAATTTGAGCTTAAACCACCCATAGGAGCTCAAACTAAGCCTCGAAGAACCTCAGCTCCAAGATGAGGATGTTTGGTTAAGGGTCTTAGTGCAACAGTGTAGAGAATTCTAACTATCAAGCACAAAACAAGAGGAGAGAGAGAATTCTAGGGAGAGAGGGAGAAATTTTTTGCTCAAAATTGTCTAACCTCCCAAAATGGGAGAGAGACCTCCCCTTATATAGAAAATCAAGCCAAAGGCTTGCATTCATCCCTCCATACATGTGTATGGAGATGGCATTTAGTGAACAACAACTGGCACAACTGGCTAAAAAAATATCTGAAAAAGGAGAAATATGGCCGTCGGCCACCTCACCTAGCCGACTGACCACTTCAAGTGGTCGACAAAGAGGAAAAGTGGCCGACAAGGCCAAAAAGTGGCCGACAAGGCCCCTCCTCCTTCCAGGCAAAAGGCACCAAGGTTTGGCCCAAAAACAAGCACAAAACAAAAATGGTTTAGAGGCTCAAAGACAGGGCGTTGCGCCGAGAACTTCGGGCGCTCAAAACAAGCGCAATCATCAAGTGCACAAATGATGACGTCTAAGTCTTAAGGTCAGTAAAAAATGGGTGTCTACACTTCTAAAAGGCCAAAACTGCATAAAACATAGTATTTTCCAATATACTACAAACACATGGTTTTAAATATATATATATGCATTTTGCAACACAAATATTTGAACAATTCTATAGATGTACTAAGCATTCATCTGTTGTTAAGATATTCCAAAAGGAAAAAAGAAAGAAAGAAAGAAAATGCACACTGCTATATTGCAAGGGTAATAGTGTCATGAAAACCAAGCAAGACAATTTGTACCATTTCTCTATTCTCTGTTTGCCCAATAATCAGAATTCAAATTGAGTGGGTAGAGATCAGCAGCAGAACTAGAAGAAGCTATCAATGACATTTCAATTAAGCTATCATTCGTGTATGTTTCATAGCTATGTTGTAGATTGGCCATCATTCCCTTGAGCGTTATCTTGTGACTAAAAACAGTTGAATCTGAAACCAACTCCTCGATGACAGTTCTGCCTTCGAGCATGTTCACAACTGAAGACATAGTAGGTCTAACTGTTGGTGTAACATTTGTGCACAGAAGAGCTACATTAATCATCACAATGACCTCTTTTTCGATGAAGTTTGGTCCCAACTTCGGATCCACTAGCTCTATCAATTTCCCTTTCTCTTTTAACTCAAGCGCCTACAGTGAAAGAAACACATTGTTACCATTGAATTCAAGTATCTATATCCATGAATTTTGATTTGAACAAGATTTGTTTGCTTCAACGGAAATTGAGAACTTCATAGATCTATATTAGTATATTATAAATTTTTTTGGGTTCATATGCCAACTTGTTTAAGATTTTCAATGTTTTGTTGCGTCAATTAGAAGTGTATGCCATAAATTACGCTCCTCTAGTTTTGACAATTATTATCTGTTATTTCACAAAAGAATCAATCTCATGTTATAGAGTCACAATTTGTAGCATTTTGATTTTTTTGTCTTTTACTTTTTTATCCCAAAATAAAGCTTGATTTGATAGATGAAAAGGAGATGTAGGAGTAACAAGAAGAGCAAGAAAGGAAGGTGTTCAACATACCCAGTCAAGAAGATAAAATGAGTCTTCCTTTCGCCTGCAACTAGTGTTATGTCTCCCACTGACAATTTCAAATGCAACAATTCCAAAACTATAAACGTCTGCTTTGTCAGTCAAGTAACCACGCATTGCATATTCAGGGGCCATATATCCACTGCATATTCACAATGATCACATCATATTTGCTATATGAATGAAATGTTGTCATATTTATTCTAATTTAGGTAAAAACATGATAGCTCAGCTTTATTTCCATAAGGTTGCCCATGGTAAAGAAAAAAAAATGAAACAACGAAAACTATAAAAACAATGATAATGAATGTGAATGTAAAGCATGGGCACTCACTAGGTTCCAGCTATTCTTGTGCTTATGTGGGTATCATCCTCTTCACCAAGTTTGGCCAAACCAAAGTCGGAAATCTTAGGGTTGAGATTCTTATCAAGCAACACATTAGTGGCCTTGATGTCTCTGTGAACAATCTTAAGTCTTGATTCTTCATGGAGGTAAGCCAAACCTCTAGCAATACCAATGCAGATCTTGTACCTTGTCGCCCAATCCAATTTCAACTGGCACTCTCTAGGCATTCAAATAACGAAATAAATAACCCATGTAGAAGTACTAGTCAGTTAAATTATACATGGTTAAATATGTGTGTGCATAGATGCTCTAATATGCAAAGCAGTTGTGTAAAGCTGTGAAGTTTACCAAACAAGGCACGAGCAAGGCTATTATTTTCCATGTACTCATATACTAGCAACAATTGATTTCCTTCAACACAACATCCGTATAACTTTACAAGATAAGGGTGTTGTAGAGCAGAAATCATTCCTATTTCATTCACAAACTCACGATTTCCTTGCTTCGATTTGGAAGAAAGCTGTTTTACAGCGATTATAGTCCCATCTGACAGAAGTCCCTAGAATTTAAGATAAAATGTACATTAGAAGGATTTTTTTTATGGAACGACATGCATTATTATGGTAGTTTAAGTAATCCATGTCCAGAGTACCTTGTATACAGATCCAAAACCACCTTCTCCAATCTTATTAGCGACATCAAAATTGTTTGTGGCAGCTTTAAGTTGCTGTAAGGTAAATGAACCAGTCTGCAGGTCAAGACCCTTCAGATCTGTGGAAGAAACCTAATTAGATAAGAAGGATTTAAACACCTGATCCACAAAGTGAATATTTGCACTTCACATCCCAGTAGAGAGACTAAATGAAGCCATGCCTTGTATTGTATGTAAATAGTTTGATATCTAAACAAAATTTTGAACAATAAAATATTTTTTAAGAAATTGAGGCACATTATGACATGAATATAATATTTCATAGCGCTCATAATAATATGAAAATGGGGATTGTAAGAGAGTTGAATTTTTCTACAATTTTAAGGTTTGTAAATACCATGTTCCATTGTATCTTTACGTAGTAGGCAACCTCTCCACCAAAGAATACCTAGAAGCAAGATGATAACAAAAACTACAATAGCCACGATCCCAACCACAGCACCCACAGAAATATTGTTTTTATTTTTTGATACATAATCTGCATAAGATTTGAAGCCAATTAATTGACAAGAAATGAATAAATTGATAATTTGTAACACTTCAAATAAATGAATTGATCATTATTATTAATAGTCCCAGTAAAATTTTTTTTACAAAAGACATGCAAAGCCATTGTAGCTTGCATTCTATTTAACACTAAACTGTATTTTTTTTACTATTTTAATGGACATGAAAACAAGGTGGACCCTCTCATCAAAATAAAACAATTGTTTGCTAATGAAACCCCTTAAAACCTTTGAAATTGTGCCCAATTGAATACCTAATTTAAATTTTATGGTTCAGTGTAAGATGACATAAATGAAAAACAATAATGAGGTTACCAACTTTGTAAATTAAAAAAGCTGGTTCCTGCATGACATCATTTTCATGCAACTTTTCTAATCAATTTTGCCTTACCAAAATATAATATTAATTTGTTCAATTGACAGTGTATCACAAGAGACCATGAAATAAAAATAATAATAAAAAAAGAGTTGTACTATGATTTGCTTAACTATTTCTGAAGACTAATATTCCAGAAATAACATAACTATGAATGTTGTAATTCCTTACGAAAGGAAAAGAGTAATCACAAAAAGCAAACAATTTTTACTGTGAATTTAGGTATATTTTTGATGTCTCAACCATTTGAAAAGAAAATGATAACAGACATAGAAATAGGTCTTGCAACATCTATATCCAAGGTTTTAAAAAGTGGGCGCAACCATTATGTGAGGCCGTTACGTAACGGTTGTGGTGGTTACCGTCACCTGTTATGGCCGCTATAATTGTGTGATGGAAATTCACATGTGTAACGGTCGTTTAGGTATTACGTAACGGCTGTAGCGGTGCCGTAATAGTCGTAACAGTCCGTTAGATATTGTTACATCCTTTTACAATATTTTGAATAGCTTCCTTTTTCAAAAAAATAAAAATAAAATAAAAGCTTACAAAAAAAGAACAAATACTCAAGTGATCTAAAGCCAAAGAAAAAAATCTTATATGAATTTTTTTTCTTTATAATTTTTTTAATTTATGACACAAATTTTATTTTGTAATCCTTTCATTTAATAATTGTGAATATTTTTTATTCGGTTAGTTCAGGTATTGGTAAAAAATAATTTGTAAACTTTTAAAATCAATTATTCTTAAAATCATTAATTATTGAAATAAAATGTAAAAAGCTCCTTTTATAGTGATTTGAAAATATGAAATATATTGGATCATACTTAAAAATTAACAAAAATTGATCAAAATTTATTTTAAATCCCAACAAATGTGATTTTGAAAAAAAAAATATTTATGCAAATAAGTAAGTTTTCTTTAAATTTTGCGAAAAATAAAAAAAATCACGGTTCCAGTTACTGCAATAGCTACTGCATCACCACAATCGTTATGGCGAGCACAACTGCTTTTCAAAACCTTGTCTATATCGATTTCCGTAACAATAATAAAAGTGTAACACAAAAAACTTTGAATACATTTGGTGTCTCAACTCCCAATCATTAACACAAGAAACATGGAGTTCGAAGGAGGATAGCTTACCAGGGTTGAACACAGAAATAGCCGAAATCAGAGGACCATACACTCCTCTCTTAGGGATACCAGTTGTCCCTTGACCCGCCCAATACAAGCGGATCTCTAATGTACTATTAGTCACAACTGCAGTAAATGTTTGTATGGTTTCCTTATTAACCCCACCTGCTGCTTTCTCAATGTTGAAATTCTTAAGCTCACGCTTTCCCTGCAATAATTTCCTTAGAAGGTCATGATTTGCTTTGGTAAGCCTTCACAAAATATGAAAAATATCAAATGGTGTTCGAGCATTGATGAAAACTAAAATTCTAAATCACTTGAAAATCAATTTTCTACAACAGTTATATGGATGTTAAAATCACCTGAATGTAAATATCAAATATACGCCTTCCAAGGCTGCTATATGTTTTGTCATCAGTA
Source organism: Camellia japonica (assembly GCA_030407325.1). Taxonomy (NCBI): domain Eukaryota; kingdom Viridiplantae; phylum Streptophyta; class Magnoliopsida; order Ericales; family Theaceae; genus Camellia; species Camellia japonica. The sequence goes on along the minus strand of JAPPVO010000031.1, from coordinate 57,046,293 downwards.
AACATGATCTCTGCAAAGTGAAGCTTTACAGTGTAATTTCCATTTAGCAGACAAAACCCATAATAAGTTAGAGATATAGGAGAAAGTCGTGCATCCATATATAACTCGGAATTTCTCATAGAGAGCCTTGACATATTTTTCGAAATGAAGGAATCAACACTATTGTCATCGAAGAAGCGACCAGTGCTACTAAATACCCAGTTAGTTCCATGTTGGAAAAACTTTGCAGGCCCGCCTAAGTCCAAATCATCTTCATATTTGGTACTTCCATTAAAAGTTTCTTTTCCACCACAATTTATATAAAAGGAAGACCAATCTGCCACAAAGTATAGCGATATTATCCATCATTAAATGTAAGGAAAAAGAAAAAAAAAAGAAGGAAGATCAGAAAGTAGACGAGTTGTCTGTTCAGTGCACTTTTTGTGTTACTAGGATGAGTAAAAAAATATATCCAATTTAGTCCCTATTGAATGGGGTCTGGAAGGAGTACATTAGGTCCAAAACCTAACCTATAAGAAATAAAAATAAAAAATAAAAAAGAATCCTAACAAACACTTATCCCCCTCCACTTCAACATCAGTAGTCGCAAATCCAATTTGAGATAAACTTTAATCTTAGAGAGACTATCAATGCATTGCTATGTCAAACCTCCCCCTTAAGGCACCCATTGTGATGGCTTGGCATGCTCTAAATTTTTTTCCCAATGTCTAAATCATATATTCATCAACAAAAGTTCTAGAAGAGAGATAATTTTGAAAAGGAAAATGAGAAATTATATATGACAAACATCTTTTCACACACATGAAAGCATTAAGCACCATATTTTGATTGTAGGACCTCATGCAGGTCCACAAGAGACTAGACAGGTGACTGTATAGTTGAATTTCAATTCTATCATCATCACCAAAAACCATTTCAAGTTTTTGAGCAAAATTTGTTGAGCTGGAATGAATACTGATAACTAAGATATGAATATACAAACTTCATATATTTTTTTTTTTGGTCATTATAGTAGGTAGCATGACATCCAGACCATAATGATCAGGCAAAATCTTAGTTGCATGAAGCGGGGATGAGAGTAGAAGCGGGGGCAAAGGAGCAAGGGCATATAGAGTTTTCATAGGTTGGGAGCGGCTATGGGATCTTGTAAATATTTATACACTTAAAATTATAAAAATATTCTAACAATTATTTTTACTTCTTAGTTGTTATATATGTATTAAAATATGAATAAATATAAGAGATTCATGTCAACTTACAAATTGTCTTCATTAAGTATAACAAATATTATGTAAATAGAAACTACTAGAATAAGTTTGACTTGTGTTTCTTTTGTTTTCATGAGATTTATATGTTTGAGAGATTTCTATCTCAGTTGGAAGCGAGTTTTTTTCTCGATAGGAGCAAGTTTCTTATAATTTTCTTACTTGGAATCGCTTTTCGTATTAAGAAATGCCACTCAAGTAGAAGGTTCCTGCAACTCAGAGCAAGAGACACTAACTATCAAAAGTTTTTTGTTCACTAATCTCTGGACTGAATTACAAGTATCCATAAATTAAGCTAACAAGGAGAAAACAAAAAAACTTCGAACCATTAACTTTTGTAGTTTAGCAAACATTTCAAATCATCTCCAATACATTTATATATTTATTATTTTATAATGTTAGGTTTTTATTCTTGGCAATCCTGTTTGACAAAACTCCTTTCAATTGTAATTTTATTCGGTCTTTTATTTCAGTGAGGCTATGAGTTTTAGATGCGAATCCAACCCGAATTGTGCCTATGTAGAGGAGTTTGTGATCTTAATCCTATCATGTTTGCCACTTCACTGACTATGTCGGGGATCAGTCTTTTAATGCAGTCGAAGTTGTATGTCTGCTTGAGCAGCCATTCCTGCGCTCGAGCGGAGATCGCGACCTTTCAGAAGTTTCACTTGCCTACAAAAGTACTGGGAGTTGTTTTTTCCCGCTTGAGTGACCATTCATGCGCTCAAGCGTAGATCCTGGATTTGTTTTTTTTTTTTTATAAATATGTGTTTCAATCTGATTTTAGGGTATGACTTCCAGATCTTGTTCTTGGGTATTAGGGTTTTTATCTGGAGCTTTTTTTCTTATTTTCCTTTGATATCTGTGAGAGATTAATCATGAATTGAGTGAATCATATCAAATGGTTTGTTTGTTTTATTTATGCAATACAAAAGAGAGAGTTGTTCTTTAGTGGAATCCATGAAATTTGAGCTTGAAGCTTTGGTGGATTCTAGAGTGGCTCATTGTCGTGGATTCGACATCGACATTGTGAATTTAACGTTGGGAAAAACAATTCTGAGGTGAAGACCGTGGTGGAAGAGGCATATAGGGGTTGGTTCAGTTCGGGTGTGGATTCGCTACGTAATTAAGAGTACACTTGTGTAATTCCTTTTGTATTCTTAGTGGATTATTTTGTGGCTTTTGCCTGTGGTTTTTTTTTTTTTATCAAAATTGGAGGTGCTCCAATTGTGGTTTTTCCACGTTAAAATCGTTATGTCGATTTGTCTTGATTGTTTGATTGTGATTGTTATTTACTGGTTAAAATTGATACATAATCACAAATCAATATCTAGGGGATTTCTAGATTTTTCATATACAATCTTTGTTTTCTTCTCCATGTTAGACAACTACAATTCTCGAATACTCTAAGAAACAGCTCTGGGGATATAGCTTCAATTTATAAATAAATTTCTTAATTTGGACATTTGGTTGATGCATTGGAGAAACTACTCGGGATAGCAACACATGACCTACATAACACAAACACATCATAGCTAGAACAATATCTAGCGACTCATTGGAAATGGGAATCTTACCCCTTAATGTGTCTAACCTTCCTTCAAAAATTATATATATATATATATATGATAGAGAGAGAGAGAGAGAGAGAGAGAGAGAGAGAGAGAATATGATGTTCACATGGCCACCACAAGTTAAGCATGACACAAAGATTATTTTTGTATATCTCAAGATTATAAATTGTCTAGAGAAAAATATAAATAAGATATATTGGTAACTTTGTCAATAAGATAATTTGGGAACTTTATCTTCCACAATATGCACTGTAGGTTGAAAATTTAGTAGTATTTGTGAGATTTTGTACTTGTGATACATAATACATATAGATATAAAAATATATTATATATATTATATATAGTATTTGTGTGTTCACCGTGTATGACATCTATTTTTTAGGATTTTGTTGTTTCCCTATATTCATGTGAAGTCAGGTGGATGTCTTGTTTATGTATGCACACTCCAATAATTTTTATTTATAGTTCATAGCAGTATAAATTACTCAGAGCTATTACACCAAAATAGAAATGTAAAGGAAACAACAATATTTATCTTACTTTGTGGGCATCGAAAGCTTTGCAAGCAGGACACAATTCCACTGGCAAAAACATTGTGAGATCATGAACTAGTCAACATCATATCATATGATAATTTGAGTGATTTAACAAAGAGTGAAACTGAAGCAATAGTCAAACAGATTAAGAAAGTATAAAAAATACTATGATCAAGAATCTTACAGAGGTTTGGAAACTTGTGATGGATTACCATTTGAAGAGCTTGCAAACAAGTTCCTGTAAAAAAATCATAAGGTGAAGAGTTCAGTTGGTTATACTAGAGATTTTAAAATATTACAATGATAAATTGAGTTATCTTACACATTATTCTTTTGACAATCTGGAGGCCCAGGACTAAAGTTGTTATATGAAAGATCACTGCATGCAAATTTCACATCATAATTTATCCTATGCTTGAATATCACACATTATAGGAATTATACTTCATTCATTTTAGATGATGATCTATGTTACATGGACTCTTCAGTTTTTCTGAAGTACCCATGTCAACACGACTCGATACAGCTACAGATATTGGATAGGGGATAAGATCCAATCCTTTTGTTTTGAAATGATCTAGTAGTGTCAGGCGATGTTTCTTTTGATGAATTATAAGAGTGCAATTATAATTTATTTTTTGAGGACAGGATGAGAAGAAATAAATATTACGTAATAAAACTATGGTTTTAGAAGATAACTTGGTTACAAAATTGTGGTTTTAGAAGGTAACTTACATGTTTTTTCCATGTTTCAGCATTGAATCAGGCACAGTCCAGTTAAGAAGTTCCCAGTTAGAAAACTAAACAACACCAATATCACTGAATTAGTCTTGTTTTTTTTATTTTTGAACACAACCAACAATTTTACACAAATATATAGCAATGACACTAATTCAAGCATTTCAAAAAGAGAAAACTTAATGTGTGCACCCTCAAACTCAAATATTATCTCATTAAAATTTAAATGCCGACTTGACATCATAAAATGGAATCCTAATTTTGGCCCACGGAGCCATTTAGCTTAGCTTTTATTTATCTTATTTGAGATAACTATCTTCAAAGGTTTAACACTTGATTAATCTAATTTGCTAGTTTCTAAGGGTGCTTTGGGCCATTGGTTCTCTACTTCAATATCTCATTGGGATAAATTATGTTGCTAGTGATCCAGCTTGAATAGTACCAATCAGCAAGTGAAAAGTAGCAACTAAAACTTTAAAAAAAATTATAAAATATCAGTATCCATACATGAACTCTACAGTTGATAGATTGACAAAGTTGCTTGGTATTTCTCCATTGAGTTTGTTGAAGCTGAGGTCCCTGCAAGAGAAATAATAAGTAAGAACAAGGTTTTGAAAAGCGAGAATATTGTGGTCACCGTAGCGGTTGCGGGGTGTAAAAGCCGTAGCGTAACAATTGCGTTAACCGAAACCGTGATTTTTTTTATTTTATTTTTCACACAATTTCAAGAAAACTTACTTATACACTTTACTCTTTTTTTTTTTTTTTTTATCAGAATCACATTTATTGGGGTTTAAAACAAATTTTGATTTATTTTTGTTAATTTTTAAGTATAATCCAATATGTTTCATATTTTCAAATCACTATAGAAGGAGTTTTTTACATTTTATTTTAATAGTTAATGATTTTAAGAATAATTGATTTTAAATGTTTACAAATTATTTTTTACCAATACCTGAACTGACTGAATAAAAAAATATTCACAATTATTAAATGAAAGGATTATAAAATAAAAATTGTGCCATAAATTAAAAAAATAATTATAAAGAAAAAGAAAATCATATAAGATTTTTTCTTTGGGTTTGGATCACTTGAGTATTTGTTCTTTTTTTGTAAGCTTTTTTTTTTTTTTTTTGAAAAAGGAAGCTATTCAGAATATTGTAAAAAGGGTGTAACAGTGTCTAACAGACCGTTACGGTACCGCTACGGCTATTACATAATATCAAAATGGTTGTTACACATGTGAATTTATGGCACACTGCTATAGCTGCCGTAACGGGTGGTGGTAACCACCACAACCGTTACGTAACGGCGTTACATAACGATTGCGGCCACTTTTAAAACCTTGAGTAAGAAGCTTTCAAAATGACTTAAATTCTAACTCTTCTAACTAAGAAGTGTTTATAGTCATGTTCAAATGATCACAGCATATTAGTTGCTTCCATTGTTTTGCCTAGTAATTTTTAAGAGCATTGTCCACAAATGGAGAGCGATGTACACCATCTATCAACACTTTGTGATGTACTTCAGAAATATTTAATGGTTAAATTGATTTGTCACATCACTATGGAAAACCATTAAGTAGAAAGCTATCAATTTAAATGCAACTAAACAAGGGGAAAGAGATACAAATCTACTAACAATGTCGTCAACTTTGTCAAATTTGCAAGATAGTTAGGTAAGGATCCAGTAATATTGCAACTCCTCAGTATCCTGTGACGCAATTAAATACATGCCACTTCAAGTCAGCAAGTAACACATTTCTATATTCTTTAAAAGATAGTACTACAGAAGCAATCAACTCAACTTACAATCTACTCATGTTTGTCATACTATTAAGATGTGGAAAAGTTGCTTCCATTCCATTTAAATCACTAATTCTCCTACAAGAAAAGAAAAAAAATTAATCATAGACTATTGTGAAATAGTTAAAAGCCATGGAATTAGAAGGTTATACTAACAAGTCAGTCATTTTTGTCAAATAAGCAATCTCTTGAGGAATTGGGCCATCTAAACCGCTAGCCTGAATCTCTCTGCACAACAAAAATTGAAATGTAAATGCTAAAAAGTATAATTATAAAGTTAAACAACAATTGAGTATAACAAAACAAGTCAAGCTCTCACAATTGCTTGAGATTTGTCCATTTTCGGATGAAATTGGGTATCTTTCCAGTAAATTGGTTCCCACTGACCCGACTGCATTATTCAAACTAATTAATTGATAAGTCACTAAAAATGGAAAAGGGTAAATAATTTTAATAATATTAAAATCACCCATAAAAGGAAAAGAAACTTACAATTCCGTCAAAGTGATTAGCTCTGCAAGTGTTCCCGGAAGCTCCCCAGTAAAATAGTTTGATGTTAAATGTCTTCAACAATAAAATGCACTCAACTAATAAATCAATTGACCTTAAACTTCAGTGCCAAGGTACATTTTCTCTAAAAGCTTAAGTTGTTAGAGAGAGGTGGATATAAAGATAATTCTCAACAATAGTTTCATGTTTAGATCTAGCAAATAAGTCTTCCACTTGACCAAAATTGTATATTATTAGGAATGCAACATGATTCAAGCACAAAACTATCCTACTTTGATTGACTGTCTGTAGACACCCCATTTTTGACCGTCCATATGACGTAGGTGCTTTATTCCAAACACCCGATGATGAAAGTTATACGGTGCAATCTTTTGAATTCTCAGCGAAGAAATTTGGATTCAAGCTCTAATCCCAAACCCTACACCCCATTTTGGCCAAACTATTTTTGACCTTGAAACCCTCTTTTCAAAATATTTTTTTCAAATGTTTCTACGATGTTTTGAGGCTCGCATTTTGATTAAAATATTTCACATTTTCAGTAAAACGAGTAAGGACAAAGTGAAAATGATTGGAAGAGAGGTAAACTCTTTGAAAAATCTTAGTTATAGGTTTGGAGTTGAAGGAAATAGGAAGGAATGGAAGAAAACTAGTTTAGGAAAAGGTTGAGTATCAAACCGTTAAGAAAGAAATGAATAACTTTCACTATATTAGACATATATCTTTGTGCACTTAGAATTTAGATGTGAGGCCACCGCCATTGGAAATTAGACTTCCGGGGCTTCAATTTAGGCTTAACAATCAGTTGAAACCGAGTTCGGATGAGGGAGATATGCTCGTTTGAAGTTGGGCCTGAAAGCAGCTTTTTTTGACCCGACCGGGGTTTGTTTAGATCCGACTATGGCTTGTTTGGACCCGGCCGGGTTTCAATCTTTCAGACTTGGCCTTTTATTTTTGGGTCCGTCCGTGTGTTTTGGGGCCCGGTCGAGTCTCATTAGCGCCAAACAAAATAGCTGGCGGGAATTGGACAGCTGGCTTTGTTTGAAGATATTTTCGACCAAATTGGGTCAAATTCTATAAATAGACCCCTGCATTTAGAATTAAAGGTTAGAAAAACCTTCCAAGAGGCTTAGAGATTGATGAGTTATCCTTGAGCCTTCAAGCTTCTTTTGTTCTTCAAATCAACTTTCACCCTCCATACACCATTAAAGCTTGGATTTGAAGTTTTCTTGTAGAGATTTCAAAACATATTTTCAGAACCTAGAGGGTTAGGAAATATTTCCAAAGGTTTAGAAGGTTTTTGAGAGCTAAGAACATCCATCTTTCTTCCAAAAGCTTTCTTGACTTCATATCACCTTTTAGCTATACATACACCATTGGAGCTTGTTCTTGAAGCTTTTTGTTGAACTTTCAAAGCTTATTTCAGAAACTTGAGGGTGCTTGGAATCAAGTTTGTTAACTAAGAAGTTACCTCTCTTTTCAAGAGGTACAACTTTGCATCTTTTTCTTACTTCTCTTTTACTCTTTTCCTCTCTTTTTCTTGTTTTATACACTGTTTTGGGACTGTTTTCAAGGGCTGAAACTTGTGATTTAAGAGCTACCACAGGTGGAGGGGTTAACCACCCTTCCTTGAACCTTATCCCATAACTTTTATCCTTGTGTTTCCCACTCGTTCACATAATTTTAGCCACTATTTTTGGACTGTTTTGGGACTGTTTTGGGGCTGAAATATGTGATTTAAAATTGCAAAAAGTGGAGGGGTTAGCCACCCCTCCTTAGGCTTTGTTCCATAGCTTTTTCTCTACTCTTTTTACTTACCTTCTCTTGCTTTTGCCACTGTTTTTTTGCATTTTAGGGGTTGTTTTGACTCATTTAAATAGTTTATGCTTTGAATATCATGTGTGTATTGTTGTAAGTCCTTATGTCTTCAGTTGTTTAGGGCTTAGACATCGAGTCATTTGAGTTGATAGCTTTCTTACCTAGTTTTCATACAAAGAGTCCCACTTATGTAATAATCAACTTTTCATAATCATCTCTACAACCGCCCTCCATTCTTTGTTTTATTTATTAAGGAGTTGTGTTTAATAAAAGGTTGTTGTTCAAGCATTAGAAAGAGACCTTCCATTCTTAATGGTTTAATCTCTTCAGAGGTTCATTACTAAGGCATTACATCTCTCTTATGCTAAACACAACCTCTTGTTTGTCATTCCTCTTTATCACCGGTGTATTTACTCCTAAGGGACTAACTTTCTAGTTAGGCCCTTGGAAATCACAAAAGAAAGTTTCATTATAGATTTTTATCAAGTTTGGATTTAGAGTCCTTATCGCTCATTGTGGGTCTGGCTATGTCATTATCGCTCTTTTGAGTTTGACTAGTTATTATCATTCATTTTGGGTTTGACTTGGAATCCATTATCGCTTATAAATGAGTTTGATTCCTCTTTTGTAATTTCCCCCGAAGAAAAGGGTTTGAATGGCTCATTTCTTGGGTTAAGTCGATACTTGCTCATTTACATTGCTTTCAAACTTAGTGGACTTAATATCACCTTTGGACAAAGTGGAATAAAAGATAAAGAATTGGAAAGGTAAATTAAAAAAGGTGTATAAAATCTGCTTAAAATTGGATCAATCAGCATAAAGAAGCTTAATAAAATCGGTTGGATTCGGTCGGATGTTATACCGAATCCATCGCGTCAAGAGTCATCACATATTAATTCGTGATGTTTTGATGAATCTTGAGGCTTGTTTACCTCCCTCTTTGAGCTAACTTCATGATAGGAGGGAGGGGTGGTTATTGTCTTTCATTGCATTAATAAATTTATGTCTAATCGTGTCCAAAACCATCATGCAATCAACTTGCGACCATTGATGGTTTCGAAACCGAATCCATTCTTCTCTTGAGTTTCTCCATGACATAGAAGAGCAGAAGGGACAAACATGGTTTAAAACTGCTCTGTCTTCACTGTTTTCACCTCAGAGGACAAAAACATTTTTCTGCAAGAAAATAGGGCACAACCGGACTTGTTTGGACCCAGTTGGGCTTCATTGGGGGGTCGGCCGGGCTCCAATGTTTGGTAAGCAAAGTACTTTTGATAGAAACAGAGAGTAGTGACTAAGGGTGAAATAGAGCAGATTCTCAAAGGGCAGATAGAGCAGTTTCTGAGAATTGCCTTCATTAACGCGCATATGATCCTTGTGTATTAATATTATTGTCCATATTATTGTTGTAAATATTACTGTTGTAATATTGTTGTAGTTATTGTTGTAATTATTGTTATAATGTCATTGTTGTAATAACTTAGATAGCTAATTAGTTATTTAGTATTCATTTGGTATTGTAATAGTTAGTTTAATTCGGACACATGGACATTTGGACCCTCTTGCACGAGGGTGAAATATGTAATAATTGTCTTCCAACCCCCATTTCTTTCTCCGTTTTGTTTATCTGCTTATAATGGTAGCATCATGTTTTACATTTTTCATGTCATTACCATGCTTACAATATTCATTTTTGCATGCATTTGGCTCAATACATCACTCTAACTTTGTGATTGTTTATTATTCAAAATAAAAACGTGCTTAACTGCATACTATCAAATTAATTCATATGTCATACTAGTAGCTGAGCCTATTAGTTGCATTTTGTATGTGTTGCATTAGTCATCGTACATCGTTAGGATCATGCTTTTTTTCTCTAACTATTTTATTTCTTTTGGCTTACCTTGGAGTACTAGGTTAGCATTTCTTGTTTTAGCTTATTAAATGTATGTTAGTATTGCCATATCGAGCATGTTTTCCATGAGGCTAAGTGCTTACGTGATATATCTATTTGAATGCCAGTGGATGAAGGCCTTTTTACTTGAGTTGGAATAATTTGATTAATGTTCATACAAGCTTGCTTTTTCAAGTGACATATATTCAAAACACTTTTTCAAAACAAACATAAAATCAATGTATTCCAAATTTTGTGAATTGGTCTATACTTGTGTGCATCACCTAGTAAAATTAGCCTAATAATCGGAATAAGAACATATAATGTAAATAAAAATCACATCATGATTTGTAGAGGCCAATCTTTGATCGGGTGAGTGGGGTGCTCAATTCATGACCTTCCTTTTCATACCTAAGTTCTTGAACTGAGACACCTTGGTGATGACGAACTAATGGCCTTTTGGCACGAGTCCCGGGTTTCCTAAATTTCTCAAAAATATTTAGGTGGCAACTCTAAAACTTGGCAATGCAGTCCATTTTTGGCATTTTTGATTCAAAATCGATTTTTCAAAAGATTTTTCAGATTTGGACTCATTTGTGTTTATCTATTTCACATTGTACTTGTAAAATTAGATTCAGAACCACGGGAGTCTGAACTGTAGGGCTATTATATCCGAAAGGAGCACGAAAAGCAAGCTACACTATCCAAAACTTTAACATAATTATATATTCCAAAAGACATGGAACGTTTAAATGAAAAAAGTTGACCTAGTGCTAGGGACTCTAGTCTCTACAGGATTTGGGAAGGGTTAAATGTACACAATCTTATTCCTATATGCAGAGGGACAGTTTTTGTTCATGAAACTCATAAATGATTGAACAAAAAGGGGTCTTACATTTTGTTTATCTGAGAAAGATTCCCAAGCTCTGGAGGAAGGGTTCCTGATAGTTGATTGAACTCCAGCATACTAAAAACATCAATTCAAACCCTTAACGACAAAAAGTGATTAAAAAAAAAAATCATATGCGTATACATGAAAGAATAAGGTAGTAGTAATGTTACAGATGTTGAAGTGTGCTAATATTTCCAATTTCTTTTGGGATTGAACCTGTTAATCGGTTTCCAATGAGGGAACTGCAGTGACATCATTAGCCATAAGGAACTAAGAACAATAAAATCTCCAAGATGGCATATCTATACTAATCTTCTAGCTATCTATCTATGCTCTATACTATTATATATGTGAAGCCGTGAGATGGTGTTGACATAAAACGTATCATATTTCGAGTTTCCAAAATACCCCTACAGTTGATTTTTATGTAAAAATTATAATTAAGTGGAGGACGAGACTTGAAACCAAGAGCATGGATTTGGCAAAGAAGATCCTGACCACTTGAGCAACACATACTATGTGTGCATTCTTCTTTGTCATTATTCTTATATTATTTATTTATTTATTTATTTTTTTGAGTTGCACACACATCGCTTGTGCAGACAACTAATATATATAAATCAAACATTGGAATTGGAGTGGATGTCACAGTTTTTGCTTTCACAAAATTCTCTAACTGCCACTGCAATTGCTAAATTCAATCATATCTAATAGGTCTGTATATCTATTCTATTATATATATAAAGGGCGAAGTTGGTGTTTGACACTTCTGCATCACACAATTTATTCTCAAATTATCTTTTTGTAACTAAGAATTGAAACACAACTTTTTTATTATTTTTTGTAAAACTACCTATTGAATCTAAAACAACCAATTTCAATTTTGAACCCACATGAAAATTTTAAAGCATGGAAATTTAATATGTATAGAGGGAGAGAGAGACATACATTTTGATTACTTGTTGCAGGGAACCCCATTGTGGAGGGATTGTACCGTTAAGGTAGTTACGAGTGAGGTCACTGTAGAAAGAAAAGAGTTTAAAGTATTTTGTTTCAATTCAATGATGGATTTGCAAAACTGAGCACTAAAAGTGGGCAAAATGAAAACTGATGAGGACAAGAAATTGAGGCTTTCTTTTTAAATACACCCATTTAATTTAGGAATTTTATGAGCATGGCACCATCTTGAGCTTTATTTTTAACATATATCTCATTTATTTTATTTTTTTGGGTATTCAGACTCTAAAGTCTAATTCTAAATTTTTTTTGGCTAATATACTTAAAATCTATTCTTTTAGGGTCGAAAAGATAATTATAATTTCAAAAATCATTTTACCACTATATACTTGTCTCTCTGTTCATCGCCTACCTATCTGTCTATTTGTTTATGTTACTTGTGTATCCACCTATATGTCCACGTGGCATCCCATTATTTCTTCATGTATCACCTATCTGTCAACTTTACTTATTTATCCACCTATGTGTCCACGTGTCATCCCACTATTTATCCATATATCACTTATTTGTCCATATCATCACCAACCACTATTGTTGACTTTTCCAATGCACTTTTTGGCGTCGAAAATTTTTTCTGCGGTCCAATGTTGGTCCGGCGATGTCTAAAAGTGGAGATATAATTGGAAAAAAATTGTTCAAAAAAATAATTTGTTTTTCGCACTAATCAATTTCGTTAAGGGAAATTCTATTTGTATACCATACAAACTTTCAGTACATATCACAAATAGTATTCAGATATAAACTTCTGAACAAAAATCAAATGTTTAGATTTAAAGTTGTGAACAAACATAAATTGTTCAAATATACATTCCATTTAATTGTTTTTATCCGAACAACTGCTTTATGTTTATAAAATTATATTAGAACATTTTATTATTGTTCAAAATTTTATATTCGAACACCATTTGTAGTATGTACTGAGAATTTGTATGGAATGCAACAAAAAAAAAAAAAATCAAACATTAGACTAAATAACGTATGACTCCATGGGTATGGACTTTCACCAATTATTCATATTTTTTTAACATCCAATCATCCATAAAAATTGAATAAAATAATAATTTGTATATTTTAGTAACATAAAATGTTTATATTTTTTATACTTTAACTAGTGAAAAATAAAAAATAGCGTATACATTATTATTCTTATATTCTAGAGAAATACTTGTACATATGGAGGGATTAGGGGATTTCTAAATATATTTCTTAAATTTCTCATTCCATCCACTATATATTATAATATTCTCTATTTAAAAAATCTTATGCAAATTAATATAAAGATATTTAGGGTTAGTTGGCAACTGCGTTGCATTTTAATTGTCTTTCTTTCCTTCTTTTTAAAAACCTTTTTTAGAGTAAAATTATAGTTACAAAAGTCGATACATTTGATAAATGTTAAAAAAGTTAGCTTTGTTGTTATTCAAAAATTTGAAAAAAGAAAAAGTTTAATTTTTGGGGAAATTATTATACTAAAAAAAATAGGATTTGACTTTTTTAACAAAATAAACCATGACTTTTAAATTTTATCAATTTAAAACCTAATCTTTTTATTTATTTTCAATCTAAACAATTTGCCTATTAACTAACAGAAAAATGATATTTTGTCATTAAACTCAACAAAAAATGTATTTTAGACATTTTGTGCACACCTCCATTCAGTTTAATGACTAAAATATTATTTTTCCGGTGGTATTACTTAAAAAAAAATAGGTGAATGACTGAGATTGAAAATAAATCAAAATATTACGATTTAAATTGACAAAATTAAAAATCTAAGATTCATTTTGTTACAAGGGTAAACTTTGATTTTATTTTATTTTTTTGTAAATTTTTCTTAATTTTAATTAACAATTGTCAAACTGAGATGTATCTTATAATTTTTTTTTCCGTCTAAATTGTTAGTTAAACAAATTAAAAGCAATCAGCTAACGCTTTTCTTTTTACTTCCTTGTTTGGGAAGGGGAGAAAATAGCCAAAAAGCAACCAAAAAAAAAAAATATTACAAGTTATCACATCATTCTCTCTATTTTTTGCACATATTTTTTTATATAAAAAAAAGGTCAAAAAATCAATTAAAATGGTGAATTCTCAAATGAGTGTTAACCAAACAAGGCCTTACTTACATTTTTTTTAGGAACGGGAGCTTGACAAATTCTGTTGGGAGGGTCCCTGAAAGATTCCGTGATTTGAGGCTTCTGCAGTTCAACAGAAATTGAGTTATATTTGCACCGAAAAAATAAAGAATGTTTACTAGCTAAACATTACACTGAAAAATATTTTTTAAATTGTGGTGGTATATATATATTTTTGCAGCATGTATAAATTTAGAGAAATGCTCCGGTGTGCGTCTTTTTAGGGGTGTATATTGTATGCAATTTATCATAAAAATGTATAATTTTATTATAAAATTTCGTAATATCAACCGCAAAATGAATAATCTCGCCACAAATTGACATAATAAAAATGTTCAAAATTTGTGGTTGATTTTGCAAATGTTTGTGGTTTGGTTATAACATTTTTGTTACGCTAATTTGTAGTGAACTTACGCATTTTATAATTGATGTTATAAAATTTTGTGATAAAATTACACACTTTTGTGATAGGTTGGGGTGCACACCGGAGAATTTCCCATAAATTTAAATTTATAATACTTAAATTTTTGTCCATATCTTTGTGTCTATTAACATAATTAAATTGGGAGACTAAATTGAAATATTTTTTTATACATTAGAGATCAAATTGGCATAATTTAAATATTGGGGATCAAATTAAAATACTTTTATAGATTAGAGACCAAACTGATACAATTTAAACATTGAAGACCAAAATAATACATGACCCATAATTTGAAAACTAAAATTGTAATTAGCTCCTAAATTCTCCTAGTTGTCAAGTAATGAATGAACATTTTTCATGGTTAATGCTCTCCATGTATGATGCTATCCTACGCCTTAACAATGGCTAGAATAATTAGACTATCCTAACCAAATTTAGGTGTTTTTTAAAATGGTTTTTTTGGCCCTTTTAGCAGTTAAAAAAATTATGTTTGAAAATTTGTACAAAAAAAGTTTTTTTTTTTTTTTTTTGAGTGAAAAAATTGATCTGACATTAAACTTTTTTAGCCGGTTGCAAAAATCTCAGTGACTTTTTTACTCTTTTTACTAGTTCCCAAACACCTTTTTAATGGACTTTATTGAATATTTTTATCAAATAAAGAAAAGAACTACAAAACAAAATAATGGACAAGAACTAAATTATTGGCCATATGTCATTTGAGAACAAGAAGGTTGTGAATGTGAATATAACCCCCTACCCATAAGTAACTCCATCCAAATTATTTTTATTGAATATTTTTTTCTCCAATATCTATCTCCTATTAACTAAACTAACCCTTTATAAATAATGTCATCAAATTAAATGGTTAATCTAAAAAGAGGTTTTTGTGATTTGCAAAATAGTATGAAATAGTTAGACTACATGTGGAGGCAAGGTCAAAATTAAGTCAATAATTAAAAATATAAATCAAACGTGAGACATAACTTTAGTTTGACACAAACTAAATAGTACAAATTTGGGCCATCTTCTCATGGCTCAAGCCTATCTAATGCTATCTATAAATATGTCTCAAACCTAAGGAGATGTTTAGTAGATAAAAACTCTAATTTGGCCTTAATATTTGTTAATTGAACGGCTTGAACCGGATGAATGGATTGATTCACAGTTAGCATTAAAGAATTAAGTATACTTGTAATTTACTTAGATAATAATTAGATTTTGTATCTTATAATTTATCTAAAAATTGAAAAATTTTGTATTTTCAATCAATTCTGCATAAATAAAAAATTTATTTCAAAAATAAGTAAAATAATAACTATTTTAAGTTATATATTTTATACACGTATATTTACGATAATTATATAAAATTTAAATTTCGCATTAAGTTTCGGGTAACCATATTTATGCTACTTTTGGATAATGAATCTAGGGCAAGCAAAATAAAATTAATTAAACAAAATGGATATATATTTTTTTTGACAATTATCTAATTCATTTTTCCATTAACACAACCCCCCCCCCCAAAACTATGATAATAAATACAAAGTATTGTACTTACTCAAATTATCTTGTCTTAAAATGAAATATAAAAATGACAAATTATTTTTATCTTAAATAATAACATTTGCACCTACTGAATTCTGAATAGGTTGGGATGCTTTTTATAAGGTAATAAAACACATTTTCTTAAATTAATTTATCCAATGATATTTCGTTTATCTTTGACCTAGCCCTTGGTATCGATTGATTATTCGGTAGCCTGAGAGTATAGTTATATGGTAACTTTATGGTAGTATGATTAATTAGTGGAGAAGGTGGAGTATTGATTATTTGTATTAGGAGATTGAAAAACATATGAATGTCATAATAAATGGTGATTAGTAAGTAAATATGGCCGTATGATATCTTAGAACTATTGAATAATTTTTTCTTCATATCATAAATGGTCAAGTGAGTCATTTGGCTCATACGGAATACGGATAAGTTAGTACAAATTCGCTTCAAACTTAGCCCATAACCATTAAGTCGAAGCAGAGAAGGAACTTATGGCAGGCAAAAACCATGGGACTGGGTATGGTGGAGGATGGCAGCCCGTGGTGCGCAGACATGGAGGAAGGGGAGTGTGGGGAAGTAGGGAGGTAGTATCGGTTCATTCGGTCTTCGTGGATAATATACCCGAAAACATGGGGGCAAAAGGCTTATACTCATCTTCACCAACTATGGTGTAGTTCTAGATGTCTTCATTCCAAACAAGCGAAGGAAAATGACGAGATCTCGATTTGGTTTTGTACGGTATAATTGCTCTGTAGCAGCGGACATTGCAGTCCAAAAGGCACACGGGCTTTGGTGCGAAGACAGAGCACTAAAAGTTCAAATGGCCGAGTTTGGAAAGAAGTATGATACAAACCGTAGGTTGACTCGAGATTCACCGATAAGGAAGGCTCCGGAGGTCAATCACATGCCCAAGATTGGTTACCAAAGGAAACAAACCTATGCAGAGGCTGTAAGAGGGAGAGGTATCGCAACACCCACAGTTCGAACTATAAAAGCATATGAGGAAGGAAGTGGCTGGCTGCTTGAAAGTGTAGTAGTTAGACTCAAATCAGCCAACTCATCGGATTATTTCAAGGTGGAAATAGCAAGGCAAGGCTTTGGGGATGTTAAAGTGCGTATGGGTGGGGGTAGAGATATGGTGCTCTCTTTCCAATCTGCTGCAGATAAAAAGGACAAACTTGTGAGAATGAAGGATTGGCTTAATGAATGGTGTGAGTCAGTCCTAGAATGGAGACAAGGTTTGGCCTTGGAGCAAGAAAGATTTGTTTGGCTTAGCTGCTACGGAGTTCCACTGAACTTATGGAGCCACAATACATTCAGTAATATTGGAAAGAACTGGGGTGCAGTGATTGGGATAGATGACGACACACTTCGGCTAAATTCGCTTCACTGTGGAAAAGTGAAGATAGCCACTACAAGCATGGAGTCCATCAATCAATCCATCAACCTGGAGTGTAGAGGTATTATCTACCCAGTAAGGGTATGTGAGGAACAAATAATCACCTATAACGCTGTGTATGATCCGTGTGTCTCCCAATCCGATCACTGGAAGAACGGCGAGAAAGGCTCCTCAATGGGGGCTAAAGCTGATCAGCTTCTAGACAAAAATAGCAGGCATGAGGAAGAAGAAGATGACGTGGAGGTCCAGGTGGATGAGGCCTTACGCAGCAAGTGTGACGTGGCTGGGGAGGGTCAGAACGTACCACCCACTGCCGAGGCTGAGTTGGAAAAGGAGGATAGGTTGAAGGATGTCTCTGTGGTGGATGAGTCAGAAATAAGGCTGGAAGGGTCAGAGGAATGTGGTGCATGCGCAAGGGAGCATGTTGAGTTGGGGACGAGTTCCAAGCACTGTGATGTCGGACGTGGGGTGGACGGTATTGTATACACCCCTGGCTTTATGAAAAGCATTAGTGGGTCAGCAGGTGATAGGGCTGGAATTCAACTCGAAGTGGACCTGAATAGGGCCCAAATGAGTCCTGGGCTGAATGGGTCGGCCCTAAGAGCTGTTGGGCTTGTAGAAGTTGGGAGCAGTCAGTCACAAATTTTTTATACAACCCAATTAACAGAATCTGCCATGAGTCCACAGACGAAAGCTCACCTGAAGATGAAAGGCAAACAAAAAATAGGGGAAGCTCCGAAAGGCAAAAAACAGACCAAGCAGCAGAAAAGGAAGATGGGGGTAACCGGGAACTTAGGGGAAGCACCACTGAATTTGCGGAAGGGAGCGGTCTTCAGGTCGGCTGTAGCTGCCATCTCTCTTTCAATGGCGAGCAGTAACAGTAGAGCCCGGCTTTTGAGGTCAGAGGCAGAAGCATCTATTCAAATCGGTAAAGTTCTTGGACTTGATTGTGAAGGACAAGAAGAAGAGGTGATCAGCAAACTAGCAGCACTTGAAGCACAGGATTTGCAGAGAATTCGGGTTAAGGAAGGGGATGCCAATTGAGTTTGATACCCAGCTGTATTAGAGTATATTTTGATGTGCCCATGAAGATACAATCTTGGAATGTAAGAGGTATTGGTAGACCAGAAAAAATGAGGAAGCTAAAAAGAATTCTTGCAGAGAGAAAAGTGGATATTGTTCTTCTACAAGAAACAAAGAAGTCTGGAATTGATTCTGCTACGGTTCGGTCTCTGTGGCCTGGGGATAATTTTGACTTTATGGCTGTTGACGCGATTGGTAGGGCTGGAGGTCTGCTTTGCATTTGGAACCCGGAGGTGTTCCAATTGAAGGCTTGTGGTAGTAATCGCAATTTCATCTTGCTCTCAGGTACCTTGTTCTCTAGCTTTGAATGTGTTCTAATTAATGTTTACGGACCCAATGACGTGTCTAGTAGAAAAGAGCTTTGGGATTCTTTAGTCAGATTGAAATCTAGCTTTTCGGGGCCATGGTGCATGGGGGGTGATTTTAATGAAATTAGGAGTATCTCAGAAAGAATTGGGTGCTCTAGGAGGGATAGAGGGATGAGAGATTTCAACGGTATGATTGAGCAACTTGAGCTGATAGATATGCCTATGCTGGGGAGAAAGTTTACCTGGTGTAATTCTCAAGCTACTGAGAAATGGAGTAGAATTGATCGTTTTTTGCTAACTCATGAATGGGTGCAGAATTTTAATTTCAAACTGTGGGGTCTTCCTAGAATGTGGTCTGACCACTGCCCTATCATCTTAATGGAGGATGAAAGGGACTGGGGGCCCAAGCCTTTTAGATTTCTCAACGCCTGGCTTTTACATCCTAACTTCCTAGCATTCGTCAAACAAAGTTGGGCAGAATTTATAGTGGAAGGCTGGGCAGGTTATAAATGTTTTATGAAACTTAAAGCTCTGAAACAGGCATTAAAACAGTGGAATGTAGCGGTGTTTGGGAAGATTGAGTCAAAGCTCAAGTGTGCTGAAGATGAGGCCCATAACCTTGATTTGCTAGCTGAGGAGAGACCCCTTCTTGAAGCAGAATTGGTCAAGCGTAAGGAGGTCAGGGGTGAAGTCTGGAGGTTAAGTAAAATGTTAGAATGGATTTGGCTTCAAAAATCTAGAGTGAATTGGGCAACTAAAGGAGACAAAAATACAAGGTACTTTCACATGTTGGCATGTAACAGAAACAGCCGGAATTCTCTCTGCTCAATAGTAGCTAATGGTGTAATGATTGAGGATCCTATGGAACTGAGAGCTGAAGTTCAGGCTCATTTCATGGGGCTCTTCTCCGAAACTTGGGCAGTTAGACCCAAACTGTCCGGCCCATTTCCGAGTATTGGTGGAGCTCAAGCGGTGGCACATTTGGAGGCAGACTTTACAGAGGAGGAAATCAAATACGTCATTAGGACTTGTGATGGTAATAAGGCCCCCGGGCCTGATGGGTTCAACATGTCATTCTTCAAGAAATGCTGGAAAATAGTGAGAATGGATGTGCTCCAGTTCATGAGGGAATTCCATCAGAATGCAAGTCTGGTTGGGGGGATTAATAGCTCTTTTATAGCCCTAATTCCTAAAGTTCAAAGTCCTTCTTGTTTGAATGAGTATAGGCCTATCAGCCTGATTGGCTCCCTATATAAATTATTAGCAAAAGTACTCGCTAATAGAATGAAACAAGTGATGCCTAAGATTATAAGCGAGGTTCAGTCAGCATTTTTGGGAGGTAGGAATATCCTGGACGGTGTTCTCATAGCGAATGAGATAGTCGATGGGTGGCGTAAATCGAATAGAAAAGGCTTGGTGCTTAAATTGGATTTTGAAAAGGCCTATGACTCCATTAATTGGGAGTTTTTATTTGATATGCTCTCCAAGTTTGGCTTTGGAACTCGCTGGGTCCGCTGGATGAAAGTGTGTGTCTCCTCGGCCAAGATTTCTGTTTTGGTTAATGGGTCTCCAACATCTGAGTTCTGTCCCCAAAGAGGTCTTAGGCAGGGTGATCCGTTGTCCCCATTTCTCTTCAATATTGTCGCGGAGGGCCTCAACATTTTGCTGAGTAGAGCCAAGGAGTTGGACATCATAAAAGGGGCAGAGGTGGGTTCAAATGGGCTAAGAGTAACGCATTTGCAATTTGCGGACGACACAATTTTGTTCTGTGAAGCTAATAGGAGAGAGGTGAGTAACATTAAAAGTATCTTAAGATGCTTCGAGATCTCCTCAGGTTTGAAAATTAACTACCATAAGAGCATCATCTGTGGTATCGGGGTGGATGACGGGTTGGTGCATGATTTTGCCACTAGTCTTAATTGTTTGCATAAACATCTGCCGATTCAATATTTGGGGCTTCCGTTGGGGGCCAATCCAAGTAGGAGAAGCACTTGGAAACCTGTTCTTGATAAATTTAAACAGAAATTGGCATCCTGGAAGAGAAGGCTTCTATCCTTTGCCGGGCGCTTAACTTTAATCAAATCTGTTATGTCCAACTTGCCGATTTACTACCTATCACTGTTTAAGATTCCTACGGGGGTGGCTAAGGAGATTGAGAGAATGCAATCAGCATTTTTGTGGGGTGGTTCAGACCTCAGGAGAAAAATTCATATGGTTCGTTGGGAGGTGGTAACAAAGCATAAGAATCTAGGTGGTTTAGGCTTGAGGAAGTTGACATCCTTCAATCATTGCCTCCTGTTGAAATGGTGGTGGCGGTTTGGTGCTGAGAATCTAACGCTTTGGAAAGAAGTGATCTGTCAGAAGTATGATGTTAGGGGTGGAAGATGGTTTCCAAACAGTGTGGGCAGAGGATCCAAAATTTGGTCTGACATCACCTCTGCTGTTGTGACCAATTCCGAGCTTCATAGCTTCTATACCAATAACTCTCATATTGCTCTGGGGGATGGAAGGAGAATTCAATTTTGGAGGGATAAGTGGGCGGGTAATGTGCGTTTGATGGATGAATTCCCTAGGCTTTTTTCCCTATCTACTGTCAAAAATGGTGTGGTAAAAGGTTTTTTTGAGCAACGGTCTGGTGTTAGTGGGTGGAGATTGCTCTTCAGAAGATCCTTGTTGGCCTGGGAAGAGGAAGAAGTTCAAAGACTACTCCACTTGCTTCGCAATGCTCCAGCATTTTGTAATAATAAACCAGATGAGTTAAAATGGAGGGCAGATCCTTCGGAGGTTTTTAGTGTGGCCTCAGCTTATAACCGGAGTGAATCACTGCTGGGGCCGGAAAAGCAGTGGCGGACTCAATCTGGAACAATTTCGCCCCTCCCAAAGTGCAATTTTTTGGATGGTTGGCTTGGCTCGGCAAGGTAAAGACCTCTAATTTTCTCCATAGGCTTGGGATCTTAGATGGCAGTGTCAATTTGGCTTGTGTTTTTTGTCAAAATGAGATTGAAACAGTAGAGCACATTCTTCTTTTTTGCCCTTTCGTATGGCGGGTCTGGTCCAACATTATAAGATGGTGGGGTGTGCAGTGGGTAATTCCAGGTTCGGTGGATGGTTTGTTGCAGTGGTGGCTTGGCTGTAGATTGAAAAAGCTGGAAAAGAAAATTTGGATGGTTTCACATCTGGCTATCCTTTGGTCTACTTGGAAGCATAGAAACGACTGCATTTTTAACGGATCTCAACCAAATTTGGAGGCTTTGTGTGAAACTGTGAAGGTGAGAGTAGCCATGTGGCTCAAAGCGTCGCCATTCCAGGTGGAGTACTCTATTAATGACTTGGTCTTTAATCTGCCACAAGTCAAGCATTGTCTCAGAACTGGAGGGTGAGGAAGGCTGCTGCTGGTTTGTGGTCTGATCTGTTTTTAGGGAATGTAAAGTTTCTGGTTGTTGGGCTGAGGTGTTCTAGCTCACAAACTGATGCTGTGCTGAATTGCTGGTTTAACACACTATCAATAGTGTCCATAAGATTAGAAGGTGCCCTCCAGATTAGAAGTGCCCTTGCTGTTTAGAGGGTCTGCTGGCTGCTGTGTCTAGATGGTGCCCAGCTGCAGTTTTGTGACTTTTGGTGGCCTTTTGGTCTGCTGGCTGCTGCTGGTTTGCTGCTGGTTTGTGATCTGATCTGTTTTTAGGGAATGTCAAGTTTCTGGTTGTTGGTCTGATTCAGTTTGGTAGATGAGGATGGGTGGTGTTCTGTTCTAGCTCACAAACTAGGTGGGAGGTCTGGTTTCTGCCTGATGCTGTGCTGAAAATGCTGGGCTGTGTCTGTTTGAGAGAGTGTGGTAGGGTGGTGGTGGAGAGCTGCTGTGGAAGATGTGTTAAGCTGTTTTGTTGTGCCTGTTGAAATGCTTATTGAGGGGCTGAATCAGTTTTGCATTTGAGGATGGTTGGTGGTTATGGGCTGCAGTCTACACTAAGGAATTCTGCAGCAGAATTTTCAGTTGCTGTCTGTTAAGTTTGTGCTGCTGGGTTCAAGATGGGTGGCCACAGAGTCCAGTTTGAGGCTGCACTCATCTGCACTTCTGGAGGCTCTAAAAGTGCAGCACAGGTAGGGGTTGCTGGTTCAGTGGTGTGGGTTATGGTTGGTTTGGTTCACTCTCATCTCTCCATTAGTCCAGATGGTGTCCAGCAGATGGTCAGCAGATGGAGTAAGGAAGTAGTGTTTGCTGCAGATACTTCACTCCCAGAGTTGTGCTCTCACAGTGATGGAGTAAGGAAATTGTTTTGGTGCATTCAGAATCTTGGTAGCAGGGAGTAGTGTTTGCTGCAGCTTTGGTTTTTCCTTTTCTTTCTTCTTTCCGTTGGTCTCTCACCAACTTGGGGTGCTAGCAAATGATAGGGTGAGCTCGGTGGTGCCAACCTAGTTGGGATCACTTAGCGCACTGTGATGCTTTTGCACTTCCTTCTCCTTTATTGATGTATTTTCTTGTACTTTGTACTTGTTTCTTTCATCAATAAAGCTTTTTTGCCGATCAAAAAAAAATTAAGGCTTTTTTGTTTTTTTGTATTTTTAGATAGATATTTTCAAGTAGGGCTTGATTGTGAAAAGAGAGTGGGCTTTTAATATCAAGAATGGGATTCATGCCTACTTTTATTGACAATTCAAGTCAAAGAACGTGTTCTTTACATAATTTTATTTTGTTGATTTTTTTTTTTTTTTGAAAATTTAAATTTGAATTTGAAGGGCTCATAGAGTCCACCACAAGTCTCGTTTCGATAATTTAAAATGTTCATTTTATAGGGACCTTAGTGTATATTATTCTAAAAAAAATTAAGACCATCCGATAATCATATTATTTTTATTTGACCACCCTTGTCTTCGAAAAATAAACAATAAGTATATTTTTTAAAATAGATCATTTATTTTTTGAAGACAAGTATATTTTTTAAAATAGATCATTTATTTTTTGAAGATAAACATGACAAAATGAAAAAATTATGACTATTAAATCGGCTTAATTTTTTTTATGTATGACTTACACGGAATGTCCTATCAAATAAACGGTTCAAATCATCTAAACATGATCTATTGCATGCCACAAGTGCCCCTCAAATTCATATTTAAACTTGGGAGAATCCCAATCCATACACAGCCTTCATGTTTGAAAGTGATCTAATTTTTTATATGACTATGATTTAATTTTAAAGTGACTATCAATGCTTTGTAGTATATTATTGTACTTTTAATTTTTATAAAATTAAATTTCAATAGTACAAAAAAATCACTAATGCTTTTAAGAATAAATTGTGTGGCCATGGTGGCTCTTGGACCAACTCTAATCATCCTTAAAGGAGAATTATGTGAGCCCAATTTTTCAGTACATCCTATTAAATTATTTCAGGTTACAACTTATTCTCAGAACATCCTATTTTTTTCTCCCAAATTATCCTTTGGAGATACACCCAAATAAAACAAATTAAAAAATTTAAATTACTTTTGAAAAACACTTGAAAATCCTTTAGAGGGAACACGGCTAGGTGGCCAAGGAGCATGGCAAAGGAGAAGGAGAGGGTGAACTTTGCATTCGGACTTCTAGAAACGAATAAAGTGAATTTGTTCAGATTTCAAGAATCGAACAAATTTACTTTGTTCGGCTGTCTACTGACGAACAAAGTGAATTTGATCGGTTCTCAAAGTCTAAACAATAATGACGAAAAATATGTTAAATATTTGCTTACCAATAACTGTACTTTGATATTTATGTAAATACTTACCTCATCTTTGATGGGTTCCTTCAAAAAACTATTTTAATTATTATTGTCAGCCATTATTTGATTTTGTACAAACTTTTTTCTATTTGTAAGTAACAATATAATAAAAAAACAATGATGTTGATGACAATGGTAAGTTTTGGTTAGGTGAATTGGAATTTTGGAGCGAGGAAGAAGAATAAGAGAAAATAAATGAAACTTGGGAAAGAAGATGAAGATATTTGAATAAGAAGAATATGTATAATTGAATAGGTTGTACCATGAGAAAAAAAAAAATTATTTTAAAATTTAATATGTATTGTCCTTATTACTAAATTCACATTAAAATATGAGGAAACTACATACAGGTGAGAGAAGGAAAAAAAATTACCAACACGTGGAGTGCAAGTGTGTTTGTAGTGGGGTGCAAATGTAAATGAAAGACTGTTGGGGTGCACCGCCTACATGTTGATTATTTTTTTCCCCTTCTCCCATTCCCTTTCAAAATATAATTGAAATAAAAATTTTAAAATTTAAATTAGAGATACCAACAATGCTTGATAGCTCAAATTTTCATAACCCGAATGCCTCGAATGCCTCAAAATGACGTCGTTTTGGAAGTAAAATCACGTCGTTTTGATACATTCAAGCCATTCGAACCACACAAATTCAAGCTACCAAATATTTTTCCAAGAATTAATTCAGTGCTTTTAGGCCATGTTTGATTCACAAAACTAATAGTGAGGTATTAATAATCCTATCAAATTAGTGTGGTATTCACTATCCAATTGGATTAATAGGATAAATTATCCATTGGATTAATAATCCCATCCCTACCCCATTACTAATAATCCTATAAATTTGTTGGATTAATTATCCATTGGATTAATAATCCTAAGCCAAAATATTAAAACAAATATAGAATAATTGGATACATAGATTAATAATTAATCTCAATCCCATGCTCTAATCTATCAAATCAAACATGCCCTTAGGTTCTTCCTCCCTTTCGTTGGGCCTACTGGTAAAGCTCTCTTTTAGCATTCTTAAGTTTGGGTTTCTTAATAAAAAAATTCAAAAGTTATTTTTTTTTTCGTTTGTTAAATATTAATTTTTTAAATAAAAAATCAATATATTTTAAAAATAATTCAAAAAATTAAAACGAATAACTTATTTGAACTAAAATATTTATTCCTTTGGTTTCAATTCAAAATTTGACTTATTTTTTTGCTTTATTTCAAAAAGCTTACTAAAAATAAGTTAAACATCTAGATTTTAAAGAAAATTTATTAAAAATTCAAAAAATGGGTAAAATTATCAAATAACATGATTTACTTAAATAATTACAAACCTCAAATGTAACAAATATACCAAATGACATAATTTATTTAATCTCAACTTATTTTTTATAACTCAAAGTAACTATATATATTTAGAAATTAGATAAATAAGTCATAGCGCATATCACTCTATTTTCTAAAATAAATAAATAATATAAAATTTGATTACAGAACTAAACGGAATCTCTCATTCTTTCTGGTGACACTCAGTTAACAAGTTTATAACTAGTTTAGAAGTTTTCAGAAGGTAAAAATAAAGAAATAAAATAAATAAAATTTAAAAAGTACGAAAAGGGTGAGAGGGGAGAGAAATACATCTCAGTAATGTGGCAGATGGTGGAGAGGCGACAATCACAAATGACATGTTTCTCCAACTCTGTAGCCCAACTGCATGGATCTGTTTCTCCACTGAAGTTCAAATCATTCGTTCCCAATGTCTTCCCAATTTGCTTCAAAGCTTCCACTATAGTAAATAATAATAAGAATAATAAATAAATCAAAATAATAAATAAAGCAAATCAAGAAAACTAATCAAAAAGCATATACAGATTTTTTAATTATTTTTATTTCTTTTTTCTCGATAATGTTACATTGAAAAAAATATAATTTAAAAATTAAAACAGGTAGATAAGATTTAAATTTACACCACACAATCGATGTACTTGTATGGGTTTTTTCATCACACAAAACATTTCTTCTTCTTTTTTTCCATTATTTATCTATATGTATATGCATATATAGAGAGAGAGAGACGAAATGTTAAATACACACCATTAAACACAGAAAAATATACATATAAAAAAAAAATACAGTGTAGTGTATGAAACACACTAAAAATAAATTTTTAGCACAGTAAATTTTCTTTTATTATTATTATTTTTGGATAAAATCTTTATGTTTTAGTTATGTATGTGCATCTAGCATATTTTTGATACACATAAACATATATATCACACCTTCATCGGGGGGGAGAAGAGTGGCTGCAGAGGCAAAAGTTGCCAAGTAAATGAAGAGAATAAGTGAAGTGAAGAGATGTGGGAAAAACATGTTGAGAGATGATGGTGATGAGAGGAAAGAGAGCTTCTTATGCATTTGAACATCCATTCTATTGCTGCATTACAAATAGCTGATTAAGAAGGTTCCAATTGTTTTATCATGAGAGAGAGAGAGAGAGAGAGCTTGAAGATGACACTACATAGAATTGGAGGATAGAAATTTCATAAATGCACTACAATTTAAATCGAAGAGACTAAGACCCGTGCCAAAAAAGTTAAAAAGAAAATATTTAAATGTAAGACGAAGACCAAGAATCATTCATAAAGTCATCCCGTGCCAAAAAAGTAAAAAAGAAAATATTTTTTTGATTAAAAAAAAACAAAAAACAAAATGTTTAAATCTAGGAGACTAAGGCCAAGAATCATTCATAAAGTCGTCCCGTGCCAAAAAAGTTTAAAAGAAAATTTATTTTTTAAAAATAAGAAAATTTATTGTTTTAACTCTTATAACAATATAAATTTTGAATTTTAATTTTGTCAATTTAAATTTTAATATTTTGATTTGTTTTCAATTCAAACGATCTCCCTATTTTTATTAAGTAAAACTGACATCAAAAAAAAGAAAAAGATATTTTAGTCATTAAATTCAATGTAAAATAACTGATTAAGAAGGTTCCAATTGTTTTATCATGAGAGAGAGAGAGAGCGAGCTTGAAGATGACACTACATAGAATTGGAGGATAGAAATTTCATAAATACACTACAATTTAAATCTAAGAGATTAAGACCAAGAATCATTCATAAAGTCGTCCCGTGCCAAAAAAGTTAAAAAGAAACTTTATATTTTAAAAATAAGAAAATTTATTGTTTTAACTCTTATAACAATACAAATTTTGAATTTTAATTTTACCAATTTAAATCTTAATATTTTGATTTGTTTTCAATTCAAACTATCTCCTTATTTTTATTAAGTAAAACTGACACAAAAAGAAGATATTTTAGTCATTAAATTAAATGTAAAATATACATAAAATGTCTAAAACACAATTTTTGTTGAGTTTAATGACTAAAATATAATTTTTTTGTCAATTTTATTTAACGAAAATAAGCAGATGGTTTAGATTGAAAATAAATCAAAAAAATTATGACTTAAATTGACAAAATTAAAAGCCTAGGGTTTATTTTATTACTTGGATGGAACTCTGGAATTTTTTGGGTACATTTTGCAAATAAAATCTAGGACAAATTACACCGGTGGTCTCTTTATTTTACCACTTATGCCATTTTGATCCTTACACTCTCAATTGGCTCAATTTTGACATTTAATTTTATATTTTGCTTCAATTTGGTCGAATTAATAATATCGTTAGTATTTTTTTAAGGAAAATTGTTACTAAATAGGTTGAGATTAACTAACTGAATTGAGTAAATTTATAGTTTTGCCTTTAAAAATATAGCATGTGACACTTATGTGCATATTTTTTGTAAAAAATGCTAAGAGTTGTAATCAATTGGACCAAATTGAGACAAAATCATAAATTAGGGTCAGAATCGAGCTAATTGAAATTACAGGGATTATAATGACCTAAGGGGTAAAGTGTAAGGACTATTGTCATAATTTACCCTAAAATCTACACTTTGATTTGAAATTCTAAACAATTTTCTTGTCATTTTTTCTTGTGATGGGAAATTTCAATGTAGCAGTGGTACCATGTCATCGTTGATACATAATATCACCATTCAATAATAGAATTGAACCTCACCTTTGAAATATAATCACCTTATCTGACTCATTCCATTAACTGGCACATATGCATAGTGACAGAGGGGTAGAATGCACTTCCATGGTAAGCTCTGATTGGTAAGCCATGTGTCGTCCACAAAAGGCTAATTAAAATACAAAAAAAGGAAGAAAAAAAAGCAAGACACCTTACAATAATCTTCAATTCAAACACCAAAAAACATCTAAAAGGCCAAAACTGGATAAAACATGGGATTTGCCAATATAGTTGAAACACATGGTTTTAGAAATACAAGTATATACTATATGTGCATTTTGCAACACAAATATTTGAAATATTCTCTTGATGTACTAAGCATTCATCTATTGTAAATTGATTCCAAAAAAAAAAAAAAAGAAAGTAAGAAAATGTAGATTGTTATATTGTATGGACAATATTAAAATGAAAACCAACCAAGAGAATTTGTACCCATTCTCTATTCTCTGTTTGCCCAATAATCAGAATTCAAATTGAGCGGCTAGCAATCAACAACAGAAGTAGAAGAAGCAGCTGATGGCAATTCAATTAAGTCATCATTCATGTCTTCTAATTAACTGTTAAATTAGAAATATGAAAATGAAGATGGCAAAATAATTGAATTTACTACAATTTTAAGGTTTCCAAATACCATGTTCCATTGTATCTTTGCGTAGCAGGCAGCATCTCCACCAAAGAATACGTAAAAGCAAGATGATAACAAAAGCTACTGTAGCCACGATCCCAAGCACAACACCCACAGATATGTTGTTTCTATTTTTTGATGGCTAAGGTAAATAATCTGTATGAAGATAGAAAAAAAAAAAAAAAAAACATTTGAACCCATTTAATTGACAAGAAATGAATGAATTGATAATTTGTAACATTTTAAATAAATGAATTAATCATCATTATTATTAGTTCTAGAAGAAGTTGTTTTACAAAAGACCTCCAAAACCATTTTAGCCCTGCATCCGATTTAACACTAATTTGTAATTTTTTTTTTTTTTTAACTTCTTTAACGGACATGAAAACAAGGTAGAACTTCTCATCAAAATAAACGAATTGTATGCCTAATGCAATCCCTTAAAACCCTTGAAACTGTGGGTTACCCAATTGAATACATAATTTAAATTTTATGATTCAGTGTAAGATGACATAAAAGAAAAATAATAATGGGGTTATCAGCTCTGTAAATTAAAAAAGGTTGTTCCTGCATGACATCATTTTCATGTAGCCTTTCTAATAAATTTTGCGTTACCATAAAAAAGAAAAAGAAAAAAAAAGAAGTGAATTTGTTCAATTGACAGAGTATTGCAAGAGACCATAAAAAAAAGAGAGGAGGTATATTATGATTTGCTTAACTATTTCTAGAGACTGTAGCTCTTGTGTCCTCTAAACTATTGGAGAGTGTATTTAATTCCTTTATTTTTTATTTTGGATGTCTTTGGAGTTGTTGAATCTTGGTTTTGGAGGTGTTTAATTCAATCTAGACTTGTTGGGATTGTTCGTTCGCGCTTGTTTACGTTGAAAGTTCTTTGGGAACTTGGAAAATCTGTTCTGGTGTTGACACTAGCCTTCCTGAGGATCGACACCACCTTGCTGCCTTACTCTTAGTGTCTTTGCTAGTTTATAAGGTCAACACCACGGGTCTGAGGGTCGATCCTTCCTTTGCTGTTTTGTTTTGGGTTGCATTATGAAATATAGGGTCGACCCTTGTCCTTTGCACACATTAATGTCTCAGCTTTTCTTTCCGAGGGTCGACACCACTGTCATGAGGATCGACCCTTGTGAGTCAATTTCCAGATTTTGGTTCGGTTTTGGACCCAACTTTTTTAGGGGTTTGACTTATTCTTTCCCTTGACTTTAAGGTTATTCTACTACTATAAATAGACCCCAAACACACTTTTCTCATTCACCTTTTCTTTTCTCTCTCTCTTCTCTCTTTAAACCGTGAATCTCTCTCTCTCTCTCTTAGAAACTCAACTTTTTCACTTAGATCTCTAAATCTACTTGGTTAGAGACATTTTTTTACCTTGGTCCTTTGAGAAATGTTGTAGATCTTATCAAGGGCTTTCTTTTGGTCCAAGAGTTACGTGGTTTCATCGACTTTGAGTTTTTTCGAGTTCTCCTCTTCGCTTCAAAAGGTGGGGTCTATTTCCTAAACTCAATATGGGTTCGGTAGCATATTTGTGGCGTATTTTGTTATTTATATTTGGTAGTCATTTGGTATAATTTTTACCCTAGTTATTTATTATTTCAAAAGATCTATAGATTTGAGTGTTTTGGGTTAAACTAAGGGGTTGGATTTGAAATGAAAACGAGATGGGGTTTTTTTTTTTTTTTTTTTTTTAAATGAGTTCTTGAACAAGGTTATGATGTTGTATTGGTGGTTGAGATATGTTGACATGGTGACTTTTCTTTACTCAAAAGTGATTTTGAAAGAAAATGAGGTTTTGTTCTAAAACCATGGGTTTTGGCTTATGTTGGAAAACAACGAAAATTGATGTTGGTTTTGTAAGAGATGGAAAGGAAATGGTTGTGGGATTTTGAAAATGGTTGTTGTTACTCTTTTGGAAAATATATCTATATTGATATATTTTGATTATTGCATTTGAGATAATTGTTTTGGCTATCAGTGGAGGATAGCATTGCCGTGTGTCAGACATTGCATCTGGATTAGGCAATTTGAGATTATTCATATCATGGAGCATGTAAAGGATTTTTGGAATTTAAAACCGTATGTTTGGAAAGAGATTTTGGAAATTCTCGCATTTTGTTTTGGAACATTTGAATTGTTTTGGAAAGCTATATTTTTGAATCACACGTGTTGTGCTATTGGAAAGAAGTAAATAAAGTGGTAAAGTTACGAGGCAGTGTTAAAGCAGAATTAAGTTGGCCTATGTGTCCATGGTAAAAGACCTAAACCCACGCGGTAGTTGTCTAGCCTTCTGGTTAGCATCGGTAAAAATGACCTTGTGTCTTGTATAGTTACTCGTATGAACACCAGTCCTAAGATTTATCTATTTTATTTATTATCGTTTTGGCTTGAAAAGATGTTTTGGAAGAAGGTTTTAGCAATATATTTGCATTTGATTTAGCAATGTATTTGTAGGTTGGTATTGAGATACCTGGATTGGTTTTTGGAAAAAGGATTTTATATCAATTGAATGATTGACATCAGAAAACGTTTTGATTAAACGTAACATTTTGGTAATTGGAAAGAAAGGATTTTGTTGAGAAATCAGATGGATTTGAAAATGCATTTGGGCATATTGTATATATGTGTTGCATCACGATCATTTATGCTAGTGAAGCATGTTTAGTTTTTGAAATATTCTCTACTAGGTTTTATGCTCACCCTACATGGCTGAAAATGTTTTTCAAGTGTACATGTGTGGATGTGGACTGAGATGTGAAGATGTGTTCAGAATCGTGTAGGGTGGTTTTGTTATGTTATTTATTGTCCGTATGCCATTCTTGTAAGGGTTACACTCTTGTGTATGATGTAAGCCTCAGGGCATCTAATTTGATTTTATAACATCTGTGCATATTTTAGTTACAGAACATTCATTCGACTTAGATGTTGCATTTATGAATGTATAAAAACGGATAAGCACATGTATTGTGTGACTATATTAGATTCATTTGCATGATAGTTGTTATCTACTGTCCAACATTGGGTGGATTACTCACGTGAGCCGGACCGTGTAAAATTCGGGGCGTGACAGAGACAAACTCTAGAAATAACATAACTATAATGTGTTCAATTTTGTTTATAATTCATTATGAAAGGAAGAGAGTAATCACCAAAAGTAGGCAATTTTTACTGTGAATTGAGGTAGTTTTTTGATGTCTCAAACATTTGAAAAGAAAAATGGGAGAAGATGCAGAAAAGGTCTTGCAACATCTATATTGATTTCCTTAACATCAATAAAAGCGTAACACAGAAAAACCTGTGAATACAATTTGTGTCTCGACTCCTAATCATTAAGACAAGAAACGTGGAGTTTGAAGGAGGACAGCTTACTAGGGTTTTACACTGAAATGGCTGAAATCAGAGGACCATATACTCCTCTACCAGGGATACCAGTTGTCCCTTGACCCGCTGAATACAAGCGGATCTACAATGTACTATTAGTCACAACTGTAGTGAATGTT